>JANVCC010000116.1:195406-238584 GCA_025345505.1 Todiramphus chloris collaris | reverse complement strand
TCTGAGCACCCTGCTCTAGCTGCAGATGGCCCTGCTCCCTGCAGGGGCCTCCCCTCAGCCCAGCCCGTGGCTCTGCGGTTCTCAGCCCGTGGCGGGGACACCGGGCCGCTCTGCACGGGCCGCTCGCTCGCAGGCCCGCGGCGGTGCCAGGGCGCCATTCTCCCCTCGGGGTGCCAGCTCCACGCCCAGCCCGGCCCGCCGCTGGCTCGGCCCCAGGGCTGAGGCTGCGATGGGGCGCGGGCGGAAGGGTCTGCGGTCTGTCCGCTCGCACTGGTACTCGCTCCCGAGCAGCAGAACGACCGCGGCCATTGTGACTACGCGGCGGCACGGCCCCTGTTTTGTCCCTCCGCGGGCTCAGTCCATCGCCCTCGCTCGCTGCGTTCCCGCCCTGACCCCTCCCCGCTGTGGGCTGCCGCCGCCATCTTGGAAGCGGGCAGACGACCTTGCCTGGCCTTCCCTGGCCGGGTGGCGATTCCTGGGAGGAGGCGGCGGCGGGGTAGAGACGGCGATGGAGGAAGAGACGAGCCTCCGCCGGGGGCGGGAGGCAGCGCGAAGTCGTGGCGCTGCGGGAGGGGGGCGAAGATGTCGGCGGCGCCCGGAAGCAAGATGTCGGCGGCGGGCTCAGGCCGAGGGGAGGGGCGCGCGCGGCGGGTCGCGCCGTTGGCGGGAGCGGGAAGCGCTGAGGAGCCGTTGGGAGCCCCGCGCGCGCCGGGACGCCGCCCGCAGCCCGCAGCCATGCACGTCGTGAAGAGGGGTGAGGGGCGAGCCCCGGCCCGGGGGCGCGGGGGGCGGGGGGAAGGGGCCTCCCGGGGGGCGGCTGCCCCCCCTCAGGGCCCCGAGTGCGGGGGGAGGGGGCCTGTCCCTCTGCCCCGGGGTGGCTGCCCCGCATGGCGCCCGCTCTGAGGGGATGGGACCTCCCTGCTTTGGGGGGGCCCTCTCATGGCACCTGGCGTGAGGAGGCGGGGACCCCTCTGCTTTCGGGGTCCCTCTCGGGACACTTGGTGTGCGGGGGTGGTGTCATGGCAGGGCCGTGAGGGTCTGCGCTGTGAGGGGTCCCTCTCTTGGCACCTGGCGTGAGGGGCGGCACCCTCTGCTTTGGAGGGGTCCTCTCGTGGTGTCTGGTGTGAGGCAGTGGGACCCTCCCTTCTGCCTCGGTGGGGTCCCTCAGTGGCACCTCAGAGTGAGCAGATGGGGACCCCCTCTCTGTTTTGGCAAGGCCCCTCATGGGTACGATGGGATCACCTCTGCTCGTGGGCACTGGGTGCAGAGGGATGGCACCCTGACTTCATTAGGGGGGACCCCGTGGTGAGGGATCTCCTCCCGTGACACCAGGAGTGAAGGATGAGGCTCCTGGCTTTGCTTTAGGAGACACCCCTCCCCCCACCATGGCTGTGAGCTTTCATCTCTCCCTGCATCTTTGTGGGGTGTGTTTGGCCAGGGGAGGGGTCCCCAGCTTTTTGGGGGGGCTGAGGTTCCTCCAGAAGAGGGCTGGTCCCTGGCAGGAGATGCTGGCTGGGAGGACACTGTGCTGACCTGGTCCACTGTTGTAACGGGAGCTGCTGTCACCTCTCCCCTGACAGACGGACGCCAGGAGCGTGTCATGTTCGACAAGATCACATCGCGCATCCAGAAGCTCTGCTACGGGCTCAATGCCGACTTCGTCGATCCCGTGAGTCTGTCCTTTTATCTCAGGGTCCCACTCCTGGCCTTTTGCTGTGATGTCTGCTGGAAGCCCATGGCACCGAGCAGGCGTTACCTGGTCATTCTTTGTGGCCAAAGCCACACCGAGCAACTTGAGCAGGAGCTCTTGGCAAATGATTTGTTAGTGTGTTTCTTCTGATAGTTTGTGTTCTGAGGTTTCTTTTGCTTCACAGAGTTCTTTTGCTCAGACAGAGTCTGAGGCTGTGTTGGTGAGAAATCAGCTCCGCTCTTGTAAATCTCTTTTACCTCAAACACTGTTGGAGTGTTTGAGATTCTTGTGCTTAGAAAAGAGCTATCTGTGGCTCCACCTCAAATATTTTTGGTATAGTGCTCTCTATTTCAATCTGCAGAGCTTCAGCAATGCTGTACGGAAACACAGCCTGGAGGAGGTTGAAGAAATTTTTCCTCAACTCCAACCTAAGCCTCCCCTGGAGCAATTTGAGGCCGGTTCCTCTCTTCCCATCACTTAGGGACAAGAGATCTCGCTCCCCAGCTCACCACAACCTCCTGTCAGGGAGCTGTCAGAGCCAGAAGGTCTCTCCTCAGCCTCCTTCTCTCCAGGCTCAACAAGCCCAGGGCCCTCAGCCGCTCCTCAGCACCCTTGTGCTCCAGCCCCTTCCCCAGCTCCGTTGCCCTTCTCTGGCCACGCTCCAGCCCCTCACTGTCCTGCTGGGAGTGAGGGGCCCAGAACTGACCCCAGGATTCCAGGGGTGGCCTCCCCAGTGCCCAGTGCAGGGGGACAATGCCTGCCCTGCTCCTGCTGTCCACCCCAGTGCTGACACAGCCAGGGTGCTGGTGGCTTCTTGTCCCCCTGGGCACTCTCTGGCTCATCTCCAGCCTCCTGCTGACCAACCCCCCAGGTCCTTTCCCACTGGGCACTGTCCAGCCACTCTGCACCAGCCTGGATTGTTGCTTGGGGTGGTTGTGACCCAAGGGCAGGACCCAATCCTTGGCCTTGTTGAACCTCATCCCATTGGTCTCAGCCCATCGATCCAGCCTGGCCAGACCTCTCTGAAGAGCCTTCCACCCTTCAGCAGCTTAACACTTTCCTCTTAGAGCTGAAATATCAGGGTTGTTTTTTCTTCCCCAACCTCCTGTGTTTTCCTATTTAAGGCCCAGATCACCATGAAGGTGATCCAGGGGCTGTACAGCGGCGTCACGACGGTGGAGTTGGACACGCTGGCTGCTGAAACGGCTGCAACCCTGACCACCAAGCACCCTGACTACGCAATCCTGGCGGCCAGGATCGCAGTGTCCAACCTGCACAAAGAAACGAAGAAAGTCTTCAGTGGTGAGTCCCTTTGAGTAGAGCTGAGTCAGAAAAGGAGGGGGCGTTTCAGAGGATAGAAATGTGGAAATCGTGTCCTGAAGCAGAAGGTTCTGAGCACCCAGACGCAGGAGAATGCCATGGAGATGAAGAGCAGGAGGTCTGGGGATGTCTCAAAGAGAATGAAATTGCCCATTTGGTGAAAAGTATCTGTATAAGGAGATCAATGAAATGTGGAGCTGGTTAGGATGAGGTTTACCCACTTCCGTTCCCATTTATTTTGTTTTATAAATTCTATTAAGAAAAATTGGAAGAGAGGAGCATTCTTAGGGTTAACAGATTAGTAATGGTACTGAGCAGGTAGAAGGGGAAACGATATCTTCGCCCCGCCAAACCCAGTACCACTGGCCTTGTTGCACCTCACACCCAGCTGGAGGGGGTTGGGTTTGCAGACAGGCAAATCCCACCCGTTAAAATCCCAAAACGCCACCGTCTGCCGACGCGTGTCGAGCTCCGTGGATGTTCTTTCTCTCGCAGATGTGATGGATGATCTCTACAACTATGTCAACCCTCACAATGGGAAGCACTCCCCGATGATCTCCAAAGAAACTCTGGACATAGTTTTGGCCAACAAAGATGTATGTAACTTTTGGATCGGTTTGTGGTTTGCGTTTTTTTTTTTTCCCAAGATTTAAAAATTCAGTGAAGTGGCTCACATCATTTATCTTTCATGTTTTTAAGCAAAGCACTTTTGGTTTAGGACAAAAAGGCAATGTGAAAACAGCATGAGTGACAACTGCTCTGTTCTAAGTGTTTAAAAGTGAGTGTTTAAAAGAGAGGATGGAGGAATTTCCTTCACTTGAGGATGTTGCTGCTGTAGAATTGATTTTTCGTGGCTGTCCTGGCAGTTGTGACCGGCACCACTCATGAACCTGGGGAGAAATGACTTTCTCTGCCGCAATCCGTGCCGTGTGCGCAGGGGGGCGAGACAAGTTTTGGTGCCTGATTTCGAGTCGCTCCAGCTCTGTTCCTGTGGGAAGTTGTGTTCCTGTTTTGGCTTGATCTCATGTCTCTAAGCATCTAGTTGCACTTCAGTGCAGCGGAGCCAACAATTGTGCCTTGTACTTACAGAAGAGATGTTAAAACTGGGCACTTGGTGTTTCAAGCTCGGTAGTTCTTCCTCGCTTTATTCTTCTGGCATTGGTTTCACTAGAGATTTGAGGCCAGAAATGCCCAACAGTGACAGCATTGTTACACTGAACACAAGGCAAAAAAAAAGCTGATTATAAGTGTAATTTTTTTCTCTATTATTTCCTCTCAGCGCCTGAATTCTGCTATTATCTATGACAGAGATTTCTCCTACAACTATTTTGGTTTTAAGGTAAAAAAGAACTTTACTCGTTATAATGAACCCGTCTGCTTGTACATTGTCCTGAGCTGAGTCTTTGGGAGGGATGGGAATTGGAATCATAGAATCACAGAGTAGGTTTGATGGGAAAACACCTTTGAGATCATTGAGTAAAACCATTAACCCAGCACGCCCAGGGAACCACTAAACCATGTCCCTCAGCACCACAGCTCCACGGGGGGCTTGGAAACCCCTCCAGGGGTCACGGGGACTCCACCACTGCCCTGGGCAGCCTGGCACAGCCCTGGACAATCCTCAAGGGTCTGGAAGAAATTGTTCCTCATCTCCAACCTAAACCTCCCCTGGGGGAACCTGAGGCTGGTTCCTCTTGTGCTGTCCCTTGTTCCTTGAGAGCAGAGCCCGACCCCCCTGGCTCCAGCCTCCTGCCAGGAGCTGTCAGAGCCAGAAGGTCTCCCCTCAGCCTCCTTCTCTCCAGGCTCAACAAGCCCAGGGCCCTCAGCTGCTCCTCACCACCCTTGTGCTCCAGCCCCTTCCCCAGCTCCGTTGCCCTTCCCTGGCCACGCTCCAGCCCCTCACTGTCCTGCTGGGAGTGAGGGGCCCAGAACTGACCCCAGGATTCCAGGGGTGGCCTCCCCAGTGCCCAGTGCAGGAGGACGATCCCTGCCCTGGCCCTGCTGCCCACCCCAGTGCTGACACAGCCAGGGTGCTGGTGGCTTCTTGTCCCCTGGGCACTCTCTGGCTCATCTCCAGCCTCCTGTCAACCAAACCCCCAGGTCCTTTCCCTCCAGGCACTTTCCAGCTGCTCTGCCCCAGCCTGGAGCAGTGCAGGGAGTTGTTGCAGGATCATCTAGATCTGGGTAAGGAGGGCACCCGAGTCAGTGGGTTTGTAAAATAATAACAAGTACCTGCACAAGGCATTTGCCTGAATGAATCGTCCTTTATTCTTGGCTTTGCTCTGTGCTTTTAGCTGCTCTGATATTTAACTGTTGGGCTCTGACTGTTCTGCAGCATCCAGTGCCTGTCATCATTGAATCCTTCCCAGCTCCTGCTGATCCTCAAGAAAATAATCTGAGTCTTAATAAACCAAAAAAGGGATTTTTGGTTTTCCCGGTTGTTTTTGTGTAACAGTTGTTTTCAGCGTGTCATCCCACGCATCCGTTGTCTTCCACTCTGATGGAACATCTCCCCCACAGCCAGTCCGGTCTGCTGTACCCCCACCATCTGCTCCTGCTTCTCCCTTTGGCACACACTGTTCTTTGCCCAGTTGCTGGAGGGCCTGACAGTGGTGGGCTCTCCAGAGGGCGTTTCACTGTTCTGCAGCACTTCAGATAGTTCTTGGGAAGTTCTGCAAGAACCAAGGGTCTTTGCTTAGAGATTCCATCAGCACACCTGACATGGTGCCTTCTGCTCTCGGAGGGGTCGTTTGCAATAAGGCAACAACTTGCATGGGTAAAGAGCAGAGCAGCTGTTGAACAGCACAGGCAAGGAGGGGAAGTGGCCAAGAAGGCCAGTGGTCTCCTGGGGTGCATGAAGAAGAGTGTGGTCAGCAGGTCAAGGGAGGTTCTTCTCCCACTGCTCTGCCCCAGTGAGGCCGCCTCTGGAGTATTGGGTCCAGTTCCGGGCTCCCCCAGTTCAAGAGAGACAAGGAGATACTGGGGGAAGAGTCCAGCAGAGGCTGGGAAGATGCTGAGGGGCTGGAGCATCTCTGTGCTGGGGACAGGATGAGAGCCCTGGGGCTGTGCAGCTGGAGAAGAGCAGCCTGAGAGGGGAGCTGAGCAATGCTGAGCAAGAGATAAAGGGCCCCGGGGGGCAAGAGGATGGGGCCAGACTCTGCTCAGTGGTGCCCAGGGACAGGACAAGGGGCAGCAAGGGGCACCAACTGGAACCCAGGAGGTTCCATCTGAGCAGGAGGAGCAAGTTGTTTGGTGTGAGGGTGTGGGAGCCTGTGCCAGGCTGCCCAGAGAGGCTGTGGAGTCTCCTTGTCTGGAGAGATTCCCACCCCAGCTGGACCCCGCGCTGCTGGGCCCCTGCTCTGGGTGCCCCTGCTGGATGGAGCAGGGGGTGGCACCAGGGCATCTCCAGAGGGCCCTTCCAGCCCCCACTGTGCTGAGATTTGGTGATCTGGTGGTTGGGACTGCGTGCTCCACCATCATACCATACTAATATTGACATAATAATGCTTGGACTGAATGATCCTCAAGGTCTTTTCCAACTTAATCGAATCTGTGATTCTAAGGAACATGAAGATGCTTCAGTTTGGAGCTAATAGGGTTGGTTTTTTTAAAAGCTGAAATCTGCATGTCTAGTAAAATGCATTCTCCTCTCACTCTCTCCTTAAAGACTCTGGAACGCTCCTACTTGCTGAAAATCAACTCAAAAGGTAAGAACTATCTGTATCCACTGAAAGTATTATTGAAAAGGCAGGTCCATGGCTCAGCACAGGGCTCAAGGAGGCGGACAGGCTGCTGGCGACTTCACTTGGGGGTTCCCAATACCACTGGTATAAATACAGGTGGATTTGGGGCTGATTCCCCCCCTATGAAGACCAGTCAAGCACTGGAGCAGGTTGCTGAGAGTTGTTTTCCAGTCTCTGTCCTTGAGTTTTTCCAGACCTGCCTGGATAAATCCAGAGCAAACTGTTCTGCTTCTCTTTCTTTGAGCTGGAGATTGGACTGGAGACCTGATGTTCCTTCCAACCTGAATTATTCTGTGACTCTGTGACAGTTATGGTATCAAGCAGCCACTTCCCCGCTGTTTGTAGCTCATCACTCTGACCTCTCACCTGTACCTGTCACACCAACGACCTTCTTTCCCCTTTGCCTTTTGGGTGTAGTTGCTGAGCGTCCACAACATATGTTGATGAGGGTGTCAGTGGGGATCCACAAAAGCGATATCGACGCTGCGATTGAAACGTACAACCTTCTGTCGGAGCGGTGGTTCACTCACGCCTCCCCCACCCTCTTCAACGCTGGCACCAACCGCCCGCAGCTCTCCAGGTACCTCTGGCTTTCAGCTTTCCTTAACGGGTGCAGACTGAGTGTTGTGGGTGTCGGGTCTGTTCAAATGAAACACTGCACAGAGCTTCCCCAAAACAGCGCCTTTACTCTGTGGGTGTTTTACGAAGTTTTGAGAAGCTGCTGTTGAATTAAACGTGTCATCTTTGGGAAAACCGCAGAGGTTTCCGTGAGCATCCAAAGCTGATGGAAATGTTTACGTGGCTGTGTCGTATTGAGAAGTTACTGATCTGCAGTCTTCTGTAGACGACAAGCTGAAGCCTGTTGGTAGTTTTCTAAGGCGTTCTAAAGCTGTTTGTTGTCATCAGTTGTTTCCTGCTCTGTATGAAGGACGACAGCATTGAGGGGATCTACGACACCCTCAAGCAGTGTGCGCTGATCTCAAAGTCTGCTGGTGGCATTGGCCTTGCCGTGAGCTGCATCCGGGCCACGGGCAGCTACATCGCAGGGGTGAGTGCACAGATGTTCCCAGCACAGGAGAACCTCTGGAAACGGGTGTGTACAGGCTGGGGGTGAAGGGCTGGAGAGAGCCCTAGGGAGAAGGACCTGGGGGTGCTGGGGGTGAGCAGCTGGAGCTGAGCCGGCCCCGTGCGCTGGCACCCAGAGCCACTGGCACCCTGGGCTGCACCCCAGCTCCGTGGGCAGCAGGGGAGGGAGGGATCCTGCCCCCCTGCTCCCAGGGCTCTGGGCAGAGAGAGAGACCCCCCTGCAGTGCTGGGGCAGCTCGTGAGTGCTCAGCACAGCAGAGACAGGGACCTGGTGGAGCGGGGCCAGAGGAGCCCCAGCGATGCTGGGAGGCCAGGCTGGGTGATTCTCATCACTGTTTGTTTTCCTGTTGCCTCTGTAGACAAACGGAAATTCCAATGGGCTTGTTCCGATGCTGAGGGTCTACAACAACACGGCCCGTTACGTGGATCAAGGTGGAAACAAGGTACCAGCTTTCTATGAAATGAGGATCAGGAATGGAACCTCAGGTTGCAGGGAGAGGTTCCACATCTGTGAAAGATTGTCCCCATAACACCAGTGAGCTGCTGGAATGGTTGTAGGTGACACGTAATTCAAAGAAGGCATTTTTGTCCCTTGTTTTTGATGTTCTGGTGTTCCCATCACTGTGCATTTGTGCATCGTTTGGTGTCAGCTACAGGACCTGCCTGTGGTACAGCAGCCTCTTGACTGCCCTGTAGCAAATTCAGGTGTAAGACTGTAGAAAACTTCTTGTTCCTTTGTCTTCAGATAGTCCAGAGGTCAGCTCAGACATGACACGATAACTGCATCTAAGATTTTTCCAGCTCCTGTTTACACAGAGGAAATACTTTCTTTTGGGACTAAATAATTTTTACTGAGAATCTGGAGCTAGTATGATGGCCCAGTCCCAATAGGTGAGAGCAGCAGTACTGCCAAAAAGAGACTGAAATTGCCTGAAGGAGGCTGTAAAACTGAACTCCAGGTAGTTCATGTTGTTGTGTGCACTCGGGAGTAGAGCAGGAGATATTTTGTGGGTAATTTGTTGTGAACTTGACTGCTTTACTTACCAGCGACCTGGTGCTTTTGCCATCTACCTGGAGCCGTGGCATCTGGACATCTTTGAGTTCCTTGACTTAAAGAAGAACACTGGGAAGGAAGAGCAGAGAGCCCGAGACCTTTTCTTTGCCCTCTGGATTCCTGATCTCTTCATGAAGCGTGTTGAAACCAACCAGGTAAGAAGCCTGTTTGGTGCAGAATAGGTCTGTTAGTGGAGAAGCATGTGACCTATCTGGAGATGGAGCTCACAGTGTTGCAGAATTGTCTCCCAGCCATCCAGGGGGACTTGGACAAGCTGGAGAAATGGCACTGTGTGAACTTCCTGAGGTTCAACCAGGCCAAGTGCAAGGATCTGAAGCTGGGTTGCGGTGACCCCTGGTATCAGCCCAGGCTGGGGTGAGGAGCTGGAGAGGGCCCTGGGGAGAAGGACCTGGGGGTGCTGGGGGTGAGCAGCTGGAGCTGAGCCGGCCCCGTGCGCTGGCACCCAGAGCCACTGGCACCCTGGGCTGCACCCCAGCTCTGTGGGCAGCAGGGGAGGGGGGGATCCTGCCCCTCTGCTCCCAGGGCTCTGGGCAGAGAGAGAGACCCCTGCAGTGCTGGGGCAGCTCGGGAGTGCTCAGCACAGCAGAGACAGGGACCTGGTGGAGCGGGGCCAGAGGAGCCCCAGCAATGCTGGGAGGGCTGGAACCCCTCTGCTGGGAGCCAGGCTGGGAGAGCTGGGGGGGTTCAGCCTGCAGAGGAGAAGGCTCCCCAAGGGGAGACCTTCTGGGGGCCTTTTGGGACTGCCAGGGGCCTGTCAGAAAGATGGGGACAGAGTTTTGAGCAGGGCCTGTTGGGACAGGACAAGCAGGGGGTGGTTTGAAACTGAAGGAGGGAGATTAGACTGGAGAGAAGGGAGAAATTGTTGGTGCTGAGGGTGGTGGGAGCCTGTGCCAGGCTGCCCAGAGAGGTGGTGGCTGCCCCATCCCTGGCACCATTGCAGGGGAGGTTGCCCGGGGCTCTGAGCCCCCTGCTCTAGGTGCACATGGCCCTGCTCCCTGCAGGGGGGTTGAACTGGGTGAGCTGATTCAGTCCCACCAAAACCAGTCTATGATTCTGTGATAGGAACTTCCTGAAGGAGCTGCTGCTGCACTTAATGTGGGGACCGGGCTGTGCAGGTGGAGGATGGAGTTGGAGGACTTTGGTGGGATACTTCAGTGTTTGATCTTGCAGCCATGACATGTACTGATAATATCAACGCTAAGTTTTTACTCTGGAGTTTCCTTAAAGCGTCAAAATCTTAGTAAATTGATCTTCATGTGGCTGTTTGTATTTGCTCGAAAATTGACTCTGTCTTTAGAACCAGACACTTCAGGACTAAAATGCATCTTGGTCGTAAATGTTCATTTAATTATTCTTTAAATAAATCTGACTAGTCTGATAGACACCTTCCCCATGTCTGCTGGCAGAGGGAGCTCTGAATTTCTCAGGATGGGAAGTGTGGTTTGCATGCCCCTGCTGGCAGCAGTACCTGTTGATGTGGTTGAAGGCCTTTAATTAACAGGGTGCCTACAATTTCGGTTTTTTTCCTCTGAATATTTTTCCTTCTTACAGGACTGGTCCTTGATGTGTCCAAATGAGTGTCCTGGCCTGAATGAGGTCTGGGGAGAGGAATTTGAGAAATTATATGAGAGGTAAGGAAAGGGAGTTGACTTTTAACTAGAATGGGGTTTCTCCTGCCTGAGAACCTGATGTGTTACAAGTGATCGTCTTTCACTGCTCTTCTTGGGGAGACTGGGAATTACTAAAGTGATGTGTGCCCTGTTGCAGCTACGAGAAGCAAGGCCGCGTGCGCCGCGTGGTGAAGGCCCAGCAGCTCTGGTACGCCATCATTGAGTCGCAGACGGAGACCGGCACGCCTTACATGCTCTACAAAGACTCCTGCAACCGCAAGAGCAATCAGCAGAACTTGGGGACCATCAAATGCAGCAATCTCTGTACAGAAATAGTGGAGTACACCAGTAAAGATGAGGTGGGTGGAGAATGGAAATGTGAAGCACTGAGTAAAACTGTGGCTGCTTCTGTTGCAGCATTCTAGATATCATAGAATCACAGAATCATTCTGCTTGGCAGAGATCTTCAAGATCATGGAGTCCACCCATTGCCCCATCACTCCAGGGCACCACTAAACCATGTCCCTCAGCACCACAGCTCCACGGGGGGCTTGGAAACCCCTCCAGGGATCACAGGGACTCCACCACTGCCCTGGGCAGCCTGGCACTGCCCTGGACAACCCTCAAGGGGGTTGAAAGAATTGTTCCTCATCTCCAACCTAAACCGCCCCTGGAGCAACTTGAGGCCAGTTCCTCTTGTCCTGTCCCTTGTTCCTTGGGAGCAGAGCCCGACCCCCCTGGCTCCAGCCTCCTGCCAGGAGCTGTCAGAGCCAGAAGGTCTCCCCTCAGCCTCCTTCTCTCCAGGCTCAACAAGCCCAGGGCCCTCAGCCGCTCCTCAGCACCCTTGTGCTCCAGCCCCTTCCCCAGCTCCGTTGCCCTTCTCTGGCCACGCTCCATAGAATCATAGAATCGTCTGGTTGGAAGAGAGCTTTAAGATCATCGAGTCCAACCGTTCACCCTGCACTGCCAGGGTCCCTTAGCCATGTCCCTCAGCACCACATCCACACGGTTTTTAAACACTTCCAGGGATGGGGACTCCACCACCTCCCTGGGCAGCCCATTCCAATGCTTAACTACCCTCTCTGTAAAGAATTTTTCCTGATATCTAACCTGAATTTCCCTTGGCGCAACTTGAAGCCATTCCCCCTTGTCCAGTCATTTTTAAATTGGGAGAAGAGGTTGACCCCCACCTCCCTACAGCCTCCCTTCGGGTAGTTGTAGAGAGCAATAAGGTCCCCCCTGAGCCTCCTCTTCTCCAAACTAAACAATCCCAGCTTCCTCAGCCTCTCCTCAGGAGAACTTCTCCAGACCCTTCACCAGCTTCGTTGCCCGTCTCTGAACTCGCTCCAGTACCTCAATGTCCTTCTTGTAGCGAGGGGCCCAAAACTGGACACAGTATTCAAGGTGTGGCCTCACCAGTGCTGAGTACAAGGGTACAATCACCTCCCTGCTCCTGCTGGCCACACTGCTCTTGATACATGCCAGGATGCTGCTGGCCTTCTTGGCTGCTTGGGCACACTGCTGGCTCATATTCAGTCGGCTGTCAACCAGCACCCCCAAGTCCTTCTCCGCTGTGCAGCTTTCCAGCCACTTCTTCCCAAGGCTGTAACACTGCAGGGGGTTGTTGTGACCCAAGAGCAGGACCCTGCACTTGGTCTTGTTGAACCTCATGCAGTTGGCTTCAGCTCATTGCTCCAGCCTAGCCAGATCTCTCTGCAGCCCCTTAGTGTGTCTGATTGTTGGTCAGAGGCTGTGGAGTCTCCTTCTCTGCAGAGACTCCAGACCCATCTGGACACTGCGCTGCTGGGCCCCTGCTCTGGGTGACCCTACTGGATGGAGCAGGGGGGTGGCACCAGAGCATCTCCAGAGGGCCCTGCCAGCCCCCACCATGCTGACCTGTGATTCTGTAATGCCATGCTTCTCTTACCCCCAGACTTAAATTTTAGTATCAGTCCCTCCGAACTTCCCGTAAACCACCCTAATCCTGGCACTCCACGGATGTGTTGTGTTCTGATCACAGCACTGCTGACCAAGGCGAAGGAAGTGAGAGATGAGTCAGCTCTGATACAACACGGAGCGTTTCTCACGCAGTAAAGCTCGCGGGGCTGATATAACTGAAGTTACCTGTGTCCACTGCCTGAGCCGATCGTTCTTGATCTCATGCTCTTTGGTGTGTTCATAAGATTCTTAGTTGCCTAGAAAGGTGGGAGAGCCATCTCATCTGCATGCACACACAAGAAATCCTCGTTGCCTTGTTTCCGTTCTTCCGCAGTTGGAAATAACGCTAGTCTTAAAGAAATGGTCATGGAAATGCCCTAATGTAGCCTGGATCTCCCTGAGATCAGCCACTGTCTTCTCCACAGGTCGCAGTCTGTAACCTGGCCTCCATAGCCCTCAACATGTACGTCACCTCGGAGCACACGTATGATTTCAAGAAGCTGGCCGAGGTCACTAAAGTCATCGTCCGAAACCTGAACAAAATCATTGACATCAACTACTACCCTGTGCCAGAGGTGAGTGCTGCACTGAGCCGGTTCCTGCTGCAGTCCAGTGACAAAGGGCCTCTTCTGCAGCAATCCCAGTTCAGTCTGGGGCAGGGGGAGTCAGTCGAGGGGGTTTGTAACCCTGTAGTGGCAAATTCTCCAATTCCATGAACTACCTGTTTGCCAATGTGACACATCGTTAGTGGCTTCTTAAGCTGCAGCCCCTGGCGAAGCTCTTGTAGAAGAAGCCTCCCCATGAGTTGGTTCAGCAGCTGGAATTGTTTTCACTGAGGATTCCCATGAAGCGCAGAACAGCACTGGGAATGGAGGGGGACGGGGAACAGGGAGGAGGATACTGGAAAGATCTCCAATAGGTGCAGCTCAGTCTTGTTGGGTTTAGGCATTTTTGGGAAGGTGCTTTCTGCTGAGAAAGTGGGGGAAGGGTTGGTAGATGTTGAAGACAAGTGGGAGCAGGGTTTGTGGCATTGCAACAACACATAAAGTTGGGTGTGGAGGAGGAAATAAGGAAATAATGAAATACCTGACAAGGATTTTTCATGTATGATTTGAATGTGTGAGTTTAAATGTCCTCAGGGGTCTGCTGTTCAGCAAGTGCTTAGTGCTCATTTCTAGATCACGGCTCAATTTGTCAGGTCGAGCAATTAAAATCAGTGATTGCTTCTAACAAACTTAACCAGGGTTTGCAAATTCCTGTCCCACTGAAGAGCAAACGGGGGGGAACTGGGCAGAGTCAGAAGGTGGGTCTCTGCAGCAGGATGGATCCTGGAGTCAGGTTCCTCTCAGAGATCCTTTTCAGCCTTGTTTATTCTGCATATTTCTGCTAAAATTAATCATAGAATCATTTAGGTTGGAAGGGCCCTTTAAGATCATAGAGTCCATTTCTTCTTTTTGCTTGAATCCCAATGCAGGCTGAACGCTCCAACAGGCGCCATCGTCCCATTGGCATCGGTGTGCAGGGCCTGGCAGATGCTTTCATCTTGATGAGGTACCCCTTTGAAAGTCCCGAGGCCCAGCGCTTGAACCAGCAGATCTTTGAGACCATTTATTATGGTGCTTTGGAAGCCAGCTGTGAACTAGCTAAGGAGCAAGGGCCATACGAAACGTATGAGGGGTCTCCTGTCAGCAAAGGAGTAAGTACTAGAAACTGTCCCATGTCAGGGCCTAGCAGAGAATGTGACTGAGCCTTAAATACAGAAGAGGATTCAGGACTGGAACACCTCAGGCTGATCATACTGCAGCTGGTGAATGGTGCTTGAGTGTTCCTCCATCATTTATCTTGTGGAATCATAGAATGGTTTTTGTTGGAAGAGACCTTTAAGCTCATCATGTCCAACTGTTGCCCCAGCACTGCCAGGGCACCACTAAACAATGTCCCTCAGCACCACATCTGCCTGTGGGGCTTGGAAACCCCTCCAGGGATCACGGGGACTCCACCACTGCCCTGGGCAGCCTGGCACAGCCCTGGACAACCCTTGTGGGGTTTGAAGTTGTTGCTCCTCAGGTCCAACCCAAACGTCCCCTGGCGCAATTTGAGGCTGTTTCCTCTTGTCCCATTGCCTGGGGACAAGAGATTTCACCTCCGAGCTCACCACAACCTCCTGTCAGGGAGTTGTTGAGAGCCAGAAGGTCTCCCCTCAGCCTCCTTTTCTCCAGGCTCAACAAGCCCAGGGCCCTCAGCCGCTCCTCAGCACCCTTGTGCTCCAGCCCCTTCCCCAGCTCCGTTGCCCTTCTCTGGCCACGCTCCAGCCCCTCACTGTCCTGCTGGGAGTGAGGGGCCCAGCACTGACCCCAGGATTCCAGGGGTGGCCTCCCCAGTGCCCAGTGCAGGGGGACGATCCCTGCCCTGGCCCTGCTGCCCACCCCAGTGCTGACACAGCCAGGATGCTGGTGGCCTTCTTGACCACCTGGACACAAACTAGCTGCCTGTTGACCAAAGTGATTTCGTGATTCCGGCCTTACGGCTTATTAACCACAGGGAGAAATGTGTGAAGTAAACTGGGGTGCAGAGAGTAATAAAAGCTTTGGCTGGTGCTCCCCATCCCCCCAGCGCAGGGAAGAGGTGGAGAGTGGGCAAGAGGGTGACACTGGAGCTTCGCTAAGGCTGATTGTAGAGAACAGTCCCCAGGACTGACAGGTTGATTGACAGTGTGAGTTCTAAAAGATGCAGAAAAGCCATCCTGTCTCACTTGGACCCTCCGTATCGTGCAGGTGCTGCAGTACGACATGTGGAACGTCACTCCCTCGGGGCTGTGGGACTGGCAGGCTTTGAAGGAGAAGATTGCCAAGTGAGTCAAGTCTTGCACCATGTTCAGTGCCTGCAATGAGTTTGTTCAATCGGGTGGCACCTGCTTTCAGATTCCATCAGTCTCAGCTGCCTCTCCTGCCTGGAGAGCTCTTGTGCTCTTCGTGAACTGCTCCTTTTTGTTTTCCCTGAGCACTGTCAAGTTGTGACAGATTTATATTTTCCTGTGCACCCCTTCTCAGGACTAAACAATTTGGGAGAGCCTCTGATTAAAGATGAAAACAGCAAAGACTTGAGTTCCATCTCCACACTACAAGTTCCTTGGAGCTTCCTCTTTTTTCCCAGCAGAGGATCTGAGGGTTTGCAGGGTGCCCTGCAGAGGTTTTTGAGCATCTGAGCTGCAAGTTCCTTATGCAGTCCCTATAAACTTTGCAGTTCTCGTGTCTTTTCTGCCTTGCCTCACGTGGTTGAAGCTTCCCAACACTTTGCTGTTGTCTGTCTAGGTACGGTGTGCGGAACAGCCTGCTCATTTCCCCCATGCCAACTGCTTCCACTGCCCAGATCCTGGGCAATAACGAATCCATCGAGCCCTACACCAGTAACATCTACACGCGCAGAGTCCTCTCCGGGGAGTTTCAGGTAAGTGAGGCAGTCCTGGCAAAGAGCTGCTCTGTCCTCATCTCTTTGATGACTTGTTGGGGCTAAGATAGACAAGGTGGAGGCCATGTGCTTGGTACTTCAGTTCAGTTAACATCAGTGGTAAAATGGTAAAAAAGGGTGGCTGTCAGCTGGGAAAAAAACCTCTATGAGGCCTCAAAATGGTCTGAAGCAGTAGTTGATAATGAATGGTGATTACTGAAACAATTAAAGGGACATGAACATTATGGGAGGAGTAATGGCAAGCACAGCACGGCTTTGTGCAATCCTGAGGAGAGACCTGTGTTTGAAACTCTGAGAAGATCTGAAGAAGTCCGTGTAGAATCATAGAATCATAGAATTGTTCTGGTTGGAAGGGACCTTTCAGATCATGGAGTCCAACCCTTCCCCCAGCAGTGCCAGGGCACCACTGCCCCCTGTCCCTCAGCACCACAGCTCCACGGGGGGCTTGGAAACCCCTCCAGGGATCATGGGGACTCCCCCCCTGCCCTGGGCAGCCTGGCACAGCCCTGGACAGCCCTCCAGGGGCTGGAAGAAATTGTTCCTCATCTCCAACCTAAACCTGCCCTGGGGCAACTTGAGGCCGCTTTCTCGTTGACTACTGAATCCAGTCGTCAGCTGAGGTCTGGTTAATCCATCCCTGTTGAGGTGTCCCCTTGTTGATGGTAGGGAAAGGTTTACCTCATTTCCAGCTGACTGCAGGGTCAAATCAGACACACGTGGTGAGATCAGGCTTATTAACCTGCTCCACTGTGTAGGTCAAGCGCAGGGCTGTGGGACAGGTGCCCAGCAGTCCCAGCAAGCAGAAGGTGGCTGCTTTTTTCCTTCCCAAATAAACAACATGCAGCTATTTTCTTCTTTTTCCTCCAAATCCAGTCTTGAAAATTTAGTTTAGTATTTCACAGAGTTGCAGCACAATGAGAGCTGGAAGGGCCCTCTGGAGATGCTCTGGTGCCACCCCCTGCTCCATCCAGCAGGGGCACCCAGAGCAGGGGCCCAGCAGCGCAGGGTCCAGCCGGGGTGGGAATCTCTGCAGACAAGGAGACTCCACAGCCTCTCTGGGCAGCCTGGCACAGCTTCCCACACCCTCACACCAAACAACTTTCTCCTCCTGCTCAGGCAGAACCTCCTGGGTTCCAGTTGGTGCCCCTTGTCCTGTGGCTGGGCACCACTGAGCAGTCTGGCCCCAGGCTCTTGCCCCCCGGGGCCCTTTATCTCTTGCTCAGCATTGCTCAGCTCCCCTCTCAGGCTGCTCTTCTCCAGCTGCACAGCCCCAGGGCTCTCATCCTGTCCCCAGCACAGAGATGCTCCAGCCCCTCAGCATCTTCACAGCCTCCACTGGACTCTATGCAGTATCTCCTTGTCTCTCTTGAACTGGGGAGCCCAGAACTCCTGAGGTGGCCTCCCTAGAGCAGAGTAGATGTGGAGGAGAAGCTCCCTTGACCTGCTGGCCACAGTCTTCTTCATGCCCCCATTCAGGTTGTGGTCTGTGGCCCTGGTGAACCAAGATCTCCACTTCACATCTGGTGTTCCTCTTGTACTCCCCTTTCTCATTGATGTTGTCCAGTAACTTCTCCCATTACTGTTGGACTTAACAGTTGGACTTGATGATCTTAAATGTCTCCTACAACCAAAACAATTGTTTAGTTCTACTGTTCTACAAGTTAAGCCCCGTGCTGGTGTCTTCCAGGTGTGTGGCTTAGCAGAATGTGCAGCTTTTTGGTTCTTTGTGCCTTGCAGGTGGTGAACCCACACTTGCTGAAAGATCTCACGGAGAGGGGCCTGTGGAACGAGGAGATGAAGAACCAAATCATTGCCCACAATGGTTCTATCCAGGTACGCTCAGAAACCGGGGAGAGCGGGGCAGGGGTTCCCGCTGATCTGGGAGGCGTGGGCTGGGGACTGTGTGAGCGACTCTGCCTGGGGAGGAAAAGCCATCATTTGGGGCATTTCCGTTAGAAATATGAGGGGGTGTGTCATACCTCTGGTCACTGTTCCTTCTGGAGCCTGCCCATGGAATGGAGAAGCCCAATAGAAATGGGTTTTACTAATTACTGCTCCAACAAATACCAGACTGGGCTTATTGACTTTAGGTGGGCACTGGCGATATTTGGATTCCGATTTATCGTGAAGATTCCAAAGGGGTAATTCCGTAGCAGGGAGTGGGCTTGAGGCAGGAGCCAAGTCTGAGACATCCACTCCCAGGAGTTACGCGGAGAAGTGTCGGTGTGAGATGAATCAGTGGTGCTGCTGCGTCTGGAAATGCTGACGTGACTGCAGTGCTTGGAGTCGTGCTAACAAAGCACATCTCGCTTGTCGTGAAGCTTTTGGGCTGGCTTTTTATAGGACCTCAGAGCTATTTAGGCCCAGAGAGTGATGGTCTGTTTGGGAACAGCTTTTTCTCTCTGGTTCCCCAGAAGCTGCTGTCCTGTTTCAGTGAGGGAGGTTTCTTTAGGTTTGGGAGCTTCCAGAGACAGGATGCTTGGGATTGCCCAGGCTGCCCAGGGCAGTGGTGGAGTCCCCGTGACCCCTGGAGGGGTTTCCAAGCCCCCCGTGGAGCTGTGGTGCTGAGGGACAGGGGGCAGTGGTGCCCTGGCAGTGCTGGGGGAAGGGTTGGACTCCATGATCTTCGGGGTCTTTTCCAACCAAAATGATTCTGTGCTACTGTAATTCTGTAAGTCTCAACATACGTTCCCACCACACTGGGAACCTCTTCTCGTTCCTTGTAGAACATACCGGAGATTCCCGATGACTTGAAGCAGCTCTATAAGACCGTGTGGGAGATCTCCCAGAAAACCATCCTCAAGATGGCAGCGGACAGAGGAGCTTTCATTGACCAGAGCCAGTCTCTCAACATCCACATTGCCGAGCCCAACTACGGCAAGCTCACCAGCATGCACTTCTATGGCTGGAAGCAGGTATCTGCACGGGGCAGGAGGCTTGGTCACAACAGATAACACCTGGGGGGTGATAAGTTCTCTCATGAAGAGTTGGTCTCGCTGATTCTTAGAAGGTCAAACGGCAGTTTCCTTCCAAGAATGTGGTGTCACTAGCAGAACACCTCTAGAGCAGTAAAGCTGCAGACGCTTGTAGCGTTGCTCCCGATAGTCCTGACAGATGCTGGACAAGATCAGCTTGGGTGGGGCTGTGGGCGACCTCATCACAGCTCCCTTCGGGGAGGTTGGATGGGATGGCCTTTAAAGGTCCCTTCCCACCCAAACCATTCCATGGTTCTATGGCTGTGAGGCCAGAACAGTGGTATGGGCTGAAGAAGGCTGGCCTCAGGAGTTCGGAGCTCAGCTATGTTTCTTGCTTGACCTCCAGCTGATCTGAACTGGTAGAGCTGGAACTCTTTGACTCATGCTTTCTCTCTGCAGGGTCTGAAGACTGGCATGTACTATCTGAGGACCAAACCAGCTGCTAACCCCATCCAGTTCACCCTCAACAAAGAGAAGCTCCGAGAGCGGGAGAAGGTGTCCAAGGAAGAGGAAGAGAAGGAGAGGAATAAAGCAGCCATGGTGTGCTCCCTGGAGAACCGGGATGAGTGTCTGATGTGTGGCTCCTAACGGATCCACCCTGCAATGCCAGCAAAGCCGTTCCACCTGGCTGGAGACCGCTGGAGACAGAAGCATCTCATAGAACATCAGGACATAGAGGCTTTGCTGGAGCTGTGGCAGGAGGGGCGATCACAGTAGTGTTCTTGTAGCTTCCCTGCCCACGTGGGGGGTGGTAGGCAGGTCTGGATGGGTTGCATAAGAAGTTTCTAGTAGTGCTTTAGTAGCTGGGATTCCTGAAAACTTAAGTGCTCTTGCATGGTCATACCTTGAACCCTACAGGCAGGGCTTCTGCTGCATAGACAGGGGACAGACCAACGCCACGTACCTTCAGCAGCTCTCCTGGGGGCTTCAGATTTCATTTACTAAAGACTGTTATTTGTGTCTTCAGAAGAAGACTCGGACCTGGCTGGTAGCTCTGGAGGTGTGTTGCGTGCGTGTGCTGCTGCCTCTCGTGGCAAAGGAGCAGTTCCTGTGAAGCTTGGAAAGCTGCACCTCTACAAGCGAGACCTTCTTCCACCAGTTCTTACTCTCTTCAGCCCCTTGTCCTCTCTTTCCCAAAGCTTTTTGAAGGAGCAGAGCCTGGTGGTCAGTGTGTTGCTACCTGGAGAGTTCATTTCCATGCAGCTCGGTAAACCCCGCTCCATTCAGTCCTGGCCAGGGAAGGGCTGAGCTGCTGCAGTGCTGTTTTCTCTGGGTTAAAAATCCCCGCGTTACTCAGTCCTTTTTCTGGTGTTGGCCTTCGGTGCAGCCCTTGGCCTGAAGCTCACGCATCACCCTGGGTTGCCGTGTATTCCAAGAGCTGCATTAACCCACCCCAGCAAGTTATTAGATCTTTTCAAAATCAATCCATTTTCACTCATCCACGTCCTGGGCTCCCAGCTCTGATGGGGCCTCCTCAGCCAGTTCTTCAGTATTTATTGAATTCTTGTGCCATAAAACCCAAGTCCTTTGATTCAGCCAGACCAATAAAAGGTGGAATGTCGACAGAACGAGCAGCGCTATCGTGGGAAGGCTCTCTTTTAATTAAAAGCAAATTGCCTCAGCTGGAGGCCGGGGCCTCATTTCTGGCCCCGCTCCCCCTCCCCGTGGCTCCTGCTGGAGAGCGGCTCCAGTTGCCCAAAATGAGGCTTTTTGGCAGAACCTGGGGGGTGGGCAGTTGTTTACAGTGGTGGGGTTTCTGCTGCTTTATGTTCTGAAGATCAGAGGGTCAGGTGTAAACAGGAGGAAGGGGCTGAAGGAATGTCAGGTCTGTGCTTCAGGGACGTGCAAAGGAGATGTGCTGGGGGGGGCAGATCTGGGACAGGGCTTGAGGTAAGACCTGAACTCCTCCATCTTTTAGTCCAGCACCTGCCCTGCTTCTTCTGCTTCTGGTTTCTCCTATAAGGCACCACTGCAAACACTGAATCCCAGCATGGTGGGGTCGGCAGGGCCCTCTGGAGATGCTCTGGTGCCACCCCCCTGCTCCATCCAGCAGGGGCACCCAGAGCAGGGGCCCAGCAGCGCAGGGTCCAGCCGGGGTGGGAATCTCTCCAGACAAGGAGACTCCACAGCCGCTCTGGGCAGCCTGGCACAGCCTCCCACACCCTCACACCAAACAACTTGCTCCTCCTGCTCAGGTGTAACCTCCTGGGTTCCAGTTGGTGCCCCTTGGTGCCCCTTGTCCTGTCCCTGGGCACCACTGAGCAGAGTCTGTGCCCATCCTCTTGCCCCCTGGGGCCATTTAGCTGTTGCTCAGTATTGCTCAGCTCCCCTCTCGTGCTGCTCTTCTCCAGCTGCACAGCCCCAGGGCTCTCATCCTGTCCCCAGCACAGAGATGCTCCAGCCCCTCAGCATCTTCACAGCCTCTGCTGGACTCTCTCCAGTAGCTCCTTGTTTCTCTTGACCCAGGGAGCCCAGAACTGGACCCAATACTCCCGAGGTGGCCTCCCTGGGGCAGAGTAGATGTGGAGGAGAAGCTCCCTTGACCTGCTGGCCACACTCTTCTGCATACACGCCAGGAGACCACTGGCCTTGGCCACAAGTGCCCAATTCTGGCTCATGGTGAACTTGTTCTCCCCCAGGACTCCCAGGTCCTTCTCCACAGAGCTGCTTCCCAGCAGGTCCCCCCTCCCCTGTACGTGTGCAGCAGCAGCAAGGGCTGGAGCGGGGCTGGTGGAGAGGCAGAATCTTTCTGGTGGAACCTCACCTGGTGGAGGGGGCAGAGAGCTGAGGGACAGTAAAGAACAGGGCAACGCACCATGAATGGAACTCCTGGAGTTGCTCCCAGGGGACCTCACACGTCAGACTCTCCTTGTAATTTGGGTTTGCTGCTGCCTCTCTGGCTGTCCCCAGCACAAGAGCTCCTGTAGTGGTCCCTTCTGCCTGCTCTGGTGTCCTGGGTCAGAGGGAAGAGGGCTCAGGCTTCCTGTGACACAGGAGAGGAGATGGGAGAGGAGCTGGAGGGGTTGAGAGTTGCACTGAATGTTGGTGATGCTCCTTTGGCAGGTGAGGGAGAGGCCTCAGGAGCCACCATCTTTCTCCTGTGGACAATTAATCCTTCACCACTGCCCTGGGTACAGCTCTCCTGGAGCTGTCCTCTGGGGCGTATGCTGTTCCAGCACAGACTGATAGTTCCTTAAACACCAACCATGGACTGCTAGAATCATTTTGGTTGGAAGAGACCTTTCAGATCATGAGTCCAACCCTTCCCCCAGCAGTGCCAGGGCACCACTGACCCATGGCCCTCAGCACCACAGCTCCATGGGGGGCTTGGAAACCCCTCCAGGGATCACGGGGACTCCACCACTGCCCTGGGACAGTCCTGGAAACCCTGGGGAGGGTTGAAGAAATTGTTCCTCAGCTCCAACCTAAACTTCCCCTTGAGCAGCTTGAGGCTGGTTCCTCTTGTGCTGTCCCTTGTTCCTTGGGAGCAGAGCCCGACCCCCCTGGCTCCAGCCTCCTGCCAGGAGCTGTCAGAGCCAGAAGGTCTCCCCTCAGCCTCTTTCTCTCCAGGCTCAACAAGCCCAGGGCCCTCAGCTGCTCCTCAGCACCCTTGTGCTCCAGCCCCTTCCCCAGCTCCGTTGCCCTTCTCTGGCCACGCTCCAGCCCCTCACTGTCCTGCTGGGAGTGAGGGGCCCAGCGCTGACCCCAGGATCCTGTTGCTGTTTCCTTCAGTCCCCCACCCCCACCCCATTGCTCTCCCCAGCCAGGCAATGGGGCTGGCACGGCTGGAGCAGGGTCAGTTTTGCTCTTTTCCTTTTCTGAAACACATTTCTCTCACCTCTGCTGTGGTTGGGCTGCAGGAACATGAAACAAGCCCTTTCCCTGTGGAGCATCCCGCACCTCTCCTCTCTCCCAGGGAGGAGCTGCTGGCTCCAGGAGACCGCTTGGAGCTAGAGAAGGGGAAAGAACCCAAAGGGGTTGTGAACGCTGGAGCAGAAACTGGTGCAACCCGAGTGTGCGTTGTTCCTGGAGAAGGTGGGAATCTGACAGGCTTATGGTGTAACACGGTGAGCATGGCCTGCCAGATGGGTCTGTGGGGATCCTGGGCAGAGACAGGATCAGACCCCTTGGCTGTGGGCACTCTGCAGCCAGCGGCCTCTCCAGCCAGCCCACACTCAGTACCCTTTTTCCCTGCCGTGAAGGCTCCCCAGAGTGTCTGGCCGGGCTGTATCCACGGCTGAGGCTCCAGTCCCACCAGGCTGCTCCCCTCACCGCCCTCCGTTCCCAGCTGAGCTGTTCTCTCCAGCTCCTTCTCCACGAACATTCTTAATCTGGACTTCACCACAGAGGATGAAGAGACACTCTCCATTTTTCCTCCTGATGACTTTGAGTGTCTTGTCCACTGTTGAGATAACTCAGGATCCCTCCTGGGCTGCAGCTTTGACTCTACTGGGGAAATGATCCCAGAGTCATAAAACTCTGCTGAGAAATGAACTCTCCTGCTTTCAACATGTATCTGTAACATCATCCCACCAATCCCATCACACAACTTCCATGGGATACTCTGCTGGCACTTCTGTGGGCTCCAGCTCAGCCAGTGCAACCCAGTCCAACCCAGTCCAGCTCCCCAGTTCAAGAGAGACAAGGAGCTGCTGGAGACAGTGCAGCAGAGGCTGCAAATGTGTTGGGGGGGGCTGGAGCATCTCTGTGCTGGGGACAGGATGAGAGCCCTGGGGCTGTGCAGCTGGAGAAGAGCAGCCTGAGAGGGGAGCTGAGCAATGCTGAGCAAGAGATAAAGGGCCCCGGGGGGCAAGAGGATGGGCACAGACTCTGCTCAGTGGTGCCCAGGGACAATGCTGTTGGGATACCTGGGGTGACAGGGTCCCATCCTCTGCATCCCAGGGAGACCTGAGACATTGATGCTTCCTGTACGTGGTGTCCCTCATCATACCAGTGTCTTTCTCAGGTTTTCTCCTCCCCGCTGACAGTTGCAGGCTGGTCCCAGGTGCTCACTGATGGCTGGGTTGAAGCCAAAAGGAGGATGTTTTATTCATGTCAAACTTGTTGATGCTTTTCCACCTCCCCAGGTGACTGCTCAGGAGTTTGTTTTATGCTCCAGCTTTTGATGCATGTCTCCTGGATGGGGGTTTGCAGTGTGATGCATTGCTCAGAAGAGCTGAGCGTGGATTTCAGTGACTCATTACTGTCACTCAGAGCTCCCCTAATTCCCATCTGAATTATTGATGAAGCTCGTCAGCTGCCCTTTGGTAGTCACAGAGAAAAACAAACCCCTGCTCTTTAGAAAAGCTTTTCACCTCCTGACAGCAGCAGAGTTACCCTGTCCAGCTCCTCTTTGTTCTGGAAAACAAACCCAGGCCTGGTTCACTTGAGTGTCTCATTGTTCTTAGTGAAACGAGGCCAAGGGTCAGGTCCTGCCCTTGGGTCACACCAACCCCTGCAGCTCCAGGCTGGGGCAGAGCAGCTCGAAAGTGCCTGGTGGGAAAGGACCTGGGGGGTTGGTGGAGAGGAGGCTGGAGATGAGCCAGAGAGTGCCCAGGGGGACAAGAAACCACCAGCACCCTGGCTGTGTCAGCACTGGGGTGGGCAGCAGGAGCAGGGCAGGGACCGTCCCCCTGCACTGGGCACTGGGGAGGGCACCCCTGGAATCCTGGGGTCAGTTCTGGGCCCCTCACTCCCAGCAGGACAGTGAGGGGCTGGAGCGTGGCCAGAGAAGGGCAACGGAGCTGGGGAAGGGGCTGGAGCACAAGGGTGCTGAGGAGCGGCTGAGGGCCCTGGGCTTGTTGAGCCTGGAGAGAAGGAGGCTGAGGGGAGACCTTCTGGCTCTGACAGCTCCTGGCAGGAGGCTGGAGACAGCTGGGGTGTGAGATGTCTTGTCCCCAGGTGATGGGACAAGAGGAACCAGCCTCAAGTTTCCCCAGGGCAGGTTTAGGTTGGAGCTGAGGAACAATTTCTTCCACCCCTTGAGGGTTCCCCAGGGCTGTGCCAGGCTGCCCAGGGCAGTGGTGGAGTCCCCGTGATCCCTGGAGGGGTTTCCAAGCCCCCCATGGAGCTGTGGTGCTGAGGGACAGGGGTCAGTGGTGCCCAGGCAGTGCTGGAGGAAGGGTTGGACTCCATGATCTGAAAAGTCTCTCCCAACCAAAATGATTCCAAGCCCAGGTTCCTGTTCACCACCCTGCTGCTTACCCAGGGACATCTCACTGTGGATTGCCCACTCTGGTTTTCCCCATGATGTGTGGAGCTTTCTCTGCTTTTGGATGAGTTTCTCTCTGTTTCTAACTCTGAGCCACTTGGAGCCGTCACAGCTCTGACTTTGTTTTTTATGCCCTTTTCCTCCTTTCTCTGTGTGGGTTTAAGCTGATGCTGCTGAATTTATGGCAGCGAAGTGCAGCTGAGAGCCGTGGCTGAGCCGCAGCGCAGCAGGGGAACGTGCAGCTCTGCTCCCCGCCCCGTCTATTTGCCTGTTTCAAAACCCTCCACTTTTAAACCCATCCCTCTCTCGCCGTGGAGAGCGGCCTCCAGACTTTGTGTAGACGAATACCAGATGCCACATACAGAGAAGTCCTCGCAGGCTCCCCACATCCCTGCCCAGGACTCCATGGAAAACGGTGCGTCTGTGCTGGGGGAAGATGCTGATTTCCCGTGGTTCTTGCCTGGATTTCTAATATTTTTTTCCACCAGCATTGAAGTCAAGAAGCACTAAAAATTTTCTGTGCAGCTCTTCCTGTTTAATATTTGTTCTCCAGCTCAGGGAGATCCTGTTCTCGTTTGGTCCCTGCTGAAGCCTCCCCACCACGCAGCAGCAGCAGGGGTGGGTTTAGACACCGAGCTTTGCATTAATTCCAGCCTGGGTTTAACAGCCGCAAAATGATGAAAGGTTTGGAAAGGTCTTATGAGACTACATGAGAGGGCTGGGGAAGAAGGGTGAGGAACAGCCCATGTGGGCACAGGGTCCTCTCTTTGGGTTGGCTCTGGAATCACTGGGTTGCTCCTGGGCTCTTTGGGAGCATCTTGACAAAGCCCAGGTGCCGTGCAAATGAAATAATTGACATCAAAAGTCTCAATTCCGTCAACACCTGGAACAGGTTTCACAGAGAGAAAACCCTGAGTATCCATGGCCAGACCCTGCAGCCTGAGGCACTTCTTGCCCTACGGGGCTGGGACTCCTGGAGCAGGGTAACCCCAGCATGGGGAGCTGCTGAACTTGGCCCCAAGCACTGGCCTGCCCAAGACTGTCGCTCGGTGCCCCGTGATGGGTCAGCCCAGGAGCTCAGCAAGGCTGAGAAGACAGCTGGAGGCTTCTCTACATGGGGAACCTTTACAGTGGTAAAATAGCAAATAACTGAACAGGAGAGACAAGAGAGACAGGAAACCACTGCAGAGAGTCCAGCGGAGGCTGTGAAGATTCTGAAGGGCTGGAGCATCTCTGTGCTGGGGCCAGGCTGAGAGCCCTGGGGCTGTGCAGCTGGAGAAGAGCAGCCTGAGAGGGGAGCTGAGCAATGCTGAGCAACAGCTAAAGGGCCCCGGGGGGCAAGAGCCTGGGGCCAGACTCTTCTCAGTGGTGCCCAGGGACAGGACAAGGGGCACCAAGGGGCACCACTGACTTTTCCCTGCCCTCTGTAGTGTAATAAATGGGGAGCAGAGGATAGTGCTTAAAAATCCCCCGACAAACCGTGGTTTGCTTTTTGCCTAAGTCAATGCTCCTCTGTGACTCATCCTGGACTGATGCGTTAACCTGGCAGTTGACCTGGCAGTGCTGGGTTAATGCTTGGACTTGGTGATCTTGAAGGTCTCTTCCAACCAAAACAATTCTATGATTCTATACAGTAAATTATTGCTGGCTTGAGGAGAAGAATAACTAGACTGGAGTGGGAATAGGATAAAACAGGCTGCCCAAGGAACTGATGGAGTCCTAATCCCTGGAGGGGTTTCCAAGCCCCACATGGAGCTGTGGTGCTGAGGGACAGGGGGCAGTGGTGCCCTGGCAGTGCTGGGGGAATGGGTGGACTCCATGATCTGAAAGGTCTCTCCCAACCAAAACGATTCTGTGATTCCACTATATCCTGCAGCTCATCTGGTGTTGTTGTTAAGAACCTTACTAGAAACTTCAGGGAATGATGGAACCTGCTGGCAGTGCAAGGCTGAGACGTGTCATCCTGGGAGGACAGCGATTTATCTCAGAGGACCCAAAGGAGGGAATTTTCCAGACCTCCTACTGACATCAAAACCATTAATAGAAGAGGATGGAGAAGGACTTGGTGGAAGCCCTTGCTGCCAAGAGCCTAGAGGCCTCCCAGTTAATGTGGAATGTGGCCCTGTGCGAGCGGAGTTCCCAGGATGGCAGGGATTTGGGGTGCCCTGAGGGAGCTGGCTTTGGGTCTAAATCCTCAATTCTGGAGCTGCCTTTTGGATTGTGCATCAGTTCTCTTCCCTTTCCTTTGCCCCAGTCCTTTGCTGTGCACAGAGTCACCAGTGCTGACACAAGCCAGGGTGCTGGTGGCTTCTTGTCCCCCTGGGCACTCTCTGGCTCATCTCCAGCCTCCTGTCGACCAAAGCCCCCAGGTCCTTTCCCACTGGGCACTTTCCAGCTGCTCTGCCCCAGCCTGGAGCTGCAGGGGGCTGGTGTGACCCAAGGGCAGGATCTGGCCTTTGGCCTTGCTGAACTTCATCCCATTGGCTGCAGCCCAGACAGGTCCACTGCAGATCCCACCTTACAAGCTTTCTGCTGTTTGCACGCAGTGAGCACACCCCAGCCCGGCCCCAGCTGTGGTCCAAGAGGTACCAGCTCCAGGGACTGTGCCATGGGCAGGTCAGACACAACCCTCCTGCTTTGAAGGCCGAGAGGATGGGCTGGAGGAGATCTCAGGCAACAAGTATGAGGGAAACCAGTGAACTGTCCAAAGATGGTGACACTGCAGGGAGGTGGCTGGAGGTGGCAGGGAGGTGGTGGCAGTGCAGGGAGGTGGCAGGAGGTGGCAATGCTGCCTTCTCACCAGGAGATGCCTCCCACACTCCATGCTTGGTGCCGCACCCGGTGCCACAGCGATGTCTCCAGCACAGCCCTGTGCAGGGGAAGAGCTTTGGCATCGCATTGATTTGTTTTATTCACCTCCCGGGGGGTTCTGGTGCTCAGAGCAGCAGCAGCAGCAGCAGCAGCAGCAGCAGCAGCAGATCCTTCCCTGGGACTGTGGTCACCAGTCAGCAAAGAGATTGTCACCCTGTCAGAGGGGCTGGCAGCTTGGAAGGGACACTTCTTACCAGGGAGGTGCTGGAGACCTGCTGGGCATCATCTGAACCTCTCTATACCTGAAACTGCACCCACGGTCCTCCCTGGCCCACCAGGGTGCCTCTTGTTGCCTCTGCAATGCTGGGACAGGGGACGTGCTCCTGCCACCGCCATCCTCCTGGTTCATCCACCAGTTGTGTAAATCTCAGAGCGTGGTGGAAACCTGCTCCAAGAGCTCAGTCTCACACAACCCCACGGCGGGGCTGGGAGGGTCAGTGTCCAGAGTGGGATCCCTGCCTTTCTTGGGGACTGTGTGACTTTGTCTCTCCATGGTCAGAGACGTCAACAGTTGGACTAGATGATCTTAAAGGTCTTTTCCAACTGAAATGAGTCTATGGTTCTATGCTCACCCAAAAGGGTTGTCCAGGGCTGTGCCAGGCTGCCCAGGGCAGGGGTGGAGTCCCCGTGACCCCTGGAGGGGTTTCCAAGCCCCCTGTGGAGCTGTGGTGCTGAGGGACAGGGGTCAGTGGTGCCCTGGCAGTGCTGGGAGGGATGCTTGGACTCCATGATCTGAAAGGGCTCTGCCAACCAAAATGATTCTGTGATTCTAAGGCCATTCCTCCACAGCCCCAGCACAGACCAGGCTGGAGGCAGGAGCTCCTTCTCCCCCCAGCACTGCCCTGGGTTGTACGTCACTGACATGGCTGTGGGTTACAAGACCCCCTAAAACAGGGGCAGCGAGGGCAAGTGTCGGGGCACCACCAGCATTTCATGCTGGGCAGGAGGTGGCCCGTGGGAAGCAGAGACCGGAGCACAACTTGATCCCTCACATCTCTTGTGTGAACCCCCTGGGATGGGGAACAGGCTCCTGAAGCTTCTCACGGGCTTAGGACCCCCCAGGACTCCCAGCAGAGCTGGGCTTGGTGTTTAGTGATGGAGCATTGCTGAGCTCAACACACCTCACCTTAAGGACTGGGCCTGATCCTGCCCACAGAAGAGCATGTGCCATCAGCCTCAGTGGGCAACTTGGGCACTGTCCCCTTGTCCTGGGCAGAGGGTTTGGGCTGTGTGACCAGTGGCATGAGGCAGGAGCGATGTCTCGGGCTCCTTGACTTACTTTCTTCCCTGGGCTTTCCAACAGGTCAAAGTCAAGAAGCAACTGAATGTTGTTTATTTTCATTTTCCATCAGGCTCCCTTCCCCAGAGCAGGCCAATTAGTGCTAACAAGCAGGATGCTAATTACAGCACAGGACCACAGGAGGGTTGATTGCTGGTGGCCCCCCCAGCCCCTGTCTGATTGCAAAGGGGCCAATTAGTGGCTTTGCATTTGATGGTGATGCTTCACCAGGGACCTTGCAGCAGTTCCTCGGCTGGAGTCAGAGCTGGTGGCACTGGGGTGAGGTGACCATCCCCGCGTGGTCATCGCACTGCAGGGAGAGACTTGGCTGCAGGACCCCGTTCCCGATTTCCAGCCCACCTGCCCCTCCAGTAATTAACTCCTTTCCAGCATCCCCCTCTAGCGATGGGGCGCTGGTGGCACTGGGACCCTTTTTCCCCTTGGCTGTCTGTCCCCTTGGCAGAGGGTGGCTGTGCCTTGTTGTCCCCTGGTGCCAACTGCAACCAGGCAGAGACTCTCCTGAGGTGTCCCCTGGGGATCCCCGAGCCCTGTCCTGGTGCTGGGGGGGTTGCTTCAGCCCTGCTGGGTCCGAGGGGCAGGTGCCTGGTACAAAGAACAACAGCCAACTCCAAACTTTTCATGTGTCTGCAGCAATCAGAGCCACCCTCCTCCAGAGCCAGCCCCAGACCCAAGGCCGGGGAATTTTTAGGGGCTGAAAGTGTCCCAATAAAGTGAGAAGGCTGCTCCAGTGGCACCTCCAGCACCCACCGCTGGCAGCTGGACTTGGTGGGGTTTCCAAAAGCTGGGGTTCAGCTAACCTCCAATACTGAGCGTGCCCGAGGCTGGGGCACGGTGGGAAGGGATGGTGCGGGTCCTGGGCTGCTGCGGGCAGCGGGTGAACAAGTAGGAGGGCGGGTGGGAGCGGGGGATAGTGCCCAACCCTGGGCTCTAAGCAGCCAACTCCAGAACTGCCAGGGGCAGTATGGGCCAAAACCTTTTAGTTTGTCTGCGACAAGAGCCCTCTTGGCCACGTGCATCTTCATCCAGCTCTTCCACACGCACCCCGGGCAGGACGTTGCTGCTCAAACCCACCGGCCCTGGCAGGCCCGTCTCCAAAGAGCCTGGCTGATGGGCACTGGCCCCTGCCCAACACCCACGGGGTTAAACTCTTGTTTGCTTTGGACTCTTCACCAAAAGTAAAGATTAAAAATTAGCAAGTGAGCTTCAGCTAAGAGCTGGAAGTGTCCCGAGGCCAATTAATCACTGATGAATCTCGTGGCTACTTTGCAGGTAAACAAGGGAAAGTGCCTCTTTCCTTGGGGATCTTTCTTGAGATACAATTTTTTTTTCCCTTGAAACCTCCGGGTGTCTCCGGTGAGCGATGGCAGTGACGCAGGGCTGGGCACAGGGGTGAAGTTTGTCATCCCTCAGCCACCTGAGGGTTGCTGCCTGGGGGAGGTGGGAGTCAGAGAGCTCACCTGGGCTTTCTGCTGGAACCGGAGTTTGGGGATTTAAACTTTTTGTTTGTGGAACAAACATAGAAACTCAGACTGCTTTGGGGAGGTCCCTTGGGAGAGACCTTGGGAAGGTCCCTTCCCACCCAAGCCACTCTGTGAGTCTGTGATTCTGTGCTGTTGCCTTTGCACTGATGTGCAGATGGTCCCAGGCAGGATTTATAGTGGAGACACACACAGATATGCAGGGGGTGATGGCTGAGACCACCACACGGCTAAGTGCACCTTGTGATGGAAGCAGGCTCCTGTCCCTGGAGGGCCTGACAGCCACGGCATTTCTCAGGAACTCTGGTCAGACTCCTGGTTAGACATGGAGAGCAGATGTCTCCTGCATGGATAGCAGAGATGCAGGGGGAGACATTCCCATCCCTTGTGAATAAGGAAGGGGTCATGGCATCCTCTTCTCACCTCTGAGCACCTCTGGGGCACTGGGTGCCATGGTATCACCTCGCTGGTGCTTGGTGGGCTGAACTGTCCTCTCTGACTGAAGCACTTTGGTCTGTGGGATACCTCAGCCATGTGCCACGGGGGCTGAAACGCTGGTTGTGGTACTAGAGAGCTACCATGATGTAGTGTCTCCAATGATACCTTGGAAAACGGGAGAGTGTTGGCCAAAGGGGCAGTTGCTCAGCACCCATCAGGAGTGGCTGGTTGGTTTCATGGGACCAAGTTGTTGCTGTGTCAGCATTGGGCATCTGGTCTAGGTTCCCTCTGCAGCCACTGGAGAGAGATGGACATTTCTTGGGGGTAATTCATTTCACTTATCTTCACACCTACTCTATGACGGGATAAATTATTTCTGGTGGTGCCTCCTTCTCTCAGCATCTGCTTGTCTTCATCAGGTTGTGAGATGCTGAGTCCTGCCAGTCACCCCAGCAGTCTGAAGATCCCTTCCTGGATCTGCTTCATCTTTATGCTGTCAATGAGGGGGTTGAGCATGGGAGGGACCGTCAAAAAAGAAACTAGAACATCTGCAGGTACATGGAGAGTAGACCACCCATGTAAAATGACAGGATGATGGAAACATGGGACCCGCAGGTTCAGAGGGCTTTGAGAAGAGCCTCTTGGGAAGTCAGTCTCACCACAGACCCATCCAGCAGAACTGGATGGAAATCCATGTGGAGAGCTTCCAGGACAGGGATACCCGTCAGGAGAAAAGGCAAAGAGTTGGCACTGGAGAGGTTGGTGGTTGACATGAACCAGCTGGGCCAGGCCACATCTTTGTTCCTGACTTTAGATCCCTGAAACAGTGACAGAGAGGTTGGGATTTGCTGCGTTCAGTCTGATCACATGCACGCTGAGGTTCTCCACGATCACACCATTTGGTTGGATTTGTATGGGGGAAAACGTTTTGGAACCTTTACCTATGGTCAGGCTGTTAATCCACTGCTGTGGGCAGTGCTTTCCAGAGGACATCTCTCTGGAGAGTCCCAGCTGCCCCATCGCTTGCATAGGGCCACCTTCCCTTCTGCTTCTCCTTCCAGCCCCTCTGATGTACCGCTAGCTGTTGCCATACGCGTGTGTGTCTGACAGCTGCCATCACGGTGTCCTGCCCTCATGGGGCTTCCAGACACTATCCACGAGCAGAAGTGGGGCATAATGTCCTCAGGCTCTCCGGCCCTTGCCCTGTGTCCCTGGGCAGTGTGGTGACAGGGCTTGGGCAAGTCCTCCCAGCAAGTTCTCCCTCCCTACGCCCTGCTCAGAGAGAGGGTTGTGTGTGTGTGTCCAGGTCCCAAAAGTTCCATGCTCTTGTTACTTGGGGTCAAGCTCCTAGACAGCATGTCCATGGTGACACTGGGCTGAGTGAACCTGCAGTGAGCAGGTTTATTGGGACACTTTCAGAGAGCCTCTCCAGGCTGCTCTGCAGGACTCACCTTTGCCCAGCATCATCTGAGATGCAATCTGTGCTGATTTTGGGATAGCTGATGAAAGTTGAACATTCTTCTAGTCTGGTGCCAGACACTGTGTTCTCCCTGCAGGAACACAAGCTTTTTCTGAGGGCTGGAACCTCCCTGCTGGGAGACCAGGCTGAGAGAGTTGGGATGGTTCAGCCTGGAGAAGAGAAGACTTCTGGGAGACCTCCTTACGGCCTTCCAGTATCTGAAGGGGGCTACAGGTGCAGGCACCTTATTTTTAGATAACTCCATGTACTCCACTCAAAGACAAGCACACAGTGATTAACTGAAGTTGCTATCTCATCAGAAAATGAAATCAGGTTTGTTTGACAAGAGCCGTTCCCTGCGAGGCCACGGCAATGGCCAGAATTTAATTTGTTTCCAACCCTTTAATTCTTCACGGACCCAATCTCCTGTTAGCTTCTCGGGCATTCTGCTGGGCATTGACGTCAGGCTGAGCAATCTGCAGCTAATCACATCATCCTGCTTGCTTGCTGAAGTCACTGCCCGAGGAAGTGTCTGCAGTCACCCAGCGTGCCAGGGCTCGTACGGGGTTGGCAGGCCAGGACAGAGACCTCCTTGTCCATCTCAGAGATGCTTCCTCCCTCATGCAAATTGCCCGGACCTGCTGCGCTGTTTGTTTATCTGCTGTGAGCAGGAGCTAGTTAACGTTCTTCTCAGCTACCAACCAACTAAATTAGATTAAAAAATAAACTTTTCTGATTTCCCTTCTGTCAGGTAGGCATGGATCTCTCTTCTCCATAGAGAGGGGCAGATGCCTTCACCTGCTTTTATCGGACTTTTCAACAGCTTCTAACTCCCATCAGATTATGACGGGCTCCCCCACGTTGCTTTGTCCACGGTGCTTTAGCTGCAGGTCTCAGTGGCTCCTTCACATTCCTACCACAGCTGCCCCTTTCTCCTAGCATGGAACCAGAGAACCACAGCATTGGTCCTGATGGAAAAGATCTTCCAGATAATCGAGTCCGACCGTTAACCCAGCCAGGCTGCCTGCCCCAGCGTTCTGCTGAGATACCTGATGTTGTGGGCAAGGGCTTCAGAACATTATCTGTGGATGGAAATCTAGCTTGTTGTACAGAAAAATGTGTATTTAGCTGATTAGTGATTAGTGATTAATTTATACAAAGAGAAACCTGACAACCCTTTGACAGCAAATGATTTCTGGATTTGGTTAAAACTTTTGGTTATTTATTTGTTTACTTTTTTAAACCCCAGTCCTATTTTTACCTAAAGAACACTTAAAAAAAAAAAATCTTAAAAATCAGAATTCTGCAGCCTCAGTTCTGCAGTTTCATTTAGTAAGAAACTTTAAAATGTTGAAAAACTACTTTTAAAATATGTTTTCCCAGCCATTGCCTTTTTACCTGAATGACTCATACTGTGAATTCATCCTGAAGTCCCACCAGTCCCCTGGCCTTAGGTACCTGGAGCAGCCCATTGTGTCCTGACTCACACGAGTCCTCCTGCACGGCCACCGACCGTAGTCTCTGCTTGCAGGAGCTGCCACCCCTGGGGACACTCATGTGGAGACAGAAACAAGGGCAGGAGGCTCCTCCTGGATGGAGGTTCCCAAGAGCATGAATCTTCTTCAGGCATCTTCTGTAAACAACCTCAGCAAGGGGTCTGGATGGCAACAGCCTGAGTCCCAAGTCAGTTCTCTCTTGTCTGTTTTCTTCTACGAATGGCAGGAACTGGGAGACAGAGTTGTGGAAACCTTTGGGTTGGAAGAGACCTTCCAGATCCTCAAGTCCACCCATTGCCCCAGCACTGCCAGGGCACCACTGACCCCTGTCCCTCAGCACCACAGCTCCACGGGGGGCTTGGAAACCCCTCCAGGGATCACGGGGACTCCCCCCCTGCCCTGGGCAGCCTGGCACAGCCCTGGGGAACCCTCCAGGGGCTGGAAGAAATTGTTCCTCAGCTCCAAACTAAACCTCCCCTGGGGCAACTTGAGGCCGGTTCCTCTTGCCCCATTGCTTGGGGACAAGAGATCTCACACCCCAGCTGTCCCCAACCTCCCGTCAGGAGGTGTCAGAGCCAGAAGGTCTCCCCTCAGCCTCCTTCTCTCCAGGCTGAACAAGACCAGGTCCCTCAGCCGCTCCTCAGCACCCTTGTGCTCCAGCCCCTTCCCCAGCTCCGTTGCCCTTCTCTGGCCACGCTCCAGCCCCTCACTGTCCTGCTGGGCACAAAACTGACCCCAGGATTCCAGGGGTGGCCTCCCCAGTGCCCATTACAATCTCAGATGGCCAAGGAAGACAGGAACAAGATGCAAAAGTCATCTCCAGTAGATTGAAAGACTTTCTTTCTGTTCCTGCCTGGAGCTGCCATGACTGAAAGGGAGATGGTGGTGACCATGTGGACCTCTGCCCTGACTGTGTCAGAGGAGGTCAAGAGTTGCCCCTCTCCTTTCCTGTTGGAGGAGACATGCCATCTCTGTCTGGCTTCTAACTGCTTCTGTTAATGGAGACAGTTCCCCAGTGTCATCCCTCTGCTCCTCCTCCACCGTCAGACCCAAGAGGGGTTGTGGCTCCTCTCTCTATTTGAAATTCCCCCCTACCAAGCAGAGGACCATGAGCATCTCTGAGACCCCTCTGTTAGACCCACCTCTACTGAATTGTCTCCACTTCATCACTCCTGTATCTTAATGGGAGCACCTGATGGGAGCTGTCACATAACCCTGGCAAAAGACCTGCTGTTTTTGTCCCAGAACGTGGGCTCTTTGTACTTCAGGTGTCACTCCAGTTTGACCCCGGGAGGAGCATCCCTGCAAAGTGGGGTCACAGCATCCCTGTGTCACTGGAACATCCTCCATTTTGGAGGAGTAGGTGGGTGGCTGAAGCTCTGAACCTGCAGAACTTCTTGGTACTGAAGAAAGGTAGGGTATGGGGATAGAAGTTGGTGGTGTTGGTACTATGAGCAGTTGCTGCTGACAGGGCAGCAGTGGAGTCACCGTCCCAGAAAGGATTGAAAAGCTATGGAGATATGTTACTGAGGGACATGGCTTAGTGATAACCTGGTAGTGCCAGGGGAATGGTTGGACCCGATCTGAAAGGACCATTCCAACCAAAACGATTCTGGGATTCTATGACATATATCATCATGTTGACTGAAGTTGTACCTCTCCCAGGGACCCTCAAGTACCAGTTCCAAATGGCAGCTGCAGAGTATTTCCTTCTCCCAAGTCAGAGCTGGACTTCCCATCTACTAGTGCTGAGCTGTAGCGTCTCAGAATGGCTCCTTGTGCCTGCAGCTTCCAGTTAAACTCGACATTGCTGAGGCACCTGACCTGCCTGGGTTGTTCCCAGCTGGGACCCAGCTTCTGGAACAGGAGGGCTCTTGCACACAGGGAATTCTCAGCCTGGTTGGGTGCTGCAACCCCCAGGACAGAGCCATGGTTGGACACAGCTGGGTGGCTCAGAGAGGGCTCGGAGATGTCTGGGCTGCAGCTGGTCTACTAGCAGCAAGAGTTAGCTGGGTTCAGGACACTCAGACCTATGTCATGCTGTCCTCCAGGCTTCTAAGCCATGCTAGATTTAGCCAATCAGGGACTTGTGGTCATTCCAACAAGCAGACACAGGATTGGTATTTGTCCTCAAGTGGACTTAGTGTTTATTTCCACCACTACAAGCTGTGGACACCTTGAGACAGTGATGAACACCATTGCCCATCTCCCTGTTTCGTATTCCTCACCTGGCTGGCATGAGCTGTTGGATGGGGCTCTGAGCACCCTGCTCTAGTTGCAGATGTCCCTGCAGGGGGGTTGGACTAGATGACCTTGAAAGGTCCCTTTTAACCCAAACCATTCTATGGTTGTGTGGACAGAAAGATTTGAAGAGGTCAGTTTTGAACCTGCTCCATTTCCATCATCACACAGAAACCTGGAAAAGCTGCTCTGTGCTCACTGAGGACCATTGTACAAGAGAGGCCCAGAGAGGAGACACTCTGTGGCTACCACGTCTGCCATCTGGGACCATCACCTGGTGCCATCCCTGATAGTCCAGGCGGGACTAAAGAAGACCATGGAGAATAAATTTCCCCATTGGGAATAGAATCTGTGTATGGACTCAAATATACCTGGAGCCCTGGAATGTTGCTTGAAATTATCACAGGGATGTTCATGGCACTGGGAACATCTCCAAACTCAATGGTGGTACCTTACTTCTCTGTGTCACCTGGAAGGAAGGAAGGGAAACAGGACTCTGGTATTTACTCATGCTCGCAGTCCCAAATGACTCTTGTCAAAGAGTAGGGTCTCATGTGTTCATTTAAGGAAACACATCCTCCCTCCTCCTCTCTCTGCTTCTGGTCACTGTGGGCATTCACTGGGAGTGAAATTGGCGCTGTCTTTGCATAGGCAAATCCACCTGGAACACCTCTGGTCCAGGCTGCCCAGAGAGGCTGTGGAGTCTCCTTGTCTGGAGAGATTCCCACCCCGGCTGGACCCTGCGCTGCTGGGCTCCTGCTCTGGGTGCCCCTGCTGGATGGAGCAGGGGGTGGCACCAGAGCATCTCCAGAGGGCCCTGCCAGCCCCCACCATGCTGGGATTCTGTGACTGCTGCATCAGGCATGAATCTTCCTGGAAAACAGCATTTTGAGCACTGCCTGACGGATCTGCTTAGTCCTCATGCTGTAAACAATGGGGTTCATCATGGTGGGGAGCGTCAGGTAGAAATCAGCCAGCAGAACCTGGGCTTGCATGGATACACCACTGTTGAAATGTTGGATGTATATGGAGACTATCCCGGGGATGTAGTACAGCAGCATCACACAGATATGGCACCCGCAGGTGCTGAGGGCCTTCCAGCTCCATTTCTTCCCCAGGATGGTTTGAAGGATCTTCCCGTAGGACACAGCAATGAAGGCCACATCTATCCCTACGATGAGAGAGGACACAGCCACGCTGTAGCGCTCGCTGGGTCTGGGGTCTGCACACGCCAGCTTGGCCACGGCCATGTGCTCACAGTATGAGTGGGGAACCACGCGGGAACGGCAATAGGGGAGGTTTGTCACCATCCCTGTCAAGGGGACCATTAACAGGAGAGCTCTCACCACGATGGCCAGGCCTATTTGGGCAATTGTTTGGCAATTCAAGATGATTTGGTACCTGAGGGGGTGGCAAATTGCCACATAGCGGTCAAGAGCCATGGCCAGGAGCACTCCTGACTCCTCTGATGATGTGGAGTGAACAAGGAACATCTGAACAAAACAGGCAATGTAACCAATCTCCACAGACTTCGTCCAGAACACGCTCAGCATCTTGGGGACAATGGATGTCACCATCACCACATCAATGACCGACAGCATGCCTAAGAAGCAATGGACGGGGTCACGCAGGGAGTTGTCCAGCCTGATGGCAAGCAAAACTAGACCATTTCCTACCAAGGTGATGACATAACCCGAGCAGAAAAGGATGCCCAGACAGGTGGGGGAATATTCCAGGCTGGGGATACCCACCAGGACAAAGGAGGAGGAACTGCTGTTGGGGTGGTTGAAGGGATCAGAAGCCATGCAGGAGAAACTTGCTTTTTTGCTTAAAAACAGGAGCCCAGGTTTGATCCCTGAGATGCCCAGAACTAGAAGGATAAGATGGGGATTCTGCCACAGTGCAAGAGCCACATCAGGAACCCACATCGTTCTTACAATGGGTGAGATGGGGCCATGAAAGGGTATTGTGACCAGGTAGGGGGAATGGATCCAAAATAATGAATAAATGGAACTGTTATGGCTTGAGAGTTCCTATAGGTGAAGAAGTTCATGTTTCAGGTGGTGCCACCAGGGATAATCAAGGGACTTCTACAGCCCTACAGCTTGTGAAAGGCTTGTTCCGTTCTTGGTTGCTCACCACCACTCTGCTGGCATCTTGAAAGAAGCTGCAAGAGGAGAGAAAAAGGTCAGCACCCAGCTTCCCTCAGGCAGCATTCTTGCCTCAGCAGCCCTGGCTTCCCTGCAACAGGACCAACAGAGGAAGTTCCTCCAAATCCATAGGGGAAAAAGTGGTCTCAGAAAGTGCCTTGGAACATTAAGTTGCCTTCTGCTTCTGTGTCTTCATTCTTTCATTCACCCCTGAGAAAAACCTGCAAAACTAGGTGGTAGTCAGAGGAAATCTCACTGAGGGAACTTTCTTGCAGCCTTACAGTATCTGAAGGGGGATACAAGAAAGCTGGAGAGGGACTCTTTCCTGAGACACTGGCACAGGTTGCCCAGGGAAGCACCTGGAAGCAAGGAAGGACCTCGAGCACCCTAGTCTAGTGGGAGGTGCCGCTGCCCATGGCAGGGGAGCTGGAACTGGATGATCTTTAAAGCCCCTTCCAAACCAGCCCAATCTATGATTCTTTGAAAAGATAAAACTGAGGTTTTGGTTTGACAGAAGACCAGAAGAAGAGTCTGAGTACAGTGGGCAGGATCTACACATTCATCTGCACCAAAACTTATCTTCTTCTGCTGCTTCTCCCTGCATGGTGGCAAAGAGCAGGCAAATGGTGATTGCACCAGATCCCTGCCTGTTAAAAGGAATTGCACAGAATCACAGAAACATTTTGGTTGGAAGAGACCTTTAAGGTGATTGAGTCCAGCTGTTAACACAGCACTGCCAGGTCACCACTTAACCATGTCCCTCAAAATTTCCTGGGTGACCATTCACCAGGAGATTTTCAGCCAGCACAGGCTGTGGGGTGGTCTGTGGCAGTGCCCATTCCAGTGACAACACAGAGTAAAATCCACCCATGTCCAGTCCCGCTATGGGATCATTTAGGCTAAAATTTATCATTCATGGTGGCCAGCGTGGCTAGAGTCACGAGCAGGTGCTAGAGAAGTTCAGAAATAAAAAAGACATTGGGAGACCACTAAGGAAAGTGAGCGTGTGAAGTTTGGAAACAGAGCAGATGCTCGTAGGCTTTGAACCCTCCATGGAAACTCCATGAAAACCCCAGGGTTGGGGCTGCTGTAGGAGCTGCTGTCTGAAAACAGGACAGAAGCGCTTAATTTCTCGTCTAAATGCTTGTGAATTAGGACATTTTAGAGGCTGAAAGAGGATCAAAATTCCTGTCTAATGACTACACATAATTGCACTGCTCTGACCTTTGGGGTCCTGGAAACCAGCAGCTGCAGGAGTTAGGTATGACTCCAGAGCTGGAGCTGAGGGACATGGTTTATTCGTGCCCTGGCAGCACTGGGGTAATAGTTGGAATCCATGATCTGAATCATGTGTTCCAACCAAACCAATTCCATCATTCTCTTTGAGCAGCTGGGTTAAGCCGTGGCTGCTTTCACCGACCCACGCTCCCCAGCAGACCCACACGCTGACGGTGACATGGACCAGCCACTGCAAAGCAGAGCTGTGCACCCTGGGATGGCTCAAGACCCAGTTTAACCCACCAGATCTGAGCATCTCCATGAGTGTCCCGCTACAAAGACTCAGGGTATGGTTCAGCTTCCTCAACATGGGTGCCTGAAGCCATCTAAGACAATGCCCTCCCGACACCCACACACACACCCCCCCCCAGCCCCTGCAATGTGGCATCTACTTCATAGAGTCATAGAATCATAGGCTGGTTTGGGGTGGAGGGGAACTTAAAGATCATCTTGTCCAGTCCCTGTGCAGGGAACAGGGACATCTGCACCTAGAGCAAGTTGCTCAGAGTCCTGGCCAACCTCACATGGAATGGTTCCAGGGATGGAGCAGCCACCACCTCTCCTCCTTTACACCCAGAAGGGTGCAGGTCCCTGAAAACCCTGGGTGATGCTCTGCAGCATGGATGCCTTGGATACCTGGGGGCATCTCAAGAGGTTGTAGACAGACAAGTAAGGGGCAGTAGAATGACACCCTGAAGGTCTGAGACCCTGTTTCAGTGAGAGAAGAGCTTGAGCATGGAGCCTACGGAGGAACTGACTCCTCAAATGTAAGGCTCTGCCCTGGGGTGGGATGAGTTGCTCTCCAGGATCCACTGACCGTAGGAACTGGGTCTCCACTGGCTGCACTCAGTGCTTAGATAGCAAGTACTCAGGCATACAAGCCTGTACGGACACCTACCTCCAGGCACTTACATGTGTCTGAACCCAGAGCTGCATCCCCAGGTACCTACATCCAAGGCAAGAGTCTATTTGCGTCCAGAAACTGCCTGCCACAGGCAACACAGAAGATCCCTGATCATGGTGGCTTCTTGTCTTGGGAGATGGAAAAACACATCACAGAAGGTCTTTGCAGCCCAAGCAAAGGCTTCTGATCCTGATCTGCTAAGGAGAAGCACAGGTCTCCATCTCACCTGCTGGACTGTCACCTGCAAGGCTGCAGCAGCACATCTCAGCATATCTCCAAGCACAGCCACGCTGCGGTATTTGTCCATCCTCTGGAAATCCCCTCAGGGGCAGCAGATGGAGGACACAGAGATCGTCCTGTCTGTCCTGTGAGGAGATGGAAATTTTCAAGGCTGCTTCGGGTTCTGTCACTATGTCTCCCTTGTATAGTCTCACCACTGGGGGCTCAGGGGCATTGTGGTCTCCAGAGCCTGCCAGGTGCCAATGAGAACAATCCAAAACAAGTAAATTAAGTGGAGAAAAATCCCCTTGGTTTTGCCAGAGAGAGCAAGATGGGTTCGAAACTCTGGGTTTCCACTCTTGTCTCCACTCACAAGCATTACAGCAGACTTTTCTGTCTCCCTGAAAGACGTTTGTGCAAGAATCCATGCAGGGAGGTGAGAACTCACAGCATGTCCTGAGTCTTGGTTGCATCACACAGTATGTAGATGAGGAACAATGTCAGCTGATCAGAATTTGGATCAGCACCAGTGTGGGCAGCAGGACCAGGGCAGGGATCGTCCCCCTGCTCTGGGCACTGGGGAGGCCGCCCATGGAAGACTGCAGAGGGGCCAGCAGCGAAGCTGGAAGGTGAAGGGGGTCATGACCACCACAGCACTGAGCAAGGCAGCCAGGCCAGTGTCAGCCACAAAGGGGCTGGTCAGAATGGACAAGAACCGCACTGGGCTGACAGTGGCCATGTAGCGGTCAACGGCCATCACCACCAGCACTCCCGACTCCATCACTGAGAAAATGTCAACAAGGGACATCTGGGTAAGAAAAGCACCCAGGCTGATGGCAGGGCAGTGAAACCAGAAAATGCCCAGCATTCTGGGAGTGATGGAGGTGGACATCTCCAGGTCAGTGGCAGCCATCATGGACAGGAGGAAGAACATGGGCAGGTGCAGGCAGGGGTCAGCCATTATCACGCACAGGAGGATGCTGTTCCTGTCCAGGGTGGTGAGAGACACGATCCAGAAGGGGAGGGAGACCCAGTGGTGCAGGTCCTGCAGCCCCAGGATGCCTACCAGGTGCAGCTCCAGTAATGAAGCACTAGTGGGACACTCAGAAGCCTGCGTGAGGAGATCCCAAGCACACAAGGACAGCCATACCCAAAGGTCCATCCAACCTCAGGTCCTATGTCCAGCATCAAAATCAGACCCTTAGGGAAAAATATGAAAACCATGACACGTCTCCTGGGTGCCTTCCCAGTTTCCAATAGTTTGAAGCTCAAGGACTTCCTGAGCTGGAGGTGGGTTTTCCATTTTAATTAACCCTTTAATTTAATTTAACTACCCCAGAAACCCATCTAGACCAGCACCTTTTGTGGGCCTGAGGTTTGCTGATGTCATTTGAGGACCCATGGTTTCTGTATCAAAACAGAATCATAGAATGGCTCGGGCTGGAAGGGACCTCCGGAGGCCATCTAGTCCAGCCCCCCTGCAGTGAGGAGGGATACCCTCAGCTAGAGCAGGCTGCTCAGAGTATCATCCACCCTCACCTTGAATATCTCCAGGGATGGGGCCTCAACCACCTCCCTGGGGAGCCCATTCCACTGTTCTACCATCCTCAATGTAAAGAACTTCTTCCTGATACACAATCCAAATCTACTCTAATTTAAACCCATTACCCCTCGTCCTTTCACTCCAGGCCCTTGTACCCAGCCCCTCTCCAGCCTTCCTGCAGCCCCCCTCAGGTGCTGGAAGGTCGCTAGTAGGTCTCTCCAGAGCCTTCTCTTCTCCAGGCTGAACAACCCCAGCTCCCTCAACCTGTCCCCATAGGAGAGGTGCTCCAGCCCTCTGAGCATCTTTGTGGCCTCCTCTGGCCCCGCTCCATCAGGTCCATGTCTCTCCTGTGCTGAGGGCTCCAGAGCTGGACGCAGCACTCCATGTGTGGCATCACCAGAGCAGAGGGGCAGAATCCCCTCCCTTGCTCTGCTGGCCACACTTCTTTTGAAGTAGAATGAATAGTCTGAGACTATTTTGTGGCAAAAAGGCAAGATTTATTTCCAAAATCCAGGCTCCAAATTTATTTTTTAGAGAATGCGGTCAAGAAGCGTGGGACTGGAGAGGCCCATGGGGCCTTTTCCAGACTCTTGTTATTTGTCTGTGTATGAATCACGGAATCCAGTCACAGTGGGGGTTGGAAGGGACCTCTGGAGATGCTCTGGTGCCACCCCCTGCTCCATCC
>JANVCC010000116.1:170170-180406 GCA_025345505.1 Todiramphus chloris collaris | reverse complement strand
CCGTGGAGCTGTGGTGCTGAGGGACAGGGGGCAGTGGTGCCCTGGCAGAGTTGGGTTGGACTCTATGATCTTCATGGTCTTTTCCAACCTAAATGATTCCATTATTAAATGATGCTACGCAAGGGTGAGAAAATAAACCATGTTCAGATATTGCTTCCTTTGCTGCTTGCTGTAGTCTACATTCATGTCTTGTACCCATCTCATATTTTAGTCATGGGCTCCCCTCTCCTGCAGAAAGAGGTCACTGCGCAGAGGCCCTGTGATGGCTGCAGCTGGGTTTGTCTTTACCAATTTCACAGGGTTTTTTAGCAGCAACTTTTCTTACTGGTCAAGTCTCATCTGCTCTGCAAGACATAAAAACCAAGCCCTAAACATGAAGCTAAGGGAGTCTACAGAGAAGATCTGAAACTGGGTCAGGTCTGGGACACTCCCATGCACAACACTGAGATATTTATTTCTGTTTTTATTATTTTTAGCAGCAACCATCCAACTCCTCTGCTTATGCAAGTCGGGATTCCTGTGCGCTGAGGTCCTGCTAAGCTCCTGGGAACTTGGTGGTAAATCAACATGAATGGGGCGATCCTGCAAAGGATTGCAACGGTCGTTGGGGAAGTTTGTTTTATCTTTGGAATTGGACATGGATTAATGTTCTGACTGAGTTTAAGAACACAAAATCCTCTGTTTACGCCTCTGTATCCGTATGTTTGCCCATCACCAGAGAGAGCATCTCTCAGCCCTGTGTAAACAGATTCCATACATTAATCTCAACCTTGAAGAACAAAGTAGGTCAGAATTGAGGCCAAAATGGATTGGAAGTTTTAAGTACACAAAGTGAGACCCCATAAAAGGACATACAGCTTTTCCAAGTGCTGATGAAAAACTCCGAAAACCCATCTTCTGTGTTTCCCTAGACCCAGATCTGTATTCAGCGTCCCAGATCTGGGACTACAAGTGGGCCTGGTGTCCAAAGCTCCCATGACAGTCACAAGCGGTGAGTCAGTGCAGTCTGTGGAGATGTGGAGCACATCCGCTCTACAGCGAGCTGAGATGATCTGTTGGTTCAAACAGGGAAACTTGAAACTAAATCCTACCCCTGAAACCACATCCTAGATAACAAACATCTTATATGTCACGGGGTGAGTGTGACCCATCGGAGATGTTTAGAGATCATGCATAAATAAACCATCAGCTTTTGCCCCACAAGTGTGCATCAAGAAGCTCAAGGTGGGTTATGCTGGGTGGGTTTCAGGATTTGCAGGATAATCCTGGTCTCCAGCTGTGGGAGAACATGAGGCATTGTTGCTGCTGAGGTTGACCTCGCTGGATCACGCGGGGACCTGGCCAGACCATTCCTGGAAGCTGCTGCCCACTGTCAGCTGAGGGTGGCTTTCCCATGTCCTCCCCCTCTTCCTCCTCCTCTTGTCACCTTACCAAGGTGAATCTTGTGGCTCTTGGCCCTGCCGTTGTGTCTGTCCTTGCAGAGAGGTTATCCAGCCTCATTTAGAAACCCACACCTTAGTGTGAGGGATGGACCAGATGACCTCTTGAAGTGCCTTTTGATGAAATTGTCTCAGATTTCTAGGATTAGCACAGAATGGACAGCATAAAACTGTAGCACCATGGCTTTGGTGGTCCTTAGGGCACTGGGTTACGTATTCATCTCAGCTTCTACTGCAGATTGCAAAGGTGAAGAAAAACTTCCAGGCACCCGGGAGTGTTCTGTGCAAGTCCTCACAGAGCCAGTCACACCTTTTCTGATACTGTCAGCAATACCGAGCCCCATTTGGTCCAACTCCACCTGGAATGGTTCCAGGCATGGGGCATCGACCACCTCTGGGGCAACCTGGGCCAGGCTCTTATCACCCTCAGCATCACAAATCTCTTCCTCTTCTCTGGTCTAAGTCTTCCTCTTTTAGCTTAAATGCATCACCCCTTATCCTGTCCCAACAGGTCCTGGTCAAAAGCCGGTCCCATCTTTCTGACAGGGATCTTGAAATGCTGAAAGGACACAAGGTCTCTTTGGAGCCTTCTCCTCTGCAGGATGAACCCCCCCAGCTCTCCCAGCCTGGCTCCCAGCAGAGGGGTTCCAGTCCTCCCAGTATTGCCCCGCTCCAACAGGTCCTGGTCTTTCTTGTGCTGACTTTATCCTGCGTTGTCCTCTCAGGCTCTGACTTTGTTAAATACTCTTTTAAAATCTGGAGAGCAGATAAGATGGCTTCTTTAGGCATAAAGACGCATACCCTGTGGGACCAGAGTATGGTGTCCTGTGGCTGGATCTACAGTCCTGGTGGGGTCTCATCTTCTGACCCCTGTGAAGATGCTGGATGTCACAGGACAAGGGGCTCAGAGCCCTGAAAAAAGCACCTTCCCCATCAGTCTTTCCTGACTCTCCCTTTCCCTGTCTTTTCCAACCTAAATGATTCCATGAGTCTATGATCCTGCAGGCTGGGGAGACACCTCCATGTGCCCAGGGCTTCCAGCAGGAACACTTGTAAGGTCTGAAGGAGATCTGTAAATCAGTCTTTGTCCAAAAAACCAGAGTCTTTGTCACACAGTTGCTTCCCAAGGGGACATTATTCTCAAAGGAACTGGAAGATCTATGAACCTAAATTTTATCAGAAATATCCCCTGCAATCCTTGGAATTGAATCTCTGGTTACACTGGTGCTTCTCCTTTGGCTCTTTGCTCTTCTTTGTCTCTTTGCTCTGAGCTCTGCTCTTTGCTCATCTCTTTAAGAAACTATTTCAGATGTAGAATTATAGAAATTACGGAATGTTTTAGGTTGGAAAAGACCTTTAAGATCACCAAGTCCAACCATTAACCCAGCACTGTCAGGTCAACCAAACTTAGACATTACATTAGCTATCAAGTCCCCCTGATTTTTCTCCTGGTTGCTTTTGAAAGCAGAGTCATCTAATAACATTTTCTCAATTGCCAGATTGAATTTCAACTGTTTCAATGTCATCACAGTGATTTATGTTGAAGAAATCATTGTTGGAAAGCAATGTAATGTCGTTATGGTCTCTCCTCAAAGCTCTCCTCTCATTTCCTCACTGCTCTTTACTGAGATCACAGAATCATAGGCGGTTTGGGTTGGAAAGGACGGTCAAGATCATCTCATTCCAACCCCCCTGTGTAGGAGGCACACCTCACACTAGACCATGTTGCTGAAAGTCTCATTCAGCCTCGTCTTGAACACTTCCAGGGACGGAGCATCCACAGGTTCCCTGGGCATCCTGTGCCAGTGTCTTGGAGTGAAGAACCTCTTCCTCATGTCTAATCTACATCTCCCCTCTTCCAGTTTGAAGCCATCAGATAATGTAAAATGTCCCTCCCTACCTTCTTAGTATTCTCCTTCAGATACTGGAAGGCCACCAGAAGGTCTCTCCAGAGCCTTCTCTACTCCAGGCTGAACAGCCCCAGTTACCTCAGCCTGTCCCAGCAGACGGGTTCCAGCCCTCAATGCTTGATGTGATATCTTCCTAGAACCATAGAATGGTAGGGGTTGGAAGGGACCTCTGGAGTCCAACCCCCCTGCCAGTGCAGGAACAGCCAGGGCAGGACACACAGGAACAGACCCAGGTGGGTCTTGAAAGTCTCCAGAGAAGGAGACGTTATTTCAGACAGATAAAGGTGAACGGACACATTTGACTTTATCAGAACAAAACTACTTCAACCTACAGAGTACAAAGTATGTTCATGAGATGAAAACCAAAATACTGTTCAATATTTTCAAAATTATACTCTGGCGTTTTGGACACTTTGAACCTTGTGAAACAGGGTGAAGGCAAATGTGAAGTTCCACCTGGCATGTGCACACCATGATCAAGATGGGGCCAAGCAACCTGGAAACACTTTGGACTGATGAATTTACACCTTACTTCTAAGAAGGAAATACTCCTGCAGAGCAGACCATGGATGGTCCTGCCCCCAGCAAGCACTTGGATCCATTTGATTCCATTTTAGGCATGCATGGATGCACCTAAAAGTGAAGTGTTCTTTCCACACACACTTCATTTGTCTCTTTTTGACAAAACAGTGGCCTTTTTACAGGGGACAAGTTCACCATGAGCCAGCAATGGGCCTTTTAGGCCAAGAAGGCCAATGGTCTCCTGGGGAACATTCACAAGACTGTGGCCAACAGGTCGAGGGAGGTTCTCCTCCCTTCAGCTCTGCCCTAGGGAGGCCACCCCTGGAGAACTGGATCCAGTTCTGGGCTCTCCAGGACAAGAGAAACAAGGAGCTGTGAAGATGCTGAGGGGCTGGAGCATCTCTGTGCTGGGGACAGGATGAGAGCCCTGGGGCTGTGCAGCTGGAGAAGAGCAGCCTGAGAGGGGAGCTGAGCAATGCTGAGCAAGAGATAAAGGGCCCCCAGAGGGCAAGAGGATGGGGCCAGACTCTGCTCAGTGGTGCCCAGCCACAGGACAAGGGGCACCAAGGGGCACCAACTGGTACCCAGGAGGTTCCACCTGCTGAGCAGGAGGAGCAAGTTGTTTGGTGTGAGGGTGTGGGAGCCTGTGCCAGGCTGCCCAGAGAGACTGTGGAGTCTCCTTGTCTGGAGAGATTCCCACCCCGGCTGGACCCTGGCACCAGAGCATCTCCAGAGGGCCCTTCCAATTCCACTGTGCTGCAGTTTGGGGATTCTTTGCCATCTCCTTCTGCTGGCCATTCCTGGTGGAGTTTTGCTGTGGCTGGGGAGCACAAGGCAGTAGAAACCATGCTTGTAAGGAAGTCCCTCATGAATGATGCTTGTCCAAGAGTCACAGCACACACTTTTGAGTTCGAGGAGCAGGCACTGCTCTTACTGAGTCTACACACCAGAAAGAGTTTCACAGATTTCACATTCTTTCTCCATCAGGGTACACTTAATGCATCTCAGCTGCTATTTCCAGCATGGCAATGGTCATGAAATTGCTGGAAGCGATTTGAAACATGACAATGTCATCCTCCTGGTGGAGGTTTGGGACATAATGTTCACACTGCTGCTTTGGGCTTGTACTTTAGTGAATTCTGTGCAGGTTGTGTTGACCTACGTTCACCTCTCAGTTCACTCTGAGTCACTTCCATCTACCAGCTTCAGTTAATATGGGAAAACGAAACACAGGGCTTCATGATGTTTGCAGATGTCTCCGGGGTTGTTTGATTTTCCACCCCACACACTGAAATCAGGGTCCGCTGCCCTTGCAACTGGACTTCCCATCCTTTCTGCAACGTCTGAATCCCCCTGTTGTGTAATTTACCTGGTCATGCCAAGCCAGGCATGAAATGTGTCAATGTTTTCCCGTACAAGAGCTCGTTCACTTCTGCAGGACATAGCGCCTGCGACTGAGGATCTTCTGCGTGTCACTCATGGCAGCACAGGAAATTGGCTGACACTACTTGGCTTTGCCCGGGGATTTTGTGATCATTTCAATTAAAGACGGTATTATTTTTTTTCCCAGACAGTCTGGGTGGCTTGGACTCTGAATGAGCAGCAGTTCCAAAGTGCTTTGGACAGGTTTATGTCCCTGCAGAAGACCATGCTGGAGTGGCATCGTCTGCCTCTATACTTCATAGGATATTAGAATCATAGAAATATTTCTGTTGGAAAAGACCTTTAAGACCACCCAGTCCAACCGTTAACCCAGCATTGCCAGGTTAATGATTGGACTCCTAAACAATTCTATGATTCTATGACTTCCCACCACAGTCAAAGCCTGGGCCCATGGCATGCTTCGCCAGTATCTACCCATGTCCTTCAGGCAAGGACTGCAGTCCCAACCCCACCAGCTCCACCATCTCCAACCACAACCCGCAGTTCGCACAAAGAGCAGGGACCAGCAGTGAGTGCCACCTGCAAGAAGCTGCTAGAGTTTAGGTGTCCAGGCCATCACATCTCCTTTGGGTGGTTAGATGGTGCCGTAGCCTCATCCCTGGAGCTCAGCAGGAGAGAATCCACCTAACGCTAAGGCCTGAGGGACACCCCCAAGCAGGAGAGCTGCTCAGTTCCAGGGCTACATGGTCCTTTATCATTAGAGCAGCCAGTCCATGTCTACGTCCTGCCGAACTCAATTCCCCAGTGCTATTTTTGAGCTTCAGTAGATGGCTGACTTGGAAAAATGTTGCGTCATTGCTACTGACATCAGAGCTGCTGGTGCCAATGCAGTCAGCTGCTCTTTTGGTAGCAAGTGGGAAGGACAGCTTGCCAGGAAGATATCTCTTCTGGACTGTGATGCCTCCTTCCAGGCAGCTGGGATATTTTTGTCCAGCCCAGTACAGCTGCTGGAGACGAAGAAAGCTGTTTATGGTCAAACAGCCTCTGCATTTATGAAACTTTTTGAAGCAGAGAAGGGTAGGGGACATGCCTGCCCTACTCCCCTGCCTGGGCCTCCAAAGTCTGGGGAAACACTGCGGGATGCTGCAGGGCTGGTGGGAGGGGAAACCTCCACAGAAACAGCCTTGGAGTCACGCCATCCAGTTCAGACCCGTGCGTGGCCTCTCAGACAGTGGAATCCTTCACTAGGACAGAAGAAGGGAGACAGAACTGGTGTCAGTGTGCTAACTTCAGGTAGCAGTGGTGTTCCTGTTCTCCTGGGTATTCCTAAACCCTTTCACACTCTTTGTTTATCTCCAGTCAGCATGGCCTTCCTAACCGTGGTGAGCATTCTCCTTCGGAACAGTGTCTTTTAGAGTCCCGGAGCACCTCTGCTGGGAGGACAGTCTGACACAGCTGGGGGCTCAGCCTGGAGAAGAAAAGGCTCTGGAGACACCTTCTGGGGGCCTTTCAGGGCTGGAAGGGGCCTGTCAGAAAGATGGGGACAGAGTTCTGAGCAGGGCCTGCTGGGACAGGACAAGAGGTGGTGGTTTGAAACTAGAAGAGGGAGATTTAGAGTGGAGAGAAGAATGATATTTGTGATGCTGAGAGTGGTGAGAGGCTGTGCCAGGCTGCCCAGAGAGGTGGTGGCTGCCCCATCCCTGGCACCATTGCAGGGGAGGTTGCCCGGGGCTCTGAGCACCCTGCTCTAGCTGCAGATGGCCCTGCTCCCTGCAGGGGGGGCTGGGACAGATGTGTTTTAAAGATCCCTTCTCACCCAAAACATTCTATGCCTAGGAAAGGCTTTTCCATGGGAGGACCAAGCCCCTCCCACCTCTCCCTGCCCTCCTCGCCATCTCTTCTCACACTCCTATCAGTCCTCACACACTGAACTCTGGCCGCTACAGTAAATCAGATCAGGGTTGGCTTAGGGTCAATTTATAAACATTTCCAGCAAACTGCACGGCATCTGCCAAGAGGTGGCTGAGCCCCCCCTCGGTCACGGCTGTGGGAAAGCAGGTTCCTCTGAAGATGGGAAAACAGATGAGCAGATCCTCACACCCCTCCCCAAACACAGGAGATGCCTACGCCTCTGGGAAAGGGATTAAGTGGAAAACAAGACAGAACGACTTGGTGAGAGTCCAAGTATGGAAACATCACAGATGGGAGATCAGTGCACGTGGGTAATCCTGGAGATGCAAATCAGAGGGATCTGTAAGATGCTGAACATTATCTAGTGCAAGATACAATTGCTTTACACTATACAACAGGTACAATCATAGAATCATGGAATTGTTTGGGTTGGAAAAGACCTTGAAGGCCACTGAGTCCAACCATTAACTCAGCACTGCCACGGCACCAATTACCTGGAATTCAGTTCTGGGCCCCTCACTCCCAGCAGGACAGTGAGGGGCTGGAGCGTGGCCAGAGAAGGGCAACGGAGCTGGGGAAGGGGCTGGAGCACAAGGGTGCTGAGGAGCAGCTGAGGGCCCTGGGCTTGTTGAGCCTGGAGAGAAGGAGGCTGAGGGGAGACCTTCTGGCTCTGACAGCTCCTGGCAGGAGGCTGGAGCCAGGTGTGGTCAGGCTCTTCTTCCAAGGAACAAGCCCCAGGACAAGAGAAAGCAGCTTCAAGTTGTCCCAGGAGAGGTTTAGGTTGGAGCTGAGGAACAATTCCTTCCCCTGCAGGGCTGTCCAGGGCTGTGCCAGGCTGCCCAGGGCAGTGGTGGAGTCCCCGTGACCCCTGGAGGGGTTTCCAAGCCCCCCGTGGAGCTGTGGTGCTGAGGGACAGGGGGCAGTGGTGCCCTGGCAGTGCTGGGGGAAGGGTTGGACTCCATGAGCTCCAAGGTCTTTTACAACCATAACAATTCTGTTATTCTCTGACTCTTTTCTCTGCTGCATGGCACTTCCCTTTCCCTCTTGCCTCTGAGGTCTTCTGCTTTCACTCTGCACTGGGGGGCAGATGCTCTAAAACCCTCTACACCACATATGATTTGTTGTTCGTTGTGACCAACTGTGATGCAACTTTCACTTTCCAACATACAGGTGATTTCTCTTTTCAGACCTTGTTTTCTCTGAAGACTGTAAGAACTATTCTACTAGTCCAAACTAAAGGTCCCTCCACCCTGCCACTCCCTTTGAAGACTGGCTACTAATGGCCGTTCAGGAAGGCAATTTTCAGTTTGTCTTTCCCTTGGCACATGTCCCAGTATCTTACAATCAATTTAGAGTCCTCCTGAAAAGGAGGCAGCACCTCGGCCACCATGTTTGATAGAAATCAATTCATCTCCCACCTATGGGTTTGTCTGTTACTTCTTTGAACCCGAATATCCTTTGGGCTCCCGCAACAAGGGCAAGTGTAGAATCTGGCATCTGGGCAAGAACAACCCCAGGTACCAGTGGAAGTTGAGGACTGACCTGCTGGAGAGCAGTGTCCTGGTGGACAGCAGGATGACCCTGAGCCAGCAATGTGCCCTCATGGCCAAGAAGGCCAATGGCTTCCTGGGGCATATTAGAAGGAGTGTGGTTAGTAGGTCAAGAGAGGCTCTCCTCCCCCTCTACTGGGCTGGCAGCTTGTAGGCAGGCTGCTGAGCTGGCCTAGGCAGCTGGCCCTTATCAGGCCACCAGGCTCCCAGAAGCTTCCAGGAAGGAGGGATGACACATCAGCAGGCTGTGCTGCCATTCAGCGAGACCTGGACAGGCTGGAGAGCTGGGCAGGGAGAGATCGAATGAAATACAAGGGCAAATACAGAGTCTGGCATCTGGGAAGGAATAACCCCATGTACCAGTATAGGTTGGGGATTGACTTCTTAGAGAGTAGCACAGGGGAAAGGGACCTGGGGGTCCTGGTGGACAGCAGGATGACCATGAGCCAGCAATGTGCCCTCATGGCCAAGAAGGCCAGTGGCTTCCTGGGGCGTATTAGAAGGAGTGTGGTTAGTAGGTCAAGAGAGGCTCTCCTCCCCCTCTACTCTGCCCTAGTGAGACCTCATCTGGAATATTGTGTCCAGTTCTGGGCCTCTCATTTCAAGAAGGACAGGGCACTGCTGGAAAGAGTCCAGTGCAGAGCCTGAAAGGTGATTAAGGGAGTGGAACATCTCCCTTGGGAGGAAAGGCTGAGGGAGCCAGGTCTCTTTAGCTTGGAGGAGACTGAGGGGTGACCTCATTGTTTATAAATATGTGAAGGGTGAATGTCAGGAGGATGGAGACAGGCTCTTCTCAGTGTCATCCAATGATAGCACAAGGGGCAATGTGCAAGCTGGAGCATCAGAGGTTTCACATAAATGAGAAAAAACTTCTTCATGGTGAGGGCAACAACACTGGAACAGAATGAATCCGCAGGTGACTTTTTCATGGTGAGGGTGACAGGACACTGGAACGGGCTGCTCAGGAAGGTTGTGGGGTCTCCTTCTCTGGAGACATTCAAAACCTGTCTGGATGCATTCCTGCGTAACCTGCTCTAGGTGATCCTGCTCCAGCAGGGCTGGTTGGGCTAGATGATCTTCTGAGGTCCCTTCCAACCCCTAACATTCTGTGATTCCATGAACATCCAGTGGTGACAAGCCTCTTAATTTTATTAAAAGCTCTTTAAAAAAAGGACTTTTTTGTTTTAAATCTTCTGTCTGATATTTTCAGGGTGTGTGTTCCCCCCACCAGTTCCACATACTGTGAGAAAGGGTGAAAAGGTGAAGAATCATTCCATGTGTCTCCTCCTCATCCCCTTCACCACCACACAGACCTTTCCTGTATTGTTTTCTTGCCTCTTCTCAAGGCTGAAGGGTCTTCCGATAATCTCCACTTCTACAGGAGCTTCCCTGAAGTGGTCAGGCTGTTGGACTAGATGGTCATTGTAAGTCCCTTACAACTGAATTTCTTTTCTTTTCTTTTCTTTTCTTTTCTTTTCTTTTCTTTTCTTTTCTTTTCTTTTCTTTTCTTTTCTTTTCTTT
>JANVCC010000116.1:158833-170070 GCA_025345505.1 Todiramphus chloris collaris | reverse complement strand
TCTTCTCTTCTCTTCTCTTCTCTTCTCTTCTCTTCTCTTCTCTCTCTCCTCTCCTCTCCTCTCCTCTCCTCTCCTCTCCTCTCCTCTCCATTTGCAAACTTCAGTAGTTCCTCTGTTTGGTTCTTTTTTCTACACCTGGCACATCTGGAGATCACCAGCCTCTGCAAGGACCATGCCAATGAGCATCACAAAGGCTCAGACTGTCCAGCCACAAGCCTGCCCATGTGTTTTAACAGCCAGGTAGGAGCAGGCAGATGTCTTGAATTTAATGTTTGTAAATTAATTGTTCTTTGGCACTGGGGCCATCCAGGATGATGCCAACAAACCCTTTAGCCTCTGAAATGAGGCACTGACATCATGCAGACTTCTGAGCCCTTGCCTGGGAGATGCTGAAGTGCCAGTTGGTTCAGATCATCAGCAGGCCAGGGACCAGGATAACAATTTACTGGTGTCCATCATGGGCAGTGCCCCAGTACAGTCTGATTTATGGATGCAGAGGTATCTCTAAGGTCCATTGGCTGTATATACTATAGACCCTTCACACAAGAATCATAGAATTATGGAACTTTTGGGGTTGGGAGGGACCTTCCAATGTCCTCTAGTCCAATCCCCTCACACTGAGCAGGGCCATCTGCAGCTAGAGCAGGGTGCTCAGAGCCCCGGGCAACCTCCCCTGCAATGGTGCCAGGGATGGGGCAGCCACCACCTCTCTGGGCAGCCTGGCACAGCCTTTCCCCACCCTCAACATCACAAATTTCTCCCTTCTCTCTGGGATAAATCTCCCTCTTTCAGTTTCACACCATCACCTCTTGTCCTGTCCCAACAGGACCTGCTCAAAACTCTGTCCTCATCTTTCCGACAGGCCCCTTGCAGTCCTGAAAGGCTGCTCCCGTGTTGTGGCTTGGCAGCCATACAAATAGGGGTTAACAGCAATTTCCACATCACAGCTGAGGCGGCAAAGAAAAACTTATTAACCCAAGATGTCTAAACAGGCTTCTGGGCCATCTGAAAGGACATCAGCTAATGTGTTCATGTTTGGCTTTGCAATATTTATTTTTATTGTGCAATATATTATGTTTTTAATTAAACCTGTCGTGTCTCACTGCTCGCAGGAGGGTGGCTGGAAGTTCACCTCTGTTGTTCCCTCGGAGAGAGGCTGTGAGCCCTCTTCTCACAAAATTTATTATTATTTGCCTTTCAGACCCGTTCTCACAATAAAAATGATGCGTGCTGCCAGCACACCACAGCACTGCTGGCCATAAATCACTGGGAGCTATAAACACATCGCCTGATAGATGATCAGCAGAAGAATCACTCCTGCTGGGAGAGCATCGTAAATGGGAACAATCATTTACTTCACTCTCTCCTCTCACTGCTGCGTCTCACGCTGTTTACGTATGGGGAGCTCGGGCTCTGCGCAGCTCCTGGTTGATTGGACAAGGTCATTCCTCTGGGGCGAGTTATAAACGCTGCCCTCCCGACGCCCAGACACGGATGCTGTTGCTCCTCTGCATCACGACGGGGTTGTGCTGCCCGCCCAGGCCGTAAAGCCCCCAGGGTCCGCACTGCCGCCAAGCTCGGTGAGTACCCCAGGCAATAGCAGCCTCTCCAGCATCACCTTTCACTAGCGCGATGGCAGCAGTTGATGGGGCTGGGCACCAACACGGGTGGGGAGTTGCATCTCTCCAGCACTGCTCGGGAGGTCCACGCCACCCTACAGGGGCTGGATCCGAGGGTGGCTGTAACTTCAGGCAGTGTTGGCACCGCAGTTCAGCCGGGGAAGATCTAACCGTTGCTTGTCCTTGTGCTGTGGGTTTTCCGTGAGAATAAGCCTTCTCTTCCACCGTCGGGTGGCCCAGATCACCTGGTGGGAATGGCACATCCCTGCCCTTGCCTTAAAGCCAACAGAAATCCATCTCTGTGGGTGCTGTGTCCCCGCTTAAGTCCCCCTTTGCTAACCCTCCTCCCTTCGCTGAGCACTGAGCCCTCACTTGGATGCTTGAGTTGGCAGCGATGTGGTTATGAAAATAGCAAAGTCTCCTCTTGGGAAAAAAGCAGATCTCTTGGTTTCATCCTTCCCAAGCCCCTGCTCTTCCCTACTCTGAGAACAACTCTTAAAGCACCAGCGCTTTGCTTATGCTACTGGTGAAAATCAAAGTCACAGACAAGCAAGAAACCAGGCGGTGGCTTTTGAGGGCTGGAGAAGGAGGGATGGCACCGTGTCCTCCCGAGACATCTGCATCCGTGCCTCACCACTTCCCTCAGGCAGTCTGGAGCAGCTCCTGGGAAGCAGAAACACCTTGGGCAGGGAGCAGGAGGACAACTTTCTCTCCATGATAGGATTCTATCAGCAAACACTGCCCAGATGCTGCTACTTATCTTTGAATTGACCTCCCCTACCAACTGGAAGTCTGTTTCCTCATGAGGACTCGGCCACGGTGAGAAAGGTGTCATTGCTGTCCCACAATAGTCCTCTGGGAGTGCAGTAGGCGTGTATGTGCTGTATGCTACAGATAGACATCTAAATGTACACAGACGTAAATAGGCGTGCATGCTCGTTTATGTATTTCAAATATCCTGTGTATTTTAGATATATATTTATTTATAGATACTCATATACACACACACACATAAAACACGGAGAGGAAAACCCTGTCATGGTGTGGGGTCTGTATCTGTGGTGCACAGTAGCACAGAACAAACCCGATTAGCTCAGGGAGGAGCAGAGCTGGTCAAGCCTCTTTCTAAATAACTTCACGTTTTGTGGTAGGAGTCGACAATGTCTGAGAAATTCAGGTTTGCATGAAGGTTTTCTTGCAGGAAAAGAATCCCTCACGGACCCCTGTGGGCTCTCACAAGTCCTTTTTTTCCCACTGTGCTCTAAGTCTCTCCTCTTTGTCCACCTCCATATTCCTGGAAGGAATTAGGGGATATTTATGTTGGAGCTGAGGAACAATTTCTTCAACCCCCTCCAGCATTGTCCAGGGCTGTGCCAGGCTGCCCAGGGCAGGGGTGGAGTCCCCGTGATCCCTGGACGGGTTTCCAAGCCCCCATGGAGCTGTGGTGCTGAGGGACAGGGGGCAGTGGTGGATTTGTCAGTACTAGGTTAACAGCTGGACTTGATGATTTTAAAGATCTCTTCCAATGAAAATGATTTGATGGTTCTATAAAGTGGCTCAGCCTGGAGGGGGGACTTTGGCTCTCCCCCAGTTCCCATCAGTTATGTGTCGCTTTTGCCCTGCGGCAGGAAGAGATCTTGCTAAGCGTTGGGATTTATTGCCACAGCAGTCTCAAGGAGGCTGAGAGTCTAATGGAGCAAAATCACGTTAGGAAATCACAAATACATCATGGGAGCTACGTCTGTCAACTCAGAAATGAACAGCGTTCTAGTAAAGCCTCTTGCTCGAAATTCACGTGCTCTTTGACCTGTTGGGTTTGTATCTTACAGAAGGTGTGTTAAGACTGAAACCACAAGGATTTATTTTTCCTTTCGTTAGTGGTTTACACATTCGCTGCTTTCCTGTGGCCAGCCCCTCTCTCACAGAAGGCACAGAGAGGACCTGGGGACCCTGCAGCTTCTCCAGTCAGGGTGCCTTGTCACATGCAGCATGGGAACCTGGGCTGTGCTGAGGCGGTTGAGTTTTCTAACAGTACTGGAACCTGCAGTGAGATCAGAGGGTCACTGGGTAATTCAGGTTGGAGAGACTTCACCAGTCCAGTGTCCCGCTCAAAGCAGGACCAACTCTGAGGTCAGACAAGACTGCTCATGGCTCTATCCTGTTGGGTCTCAAGAACTTCTAAGTATGGCGATGTAGAACATCGCTGGGCAATCTGCTTCAATGCTTGACAGTACTCATGGGGAAATATTTCTCATTATATCCAGTCTCAACCTCCCTTGTTTCCACTTATACCTGTTGTCTCTCATCCTTCCAACATGCAATGCTGTGAAGAGCCTGGCTCAGCTGTCTCGATAGCATCCTGTAGGTAGGGGAAGGCTGCTGTTAGGTCCCTGAAAAGCCTTCTCCAGGGTGACCAAACTTCTTTCCTTGGACTTTTATCCAGGGGTATTGCTCCAACCTCCGTTCATCTCAATGGCCTTCTGCTGAATGCACTAGAGAAGACGTCTGCTAGATCTCTGCAAAGCCCTCGTTCACGCTGTACTCTTGACCCCCGTGTAAAAGACCCACCATATTTCCTGTGCCCCTCCCCTCCCGGTCAAACCCAGAGGCCTCCTGTGGGTTCCTGCCTAGTGCTTCTGAACCTGCAACTTGTTCCTTGTTCTCTGTTTGCCAGTTATTAATAAAAGTCAGGGGCACCACAAAAGTGGGACTTTGCTCATTTATTTCCTTCACCTGATAGGAAGGTAGATGCTGAAATGAGCAACAACTTCAGTGAAACTCCACCTGACCCTGGTGGCCACCTTTTGAGCTGAGGGTGGTAGCATCCAATTGCCTGACTCCTTGTTGTATTTTGCATTTGTTTCCAGTTTTGACTTATTAAATAAAAAGTCAGAGACGAACTTTCACCATTACTGGGTCCATTTTTGGGGCCCTCACTCCCAGCAAGACATTGAGGGGCTGGAGCGTGGCCAGAGAAGGGCAACGGAGCTGGGGAAGGGGCTGGAGCACAAGGGTGGTGAGGAGCGGCTGAGGGCCCTGGGCTTGTTGAGCCTGGAGAGAAGGAGGCTGAGGGGAGACCTTCTGGCTCTGACAGCTCCTGACAGGAGGCTGGAGCCAGGGGGGTCGGGCTCTGCTCCCAAGGAACAAGGGACAGCACAAGAGGAACCAGCCTCAAGTTACCCCAGGGGAGGTTCAGGTTGGAGCTGAGGAACAATTTCTTCAACCCCCTTGAGGGCTGTCCAGGGCTGTGCCAGGCTGCCCAGGACAGGGGGGAGTCCCCGTGACCCCTGGAGGGGTTTCCAAGCCCCCCGTGGAGCTGTGGTGCTGAGGGACAGGGGGCAGTGGTGCCCTGGCAGTGCTGGGTTAACAAGTGGGACTCCATGATCTGAAAGGTCTTTTCCAACCAAAACACTTCTATGATTCTATGATTCTATTTTCATTTCCTTTGATCTCCAGTTAGCATCAAAAAGAAGCCAGGTGCTTAGCAGCTTAGTCTTGGTTGGGATGGCCACAGAAAAAGCATTTGCTCACTTCATGGAGCATCTCAACATGTGGGACTGGGAAGAGCTGTGAAACAGGAGCACTCACCAGCGATGTTTTCACTTTCATTATAAGAAAAAATGTTTTTCTTTTTTTTTTTTTTTCTTTTATAAGAGATATAAATAATAAAAAAATATTTTATAAGAGATATAAATTAGAAACAAAGAAGAAGTTCTTTGCTGTGAGCGTGGTGAGACACTGGCACAGGGTGCACAGGGAAGTTGTAGATGCCCCAACACTGGATGTGTTCAAGGAGAGGTTGGATAGGGCTGTGAGCTACCTGTTCTAGTGGAAGGTGTCCCTGCCCGTGGCAGGGGAGTTGGAAAGAGATGATATTTGAGGTCCCTTCCAACCGTGACTATTGTACGACTATAAATAATGTCCATCCTTCCCCTTCATTTTATAGGTTAATAGATAAACGAGAGTGTGGTCATATGTGACACTTAAGGTGATTATAATATTGTCCTAAACAGCATGGGGGCATCTGCATAGGTTGTTATGGAGGTGAAGGAATGTGGTGCTTGTCGTTATCCACTTCTGTATTCAGTGGAGAGTCCAACTATGTGGAGTTTCTGTTGTTGATCTGTTTTCGGTGTAGGTCATGTGAGAGCTGAGATGGAGCAGGACTCTCATACCACGTGGGAATTCAATGGCTCCTTCTATCAGCCTTCAGCTTTCCTCATGATGGGTATCCCAGGCCTGGAAGCCCTTCACCACTGGATCTCCATCCCTTTCTGTGCACTGTACCTTATTGCTCTCTTGGGGAACTTCATGATCCTATACATCATAAAGAAGACCCAAAGTCTTCACGAACCCATGTACTACTTCCTCTCCATGCTGGCAGTCACTGACCTGGGCTTGGTTCTCTGTACACTGCCCACTACTTTGGGCCTTTTTTGGTTTAATATGAGAAGGATTGGGTTCGATGCTTGCCTCACTCAGATGTATTTCATCCACGTCCTCTCCTTCATTGAGTCCTCTGTGCTCCTGGCAATGGCTTTTGACCGCTTCATTGCCATCTCCCACCCACTGAGGCACCCATCCATACTGACCAAGACGACTGTCATAAAAATAGGTCTGGCGATTCTGTTGAGAGGCATGGTCTCCCTCCTTCCCATACCCTTCTTGCTCAAGAGACTGACCTACTGTGGCAAGACCGAGCTTTCTCATTCCTTTTGCTTCCACCCTGATATCATGAAACTGGCATGTGCAGATATCAAAGTCAATGTCTTCTATGGTATGATTATTCTCTTATCAACAGTGGGGATGGACTTCATCTTTATTGTGCTTTCCTATATCCTGATCTTTAAAACTGTTATCAGCCTTGCAACCAAGGAGGAATGTCTCAAGGCTTTGAATACATGTGTCTCCCACATCTGCACTGTTCTCGTGTTCTTCATCCCAATGATTGGGCTGTCCATGATCCATCGCTTTGGAAAGGATGTTCCTCCTCTGATTAACACTTTGGTGGCCTATACCTACCTTATAATTCCCCCTGCTCTCAACCCCGTTATCTACAGCATAAAATCCAGCCACATCCGTGAGGCTTTGCTAAGGGCACTGAGGAGGAAGAAGGAATCTGACTGGTAGCTTCCTCCACTAGTTCTGCCAGACAGTGCTAGTGGACTGGCTTCTTGGTGCTCCACCCACGCAGGTCACTGCCAGATGAAAGAACTGCACATCCACTCAGATGCTGTCCCTCAACACAGAGCTAAGATCTTCCTGGTTTTGTCCTAGCATGATGTTTTCATCCCTCCCAGCAGCCTGCAGACACCTCAAGCATTAGTGCCAGTGATACACACAGATGGAAGCCCCAAATAGAGGGTGACAATTAAAGAAAAATGGGCGGCATGAATTTCTCTTTGCAAATCATGCGATGGGGTGGACCAAGGAACCTTCTGCAATGGCTGTTATGCAAACTCTAGTAGCTAGATCGTCACGTATAAGCTTCACATGGACTCCCTTGCACGGGGTCATTTTTCCCTCACCGCGTGTTACAGCAGAGTTAACCCAGGCAGCAAGCTCAGCAGGATAAGGCTGGGGCCAAGAGTCTGGAGCCACTCTGAATATCCCAGTCATTAGTTTTTCATCTGGAAACATCTCACAAGATGGAGTTCAGCTCCAGAGGATGAGCATGGAGCATTTAATGAAGATTAGGTCATGTTCAGTGGGCAGGCTGTGTGAGAAAAAAGGCTCAGACTTCATCTGTGTTACTAAAGGGCCATAGACATCTACAGTGATGGAAACAATGCTGCTTTTGCATCTCTTTGTGATAGCATTGGGTGTTGCCATCTAATGTTCCAGCCACTGTTTGTCATTGTGTGTCATGTATGTGAGGAACACCTCCAATAAAAGACGTCTGTTTGCTGTAAAAGGTCAAAAGACGATGAAGCTATTTTTTGTGTGTGTTCATGTGACGCGGAGGTATGATGCTGGAGTTGCTTTAAATCTTCCAGATTTGCTGTGGATGAGCACAGGGTCATATGAATTAGGGATGCTTCAGGGTGGTGCTTGGGGATCTGGTGGGACGAGCTCTCCTGATGGAAAAAAAAAAGGGGGATTTCAAAATTATAATGGGAATGGCTAAACCTCATAGAATCATAGAATGGTTTGCACAGGAAAGGTCGTTTCAAGGTCATTTAGTCCACCCCCCTGCACTCAACAGGGACATCTGCAACTAGAGCAGGTTGCTCAGAGCCCCTGCCGACCTGGCCTTGAATATTTCCAGAGATGGGGCATCTCTGGGAGATCTGGGAAAGGGTCTCAACACCATCACTGTAAAAATGGTGAAAAACTCCTTCCCGAGACTAAGAACCACGTACTACCACCTGCCAGCTGAGCTCTGCCAGGTACTGACCCTACTCTTCAGGGGGATGGGAGGAGGAGATCTCCAGGGACAGTGGAGATGGGAGGTGACAGTGCTTCCCAGCATCTTTCTGCTCTGCGGCTGGATGAGTCCCAGCCAGGCATAGAAAGGTTTTGTGGTCCTCTCGGCTTGTGTCCTCCTGCAGGCAGGATAGAAGAACTCAAAATCTTTCAAGCCTCCAAATTTTGGAGATGTGTTTTTACTGATCTTAAGCCGTATTTTGCCCAGGCCTGACCATGGTGGAACATAAAAAGAAACGGCCAGTTTTGACCTTGAAGGGTGAAGGAGCAGGAGGTATCGGGGCAGAATTAGACACCAGAACTGCTGCTCTAAGCACTTCACATGTCAGACTGACCCAGGAGTAGTGTCTTTTACCATTTTGCTCTACACATGGAATCATAGAATCATGTGATCATTTGGGTTGGAATTCAGATCATGGAGTCCAACCCTTCCCCCAGCAGTGCCTGAGCACCACTGACCCTGTCCCTCAGCACCACAGCTCCACGGGGGGCTTGGAAACCCCTCCAGGGGTTACGGGGACTCCCCCCCTGCCCTGGGCAGCCTGGCACAGCCCTGGACAACCCTCAAGGGGCTGAAGAAATTGTTCCTCAGCTCCAACCTAAACCTCCCCTGGGGCAACTTTGGGCCGGTTCCTCTTGTGCTGTCCATTGTTCCTTGGGAGCAGAGCCCAACCCCCCTGGCTCCAGCCTCCTGCCAGGAGCTGTCAGAGCCAGAAGGTCTCCCCTCAGCCTCCTTTGCTAAATAACACAACAGCAGCTGGAATAGAGAGAAAAGAATAATGAGGGAATATCTGCATAAAAAAACTGAAGGGTGAAGAGAAGGTTCCCAAGAGGAGCGTTCCCAGGCCACCATTTGTTTCATCCTGTGTTAGTTATTCTGCTGAGGATCCCAGTGGGGCCCTTGCACGGGGGAAATACTGTTCCAGACCCTCCCCTAGAGCTGCTGCCTGAGCACTGGCACTCGGGGAGGGATGGAGGTCCTGGTTGCATGGAGATGGAACCCAATGGGAGCACTCTTTGCCCAGAGTATCTAAGGTCTCACCTGGTACTCGTAGCCAGCTATTATCAGAGGAAGGATTAACATGAGGGAACTTTCAGCAGAAAAGCCTGCAGAGGAGCTTTGTTGTGGAGATGTTTAGTCTGTGACCTCACACAGTACTGATCCCATCGTGAAGGCTTCCAGAGTTTTCTCGTGGACATTGGTGCTTCCCAGCTACAGCTGTTCTCTGAAACAGGAGAAGCCCAAGGAGCCACATCAAGATGACATTCAGGGGGTGGGAGGGCACAGCCAGGGAAGAAGTATGTGGGAGGTTTATTAACACCTTTATTGGCACAGCTGGAGACCACAATGGAGCTTCCAGTGCGTTTGGTGCATCACCCGGTTCAGCAGAGCTTCACCTGCCAGACCTGTTGCTTCCCAGCCTGTGCAACTGGAGGGCACCAAGCAGGCACTCAAGGTTTGGGAACCTCCACATAAGGTACCGTCTTTTAGGGGCACGTGTTCAAAAGCCTTTGCGCCTGCCTCTGGGGAAGGGAAACTTAATTGTGGTTTAACATCTGTGCGAGTGAAAAAAGAGACAGATGGAACACTTCAAGCTTCTAATTCCTACTTGGTGACACCCTGGGCTCTCCACTTTGTACCATGAGATCACTCACGGTACTTGCCAGTGGATTTATTTCCCACAAGCAGTGTGAGCCGTATCAGGGGCATCTGGAGAGGAGAGCAGGTACCAGCTTTTCTCCTTCAAAGTGATGCCAAAGAGAAAGAAAAAAAACCACACCTAAACACATTTGATCAAAACAGATTCATTTTAATTTTGGTTCAAAAATGCTTTGAATTGGAGTGATGCCTTGTGGGTTTTGTTTTTCTTTTCACTTTTCCCTCTGAAGGAATAGTTTAGATGCAGTCAGTGGCTTCACACTGGATACACCCAGTGAACGCTCCAGCACTGGGTGTGTTCAGAGCCAGGCTGGATGGGGCTCTGAGCACCCTGCTCTAGGGGAAGGTGTCCCTGTCCGTGGCAGGGGGTTGGTACGGGATGATCTTTGAGGTTCCTTCCAACACAAACCATCCTATGATTCTATGATTCTATTTATTTGGCTTGATGTGTACTTATTATTGTGGTGAAATGCTATGGATAACTGACTCAGAGGGCTTTCAGGAGGGATATCTATTCCCCTTGCTCTCCCCGATTGCAGGAGGGAGCAGAGGAGAGATGCATTCAGGTAGTGAAGACAATCCCATTGCCTGCTCCATCCTGAGACACTGGCCTCAGACCAATTTTTACTCCATGGGACAAGTCTGGCTGATGTTTACGAGCATTTCCTGATCTGAGCTGATGTGGCTGATGTTAGTGATCTTCTTCTGGGACGGTTTCCCCAACTAAATGTGCTGTGTTAAATGGAGCTTACTGGGGCTTGCTAGTGGGAAGATCACCATAGGAAAAATAGACCTGCATTTACTGATGGCTTTTAAAGGCATAGATAGTTTTCATCTCTGCAGAAAGTGAGGTCCTTACAGCATCCGGTCTTCATACAACTAGCATTCCAAAATCATTAGTCACTGGAGAGAAGGAGGCTGAGGGGAGACCTTCTGGCTCTGACAGCTCCTGACAGGAGGCTGGAGCCAGGGGGGTCGGGCTCTGCTCCCAAGGAACAAGGGACAGCACAAGAGGAACTGGCCTCAAGTTGCCCCAGGGCAGGTTTAGGTTGGAGCTGAGGAACAATTTCTTCCACCTCCTTGAGGGTTCCCCAGGGCTGTGCCAGGCTGCCCAGGGCAGGGGGGGAGTCCCCGTGACCCCTGGAGAGGTTTCCAAGCCCCACATGGAGCTGTGGTGCTGAGGGACAGGGGTCAGTGGTGCCCTGGCACTGCTGGGGGAAGGGTTGGACTCCATGAGCTGATTCCATCTGCAACCACAAAACAGTGACATTTGAATTTGAACAGAAATTGGTTAGATTCTCTTAAATGGGGAGAACTGTAAAAATCCACATTTTAAATTGTAAACCCAATAGCTGCTTTATTTTTAAAGAGCATATTTTAAAAAGAAACACAAACAAACAAGCAATCAAAAAAACACCCAAAACCCCAAAGAAAACAGATTTTTAGTGCTCCCTGTTATAGTTCATCTCTGCCGGAGTTCTCCCGTAGGTGCTGTGCTCTGAGGCGCTGTCTCTGCTGCCTCCTACAGCCCC
>JANVCC010000116.1:111405-153833 GCA_025345505.1 Todiramphus chloris collaris | reverse complement strand
GGGGCTGTAGGAGGCAGCAGAGACAGCGCCTCAGAGCACAGCACCTATGGGAGAACTCCGGCAGAGATGAACTATAACAGGGAGCACTAAAAATCTGTTTTCTTTGGGGTTTTTTGGTGGTTTTTTTGTTTGCTTGTTTGTTTGCGTTTCTTTTTTAAATACGCTCTTTAAAAATAAAGCAGCTATTGGGTTTACAATTTAAAATGTGGATTTTTACAGTGCTCCCCATTTAAGAGAATCTAACCAATTTCTGTTCAAATTCAAATGTCACCGTTTTGTGGTTGCAGATGGAATCAGCTCATGGAGTCCAACCCTTCCCCCAACTCTGCCAGGGCACTCTGTTACATGTGGCCAGAATGGGCTGGAGCAATAGGAGTGGAGCTCCCTGAGTCCGTGTGTTAACTATGAAATTCTGCTGGGTTTCGCCAGCCCAGCCCCAGGGGATCCCCAGCCATGGGAAAGGATTTCTAAATTTGCTGTTTCTTTTTCCCTCTCAGCAGGGGATGTGCCATGGCGTAGCATGACAGCCCTTCACCCCATGTGCCATGCTCTTCCCCAACAGCTCTGACCTCAGCCCACCCTCCTTCATCTTGGCCAGCATCCCGGGGATGGAGGCTGCCCATTTCTGCATGGCGATCCTTCTGTGCTCCATGTACATCTTGGCGGTCACAGGCAACTGTGTGGTGCTGTTCATCGTGAAGATGGAGAGCAGCCTGCATGTTCCCATGTACTTCTTCCTTTGCATGCTGGCTGCCATCGACCTGGCCTTGTCCACATCCACTGTGCCACGTGCCCTCTCCCTGTACTGGTTCAACAGCACAGAGATCAGCTTCAGCGCCTGCCTTGTCCAGATGTTCTTCATCCACACTCTCTCAGCCATCGAGTCCACCGTCCTCCTGGCCATGGCTGTGGACCGCTACATGGCCATCTGCCACCCACTGAGACATGCTGCCATCCTCACCAATGCTGCGATAGTGAAAATAGGGCTGGTTGCCATGGCCAGGGGGGTTATTTTCTTCCTGCCTTTGCCTTTGCTCCTCCTGCCCCTTCCCTTCTGCAGCTCTCGGGTGCTGTCACACTCCTTCTGCCTGCACCAGGACGTGATGAACCTGGCCTGCGCCAACACCACCCCCAGCGTGGTCTACGGCCTCACTGCCATCCTGCTAGTCATGGGGCTGGATTCCATCCTCATCTGCCTCTCCTACATCCTGATCCTCAAGGTTGTTTTGTGCCTGGCATCCTGGAAGGAGAGGCTCAAGTTGTTCAGCACCTGTATTGCCCATATCTGCGTGGTCCTGGCCTTCTATGTGCCCCTGATTGGGCTGTCCGTGGTGCACAGGTTTGGGAAGGACCTGGCTCCACTGGTCCACATCACCATGGGGAACATCTATATTCTGGTGCCTGCTGTGGTCAACCCCATCATCTATGGGGTGAGGACCAAAGAAATACAGAGGAGGATCCTGAATTTAATTCATATATGCAAGGACAGAACTGCCCAGTGACCCGTGCTCAGCCACTGCCTCTTGCCTCCTCGCACCAGCTCGCCCTGTTCTACACTTAAAGAGTCTTTGGTGTGCAGCTGTCCTCTGTCTGTGTGGCACCTCGCACGTGATAGGAGACTCTGAGGTCCTACCACAAGGCCAAAAGTAAATAGCAATTGTAAGCTCCTTCCAAGGGTTTTCATGCTCATTAAACACGGAGTGACTGCTACAGTGATCTAAATCCAGCCTTGATCCATCGGGTGGCACAATGGGAAGGAAAAGGGACTCAGCAAGCTAGTAAAGATGTCTTGACATTGCTTGTCCTTGTTCCCATCTCACTAGTAACAATGGCAGGGGTGAGAGATCGCAACAGTGACTTTGGAACGATTGTGTAATTCGTTGTTTCCACACATGGCACCTTCGCTTTCCAAGAACACTTTAGCCAAAAATTTTGCCATAAACTTTGGCTGTAGCATCAATCTCTAAGTACAATAATTACGGCGAGTGACACCATAGATGCAGAAATGCATGTTAGAAGAAGTTCCCCACCTCTGTGGTCTTGTTCTTGTACTGAGCTGTTGGGTATTTGCTCAAGACAGCTCAGCCTCCTCGTAGCAGATGCTCTGGAAAGATTTCTGACCTAGAGTTACAGGTCGCAATTGTAAAAATTGTTTCAATTAATAAATATATTCCATAAAATGACAACGTCTCAAGAGGGAAAATAAGCAAGTTATAAATGTTAATGACGCTTCCAAGCTGAAGGAAGTTCCCTTTCCCAAGTCAAAAGGGATTTTACACCTTGGACTTCACACATGTTCGGAATTCCTAACAAGTTATGAATTAAGTTCAAGACAAATGGGGCTCCGAGCACTCTGGTCTAGTGGGACGTGTCCCTGCCCATGATAGGGAGGGGTGGAACAAGGTGATCTTTAAAGTTCCCTTCCAACCCAAACCATTCTATGATTCTCTGATCTTCAGCTTTCAAACTTCTTTATACTTCCTCGGTACCCACCACGACTCAGACAACCTGCCAGCCCTTCCTCACTGGGTTGTCATGACTCTTCTACCAGTGGGACACTGCTACAAAACTCTTTCAATACAACAAAAGCCAAGAGGCCTTGAGGCCAGTGAGAAGGTCTGAAAGCAAACTGCATTTCTTCTCACTATCACAGAATGCTTGAGGTGGGAGGCACCTCTGAAGGTCATCTTGTCCAATCCCCCAGCTCAAGCAGAGCCAGATAGACCAGTTGCCGTGGGCTGTGTCCAGACAGCTTGTGAACGGGTGGAATCCATTTGAATGGATGCTTTAGTTGCAGATGTCCCTGCTCCCTGCACGGTGGTTGGATGAGATGACCTTGAAAGGTCCCTTCCCACTCAAACCATTCCATGATTCTAGGATGATTCTATGATTTGAAGAGTGTTCACTTCTGTTTGTTGGGGTTTTTTTCTTAATGTTGTCTTTTTAAATATAAATGTTTCTTTATAAATAGAAAAAAAAAAAAAACAGCTAAACCAAACTCACTCTTCTTTTCCTCTCCATTTAAACTCTTACATTGCTGTTGGTTGTCATGAATTGTGTGCTCTTCATCCTTGAGGTGGGCACATTGCCACACACAGTGAGTTGTTTACTGCAACAGCCCCTGGGACTCCTGCAGTGAGATGTTCCAGGGGAGTAACGCTTTCACTGCACAGGGGAGCGGTGCACAAAGTCCTGCACAGCAGGACCCCTCTCAGATAACTACAGCAACATCAGGTACTATTAAGAAGTCTGATCTACACTTCATCGGGAGACACCAGTGTTCCTGAAATCTGATGTCTCCATCAGTAGATGATTATCACAGTATCACAGGGTAATTCAGGTTGGAAGTGACCTCAGGACATCTCTAATCCAACCTCCTGCTCAAAGCAGGGTCAGCTCTAGGGTCAGACAAGGTTGCTCAGGGCTTCATCCAGTTGCATGTTGAAAGCTTCCAAGGATGGATGTTGAACATCTTTGGGTCTCTATTACAAAGCTTGATTGCCTTTACTGGGAAAAAGCTTCTCTTTATACCAAGTTTAAACCTCTCTAGTTTCAACTTACGCTTATTTTCACAGAACCCCAGAATCCTTTCATGGTGGGGGCTGGAAGGGCCCTCTGGAAATGCTCTGGTGCCACCCCAGCTCCATCCAGCAGGGGCACCCAGAGCAGGGGCCCAGCAGCGCAGGGTCCAGCCGGGGTGGGAATCTCTCCAGACAAGGAGACTCCACAGCCTCTCTGGGCAGCCTGGCACAGCCTCCCACACCCTCACACCAAACAACTTTCTCCTCCTGCTCAGGCAGAACCTCCTGGGTTCCAGTTGGTGCCCCTTGCTGCCCCTTGTCCTGTCCCTGGGCACCACTGAGCAGAGTCTGTGCCCATCCTCTTGCCCCCCGGGGCCCTTTATCTCTTGCTCAGCATTGCTCAGCTCCCCTCTCAGGCTGCTCTTCTCCAGCTGCACAGCCCCAGGGCTCTCAGCCTGTCCTGGGCATGGAGATGGTCCAGCCCTTCACCATCTTCCCAGCCTCTGCTGGACTCTCTCCAGAAGCTCCTTGTCTCTCTTGACCTGGGGAGCCCAGGATTGGACACAGAACTCCAGCTGTGGTCTCCCTACGGCAGACCAGAGAGGAGATGAACCTCCCTTGACCTTCTGGCCACACTCTTCTTCATACCCCCTAGAGACCATTGGCTTTCTTGGCCATAAGGGCACATTGCTGACTCCTAGTGAAATTACTGTCCACCAGCATTCCCAAATGCTTCTCCATGGAGTGTTTTCTCTCATTGTCCTGGGATGCCACATTGTCAGGAGCTTGGCTCCATCTTCTTCCTAAGGATAGAGTAAGGCTGCTCTTCTACAGCTGTGTCTTCTCAAAACCTTTGCTTTTCCAGGCTGGATAAGCCTTTTTAATCCTCTCCTCATGGAGCATTGCTCCAAACCAAGCCACGCTGGGAGCCAGCAGCTGAACACGCTCCAATTCATTGAAGCTTCTTTTTGCACTGGGGCCCAAAACCAGTATCTAGATGTGGTTTAGCAAGTGGTGAGTAGACAGGGGTATAATCCTTTGCTGGCATGACAGATTGCTCTCCAGAAAGGTCAACCCAGATCCCAAAACAATGAATATTAGGAGGAACTGCTAGAGAAGGAGGAAAGAGAAACATAAAAAATAGAGTATTCAAATCTGCACCGATTCCCACCATGCAAGTGGAGGTGTGTTTGGTGGTCCAACATCCGTAGGGATAAATTTCTTTTAGGGCTTGGTCACTTTGCACAGGTTATTATCTAGTTGGGTCCTAAAAACCTTCGAGGATAGAGGCAGCACAGCCCCTCTGGGCAGCTCGCCTTCACGTGGCATGTGTCCCTGTTGCCCCCATCCACACTGGAGTGACACAAGCAAGTTTAGCTGAGAAAAAAAAAAAAAAGAAAGAAGGTGAGAAAACCAGGGAAATAGGTGGAAAGTCAGCAACGAGCAATCAGCTCCACCAGGAAGGGCAGAAGACGGGTCCAAGTGCTGCACTAAGGGACTCTTGTGTCTTTTCCATCACTTGCAGGGGTGCTAAAAGAGGTGTCTTACCAAAGCCACATCCTGTCTTGCATCGGGGCCTTCAAATGAGGGCGATATTTGGTGGAGTTTGGTGCAGCTTCTTCCAGTTGCCAGCTGACAACGGATGTGCTTTTGTAGGCTGTGCTCGTATAGATTTGGTCTCCACGAAACACGTCTTGCTATAACCTTTTCTGATAAATAAAAGCACTTTTTTTTTTTTTTTTTTTCCCAAAATAAATACATTAATTTAGGAGAGTTGCAAGTAGTTGCCATCTGGGGCTTAAAATCAATTTTGTCCCCTGACATTTTTGCTCCATTCTGGCTTTTTAGAGCTGGGAAAGGGGGAAAAATTTTCATGAAAGCGGAAACAATCTTTACCCACCTAATGTGATTTGGGAAGCGTGGATGGATTTCGCAGAGTTGTACTGTGGATCTAAACTCTTCTCCGTTGGCCGTGGCATTGAGAAATGGCTCCTGTACATTCTCCATATGTTCCTCTCTTTTGTTTTTTCCTTTCATTTTGTTCTGAGAGAAAAATGAATAAAGAAAAACGAAAGAACTATTCAGAAAACGCGGCGTTGTATTTCCTCAGCATCAGTTTCTCAGAACGACAGTTTACAGAGCCTCAGAGCAGGGAGACGTGATGAGTTCCTCCTGGGTATAGGTGAAAGCAGCATGGGGCCCTCATTCTCCATCTTATTCTCCAAAGTTTAGTCACAGAGCAATGCTCTGGAGAGGGAGCATGTCTTCTTCTGCAATGTGTGTCTTTGCTGGTGACTATGACAACCACTTTTCATCTAAAATGTCCTTTGTTGAGGCCCCAGATCATCTCTGTCCTGCAGCAGAAGGTAAACCCCAACCAGAGCATGGGTCATGTGAACCTACATCTCCTCCATGAGCATGGTCAAGGGCCAAAGATGGGGATGGACCAACTTAGCCGGGACCCAGATGGCACTGGAAGGTGATAAAAGAGACAGGTTCACTTGCAAAAGGGAAGGCGTGGGACAAGGAGAGGGAGAAGGGGAGAGGAGGAGAGGATGGGAGTGTGGTGAGGAGTCATGGGGTCTTCAAGGTGGCAATAGAGAGAACGAGGAGTCTAATGGGGCTGGGAGAGATGTTGGACATCTCCTAAAGAATATCCTGTGGGATCTCCAAGTATTGTCCTTTTCTCACAGAATCACAGTGTTAGGACTTAGAAGGGACCTTTGGGTATGATCTTGTGCAACCCCCTGCTCCAGCATCGTCACCCAGAGCAGTGGGCAAAGGATCACATTCAGGTGGATTTGGAATCTCTCCAAAGGAGAGAAATGGTGACAAAGCCCTGTGCCAGGCTGCCCAGAGAGGCTGTGGAGTCTCCTTGTCTGGAGAGATTCCCACCCCGGCTGGACCCTGAGCTGCTGGGCCCCTGCTCTGGGTGCCCCTGCTGGATGGAGCAGGGGGTGGCACCAGAGCATCTCCAGAGGGCCCTGCCAATGCCCTCATGGTGCTGGCATTCTGCGATTCTGTGACTCCCTTAGATAAGCCTGCATTACAGCTACGGGTGAAACGTAGCAGAGAAAGGATTTGCTGCTGTTTGGAAAGTTCTTTACAATTCATGCTGCCGCAGGTTTAGTTACAAACCCAGTCCCGTGATGTAACCTTGAACTGGCCCATTGCTCTTAAATGTCTTCCAAATTAAGGGCAGTGTGAGAAAACAGACACAAACCTGGGCAAAATGCAGCTGTGTCTGTGAGGTGAAGTCATCAGCACAGAGGGGGCTAAGAACTGTCTGTGATTGCTAAGCAGTAAGTGAAATGCCGCTGGGATTGATCTGTCGGACAGATAAACATCTCCGGGTCTCTGCAGTGTGGTGGAAACCTGCAGAGGACAGGTGAGTATTAGGGATTCAGGCAGAAAGTCGTTGCTCTGTGATGAAGCTTTTAATGCCATCGCTCCTCTAGGGCAGAGTCAGCAACAGATGCTGGACAGCCCCAGATTAGTGGGAATTGTGGTCCATGTCTCCATGGAAGGAGGAAGTTTTTTGGTGGAGCATCACCACCAGAGGCAGCTGGAAGGGAGGAGGAAGACTGGAGAAATTAAAAATATCAGGAATCTAAATTTCTAGAATGTTTGCAGCCACCTGGAATGTTTGCAGCCACCAGAAAATCTCTCCCACGGTGCAGGTGACCCCGAGCCACACGTACCCGTAAGGTGTCAAGCACAGCCTGGTGACCGGTGGCCATGCTGGGATGGGATGCAGCACTCGCCATGCGAAATCTCACTCTATTTTGTGTGAAATCTCCATCTCTGGACCCTCAGGGAGAAAAAGGTTTTGTGTGAAATCTCCATCTCTGGACCCTCATGGAGAAAAAGCCCGTCTCTCTCTTGAGAAGCTACTATTGCCTCCTCTGCCCCCTTGCTCCCTGCAGCTCTCCAGCATGCGTGCAGGACCCCAGAGACAGTTTTGAAGGCTCTTACCAGCTCAGGATCATTGGCCTAATGTGTGCTGCAGGGGTCTGCAAGGAATAATTGTTCTCAGGTATGAGGAAATAATCCTGAGCTGAAAAATGTGAAGGGGTTGAGTGAGATGCAGCCCTTTTGGGGGTGATGGTGAAGGGTCTAGAGCACAAGGGTGGTGAGAAGAAGTTGAGGGATGTTAGTTTGTTGAGCCTGGAGAGAAGGAGGCTGAGGGGAGACCTTCTGGCTCTGACAGCTCCTGGCAGGAGGCTGGAGCCAGGGGGGTTGGGCTCTGCTCCCAAGGAACAAGGGACAGCACAAGAGGAACCAGCCTCAAGTTGCCCCAGGGGAGGTTTAGTTTGGAGCTGAGGAACAATTTCTTCAGCCCCTGGAGGGTTCCCCAGGGCTGTGCCAGGCTGCCCAGGGCAGTGGTGGAGTCCCCGTGACCCCTGGAGGGGTTTCCAAGCCCCCCGTGGAGCTGTGGTGCTGAGAGACAGGGGGCAGTGGTGCCCTGGAAGTGATGGGGGAATAGATGGTTCCATGGGCAGGTATCAGATGGGAATCCTGACTGTACTTGTAGAAGGAGACGGGTAGAATCCAATTTTAAGCTTTAATTTTTGTCATAAGAAAAGCAAAACCTGCAGTCACCCTATGCTGGCAAAGTCCAAAAGCCCTCTGTAAATACCAGCCCTCCCAAAAATACCAGAAATTCTTGCTGATGCAATGACTTGGAGTGACCTATCACGGGGAGAACGTTGCTAACAGGATTGCACCGTGCTAACACAAGTGAGGACCTTCTGGGGGCCTCCCAGGAATTCACGGGGTCCTGCCAGAAAGATGGGGACAGAGTTCTGAGCAGCGCCTGTTGGGACAGGACAAGGGGAGATGGTTTGAACTAAAAGAGGGAGAAGAACTCAATTTTTGCTGCTGAGGGTGTTGAGAGGCTGTGCCAGGCTGCCCAGAGAGGTGGTGGCTGCCCCATCCCTGGCACCATTGCAGGGGAGGTTGCCCGGGGCTCTGAGCACCCTGCTCCAGCTGCAGATGGCCCTGCTCCCTGCAGGGGGTTGGACTGGATGACTTTGGAAGGTCGCTTCCCAAACAAAACTTTCTGTGACTGAAATCCTCTCTCCTCAGCAGGCTGGGGTGGTTCCCGTGCACCACAGGGAGCTACCAGAGATCTCCTGCCCGTGGGAGGCTGGTGTGGGTTTTGGTTACGTCGTTCACACTGGAAAACGGCCCCTGCTTTGTACGTACAAGAGTGTGCGAGTCCAAAGTTGTTCCCTGCTGGGGTAGCAGATGTTCACAGTGCTGCCTTCTGACAGCACCCTGGAGAAGGCTTTTGGCTGGATCCTGCGCGATGTTGCTGCGCTATCTGGGATCTCAGCTGTGCCCAGCTCTGCAAGGTGCAGCGGCACTGAGATCAGGTCTGTGCTGCCAAGGCTATTTTTAGGGACGGAGAAGATTGCCAAGTCTGCTCTTCATTCGCAGAAAGAAAGGAAAGAGAGGTGCAAAGAACTAAAAAAAAAAAAAAAAAGAAAGACAAAATAAAAACCGATATCTCTAAAATGAGGCTGAAGCTGAGAGCCAGCAGAGGACGAGCTCTGTAGCACCACAGGGCAGGGATGTGGGAAGGTCATTCCTAAAGCTCTGGAAGCCGCATGGAGATGTGTGGGAGGGAGTCACCCGTCAGTGCTGGAGCACAGCTCTGGGTGCCTGCGCGCTGCTCCTGCTCCTGCTCTGCTACAGGACAGGGAAACACCTGCCTTTGGTCAGCTATGGTTTGTTAGTCCCTTCTCCCAGGGAACAAGATACAGGACAAGAGGAAATGCTTTTGATGCATTTAAAGAGTGTTCTGCTCACAGTTACAAATCCCAGAAACACAGCATGGTGGAGGCTGGAAGGGTGTCTGCCCAAGAGGTCCCCCTTGCATTCAGGCAATGAGGCAGAATCACTGCATCCTCAGGGGCCACAAGAGCCCTCTGGAGATGCTCTGGTGTCACCCCCTGCTCCATCCAGCAGGGGCACCCAGAGCAGGGGCCCAGCAGTGCAGGGTCCAGGCGGGGTGGGAATCTCTCCAGACAAGGAGACTGAGAGGGGCTCCAACACCCCCACAGCAAGGACTTTTCTCCTCCTGCTCAGGTGGAACCTCCTGGGTTCCAGTTGGTGCCCCTTGCTGCCCCTTGTCCTGTCCCTGGGCACCCCTGAGCAGAGTCTGGCCCCATCCTCTTGCCCCCCGGGGCCCTTTAGCTCTTGCTCAGCATTGCTCAGCTCCCCTCTCAGGCTGCTCTTCTCCAGCTGCACAGCCCCAGGGCTCTCATCCTGTCCCCAGCACAGAGATGCTCCAGCCCCTCAGCATCTCCACAGCCTCTGCTGGACTCTCTCCAGTAGCTCCTTGTCTCTCTTGAACTGGGGAGCCCAGAAGTGGACACAGTCTGGACACAGTCCAGACACAGAAGGACTGTTCACAATCCTAGTTAGAGCATCCTCTGCAAGGTGCTCTTCCTATTAAATTATCTCTCTCAATCTCTTGGTTGTGTTCAACTTGCCACTTTTTGTGGGAATTTCATGTAGAGAAGTTTCCCACTTCTCAGTGACTCCTGGGCTGCTGGCCGTGGCCAGGACAGGCCCGTCTTTGACACAGGAGCTTGAGGAGACCTTTGAGAATGGGCTTATTTTTCATGCTGTAGGCAGTGGGATTCAACACTGTCAGGATGAAATGGTAGGTGCTGGCCATGAGCACGTAAATGAAGGGTGCAGCATTCTTCCCATACTGGTGTATGACGGACGGACTGACCATGGGCACATAGAAGATAAGGACAGCACAGGAGTGAGAGAAATGAGTGTTTAGCACCTTGGTCTGCTCCTCTCCGGAGGTGATGCTCACCATGGCCTTGGTGATGAGCCCCAAGTACAGGATCAGGAACTGCACCAGGGTTAGGGTGTGCAGGCTCTTCAGGGTAGACTCTGTGCGTGTCAACTGCATCACATCCTGGTGCAGGCACGGACAGCACGAAGGACCTGCAGAACCACAGCTGGGGGAGCAGGCAGACAAGCAGGAGCAGCGACAGAGAGCGTCAGACCGTCGCTAGCCCATCCTTGCCACCAGGGCACTACTGAGAATGGAGGCCATGTGGGGACCAAAGGCCGTGGCCAGAAGCACTGAGGACTCCATGAAGGAGAAGGCTTGAATGCAGAACTCCTGGGTGAGGTAGACTGGGAAGCTGATCTCCCAAGTGCCGAACCACAGGATCGTGGACACCTCAAAATTGCTCCTCAGGGCCAACCTAAGCCTCCCCTGGGGCAACTTGAGGCCTTTTCCTCTTGTCCTCATGCTTGAGGCAACCACAGCCCACAGATAACACCAGGAAATACAGTTTCATGTGAACTACAAATCACAGAAGAAAAGCCTCATGTCAGGGGCTTGAGCTTTGAATACAGGAATGGTTCTTTTTGGGGTCATAAGTAAAAAAAAATAATTATAAAGTGCTCCTCTAGCCTACGCTGATTATCTGCCTGGCTTCTCTGCGGCTGTTTCCAGAGTCTGCAGTGGCTGATGTGAAAGAAGTTAAATTTTCCAGCACTCCAGGAATTCAGTCTCTGTCTGTCTCGGTAAGAAAGGGACATAGCGTTGTTTAATTGGGGGGCACGTGGCTAAACTCATTAGTGTGCCACAGCAAAGGGAATCAGTCTATTTCCAGCCGCCCCGCTTCTCAGACAAAGCTCCAGACATCTGCGCCTCCGCTCAGTACTTTGCCAGCTTAATTAGCAGGCGGCTTTCCAGAGTGCTCTAATTGTCTTCAGCATGAAAATGCAGATTAAGTATTTGAATCTGGGTGCGTGGACTTGAACGTGCAACCTCATCCTCGTCATCTGTAAGTGTGCTGTGGTTGTCCCACAAAAAAATGAGAAGATTGCTTTATTCGTGCCATGCGTCATAGACTGTTCTGGGTAAATTTTCATTAAACTGGGAAAAAACTCATTCTATTCCCATGGAGCTGCCCCAGGACTTGGGCATCCTGCCCCTCACAGTGTCCCTCCAAGAAGCTGTTCACCTTTCTTGCTCCACAGTGATGCTGAGGAAAGAACATCCCTTGCCTGCTCCTCCTATCCTTTTATTTTTCCCCTTGCCCAAGTGCCCACACATGGGGACAAGGTGGATTTTCACAGCCCAGCCGGGTGCTCGGCAGTGGGGGAGGAGTGGGCACTCTGGCTCAGGAGGATGCTCAGCTTCTGCCCGGGAGGATGAACACGGAGCCTGTAGACAGAGAATGAGCCTTTCCTGGTTGTGCTTCATGGCACCACCTGCCAGGCTCTCACCAGAGGAACTGGTTCACCATCTCCAAGTGTGCTCAGCACCAGCCAGTTCAGAGAAGGGAGAAAAACATCATCCCACCTACAGATGTGGAATTTTTTTGTCAACACTGGGATGGCCAGCAGGACCAAGACAGGGATCGTCCCCCGGCACTGGGAAGGCAGCCCCTCAAATCCTGGGGTCAGTTCTGGGCCCCTCACTCCCAGCAGGACAGTGAGGGGCTGGAGCGTGGCCAGAGAAGGGCAACGGAGCTGGGGAAGGGGCTGGAGCACAAGGGTGCTGAGGAGCAGCTGAGGGCCCTGGGCTTGTTGAGCCTGGAGAGAAGGAGGCTGAGGGGAGCCCTTCTGGCTCTGACAGCTCCTGGCAGGAGGCTGGAGCCAGGGGGGTCGGGCTCTGCTCCCAAGGAACAAGGGACAGCACAAGAGGAACTGGCCTCAAGTTGCCCCAGGGCAGGTTTAGGTTGGAGCTGAGGAACAATTTCTTCCACCTCTTTGAGGGTTCCCCAGGGCAGTGCCAGGCTGCCCAGGGCAGGGGTGGAGTCCCCGTGACCCCTGGAGGGGTTTCCAAGCCCCCTGTGGAGCTGTGGTGCTGAGGGCCATGGGTCAGTGGTGCCCTGGCAGAGCTGGGGGAAGGGTTGGACTCCATCATCTTCAGGGTCTCCTCCAACCAAAACAATCCTATGATTCCATGATTCTGTTTTCTGTGTTTTGTGAAAGATCCTGTGAAAAAAAAGTCCACCATTCTTAAAGCTTAAGTTGGTGGATTTAGATCCTGGCTGAAACACGCTGTCGTAACCCTGGATGTCACTCTCTGTAGAAATGTGCACCCCCCCCACTCAGCAGCATCTGTGTCCCTGCAGCGTCCCTGTGCCGGAGGAGGAGACACCCAGGCCGTGGGAGACACTGAGAGGAGACAGCCTGGGGGAGAGGAAATGGGGATAGATGACGAAGACGTACGTGCATAGATGGATAAACAGGCTGCCAAGGGGTCTGCTGGCAGCAGCTGCCTGGGTGGTGAGGTGATGGGCTCTGAGCACCCTGCTCTAGCTGCAGATGGCCCTGTCCCTGCAGGGGGTTGGACCAGATGAGCTTGCAAGGTCCCTTCCCACCCAAACCATTGCGTGATTCTGTGGATAAATGGGTTTGGGGGGGGGTGAGCTGATTTTGTCCAGGACAGAGTTAATTTTCTTCATTGTAGTTCAAACAATTCTGCTTTGGATCTGCGGCCAGAGCAGCAACGAGAAAACACCGGTGTTCTATTTATTTCTGAACAGTGCCTACACAGCAGAGAAGCATTTTCCGTTTCTCACCCTAGCCCACCAGTGAGGAGACTGGGGGTACAGCAGGACTGGGGAAGGGACCCAGCCAGGACCCCAGCTGATCAAAGGGATGCTCCAGACCTCATGACATTGTCACATCCATAAAAACTGGGGGGAGGAAGAGGGGGGGGGGTGTGTGCTGAAGGTCTGTGGGGTTAAAATCGTAACAGGGGAGACAGATGGGTGGATGGATGGATGGATGGATGGATGGATGGATGGATGGAGTGAATCAGCTGCAGGAATGCAGAGTGACAGAGAAGCAGTCTGTCCATGAGCCAGCACTACCCTTTATCATAAAATCTGAATGGAGAACAACCCACCCAAAATCCAAACCTCAGTGACGAAGCAAAGCTGACATGGAAATACACTGACCCCTCAGAAGCTCTTACCTCTGTTCTGAAGTCTGAAGGCTGAAATCCTTGGGCAGAAGGCGCAGAGGGATGGGAAGCCACACTCCTGCCTGTTTCTTATGCAAAGGAAACTGTTTTTATAATGCCTGTGTGAAATCTCAGCAGCGCTGACAGTCACCTGGGACCTGCTGCAGGGACTGAGGCCGTGAGCTTCAAACCAACCCTGTCCAGGAAGCTGATGGTGCTCCCTTTTGGACCCTGAGCTGCTGCGACCCCATCAGCAGCACGAGAGTAAAAGTTGCAAGAGCAAACACAAGGATCATAAAAATGTTTAGGAAATACAGGTCAGAGCAGCAATGAGTGTAAAAAAGCAGTTTCCAGTGATTTTTCTTCCCTTTTAAAATAGAAGCATGAGTTTTTAAAATGTGAAATGCTGGGGAAGGGGCTGGAGCACAAGGGTGCTGAGGAGCGGCTGAGGGCCCTGGGCTTGTTGAGCCTGGAGAGAAGGAGGCTGAGGGGAGACCTTCTGTCTCTGACAGCTCCTGGCAGGAGGCTGGAGCCAGGGGGGTCGGGCTCTGCTCCCAAGGAACAAGGGACAGGACAAGACGAACCGGCCTCAAGTGGCCCCAGGGGAGGTTGAGGTTGGAGCTGAGGAACAATTTTTTCAGCCCCTGGAGGGTTCCCCAGGGCTGTGCCAGGCTGCCCAGGGCAGGGGTGGAGTCCCCATGACCCCTGGAGGGGTTTCCAAGCCCCCCGTGGAGCTGTGGTGCTGAGGGACAGGGGTCAGTGGTGCCCTGGCAGTGCTGGGGGAAGGATTGGACTCCATGATCTGAAAGGTCTTTTGCAACCAAAACAATTCTGTGATTCTCTGATTCTGCAGCCAGGCAACATGTGGCCAGTAAGTGGTAGGAGAGCCAAGCAGGGAGCTGAGTGGTGCTCAGAAGATGATTCACCTATTCGTGATCTGTCAGGTAACAGGAGGGAAGACGCCCTGTGGTGTGATGATGCTCATCTTTCTGGAGATCAGTGTGCCCTCCATGCCATTCACACTTTTCTACTGCGTGGACAAAGGTGGTGGTTCCACAGCCTCTGTCAGGCACTGTTCTCCGGCCGCGCTGCTTTACGTAGATCGCATTCTCCACCACGGCGTTTGTTACTCCATAGACAACACATGGATCTCCAGTGCAGGAGTTCTTCATTTCTGGGGGGTGCAGCATGGGGACCTGTCTGCACAACAACAAAAAACACACACCAAAAAGACCCAAAACAAGCAAAGCAACAAACACAAAAAATACACAAACAAAAAAACCCCTCCAAACAAATGATGTGGTTTCTGACTTCACTTTATGCCAGATAACAAGAGCCCCTGCACTGCTGGACGGATGAGTCTTCAAGATATGCAAGGGAATCTCCTCATCGTCCCAGAAACATTGTTCCTGCCACTTCTGGTTTGGGATGGAAATTGAGCATGTGTCTGCCTCTCTTCTTGAGGAGGGTCTGGGCTGGAAGGGCATTAAACAGAGGTGGGAGGAGATGAGGGGGTGGAAAAGAGGGGAAATGAGACAGACAGATCATCCATGACAGGTCACTTGGGGGTTTCAAGCCTTTGTTTCTCCTAAGTTACCAAGGGGGATGAATCAAAAATTTCTTAATATCCAACTGATATTTCTTGAGGTTTCTTGCAGCAGCACTGCAGTTGCCATGACATCCAATTGTGCTACTGAAATAGTAGAACAAAATCATGGTCCTGTTCCGAGCCAGTCCTTGCACGGGGTGGCTGATGGAAAACAGCCAGCAGAGCTGGACCTATCCCTCCAGCCTGGGATTGCTGTGGACCCTCTCCTATGGGCTCAGGAAGCTGAAAATGATCCTCCTCGCTTCCCAGGAAGATTTTCACAGAATCATAGAATGGTTTGGGCTGGAAGGCACCTTAAAGATCTTCTAGTTCCACCTCCCCCCTATCATGGGCAGGGACACATCCCACTAGACCAGGGTGATCAGAACCCCATCCAACCCCATCTTGAACACTTCCAGTGGTGGAGCATCCACAGCTTCCCTGGGCAACCTGTGCCAGTGTCTTCACCCTCAGAGTGAAGAACTTCTTCCTCATTTCTAATCTACATCTCCTCTCTTCCAGTTTGGAGCCATCACCCCTTGTCCTGTCACTGCAAGCCCTTGTACCCAGCCCCTCCCCAGCTTTCCTGTAGCCCCCTTCAGATGCTGGAAGGCCCCCAGAAGGTCTTCCTGGAGCTTGCTCTTCTCCAGGCTGAACAATGCCAACTCTCCCAGCCTGGCCTCCCAGCAAAGGGGTTCCAGCCCTCCCAGCATTGCTGGGGCTCCTCTGGCCCTGCTCTAAGAGGTCCAAGTCCTTCTTGTGCTGGGGGCTCCAGAGCTGGCTGCAGCACTCCATGCAGGGGTCTGTTTTCTCTCCAAGCATCTCCACAGTGTAACGTAAGATAACACAGCACACAGTGTAAAAAACCACCAGAAACGGCTGTTGCAGGCACACAGAGCCAGGAGGCAGCAGGGGTATTTCCACCCTGGAGAAAACAACGTTTTTATTTCCTTCTCGAAAGCAGCAAACTGTGTTTTGCAAAACCAGAACAAGGACATTTCCATCCATCCTCATTTCGAGTCCTGTGGGAAAACAGAGCAAGCAGACGACACGGGCGGCTGGAGTTTGTTATGATTGTGTTCCAGTCCCACCAGCTCTAGGACCTGTCTTCTGAATCTCTGATGGTCCTGACAGAGAATTCCCTCCAGAGGCATCCAATCATGCCTGGCACTATATATAACCCCAGCAGGGGCAGCACAGACTCAGTTAAAAGAGTATTTTTGGCTCATGTTAAGAAGTGAAGTTTTTTTTTACTTTTCTTTATCTGTTCCTGCTATTTTGGTAAGTGTGGGGATTGGGACAGAGAAAACCACGGCAACCTGATAGTCCCCTGTTCCTCATGTCACTACACTTGGAAAAAAAGAATTCCTTAAAAGGATCTGTGGTTTGATTAATTTGCTGTATTTTTAAACACGGGGATTTTAATGTTCCATTTCCAAGGAATATGCTGCAACAAGTCACAAGAGGGTTTCTCTACAGAAAACACGAATGTGTCTCTCATAAGCTCAAAACCCACCACCAGGTTTTCCATCTCATGGACCCAGTTAATTACGCTGACACAGATCCCGACAAATTCTTTTTCTTGACACCCGTAAGATGACAAAAAATGTCTGAGACAAATCAGAAGTTCCATCCAAGCATCTGCAAAGGCAGGGGCTGCCTTTTGACGGTGGCTCTGCAAGAGGGCAGGGTCCAGGAGGCGACACCTCCCAGGGCTGAGGAAGGGCGGGTGTCACAACAACAGATCACAGCTCTCTTCTGATTTATTTAATTTCACACTATTTCCTCATGCCTCTTCCTAACAATTTTCACTGTCGATTGCAGAGAGGACACCAAGAACATCTCATGGAAGTGGACCAACCTCATAGTCGCAGCCTTTCTGCTGGCTGGGGGTGCTGGGGGTGAGCAGCTGGAGCTGAGCTGGCCCCGTGCGCTGGCACCCAGCAGGCACTGGCACCCAGAGCCACTGGCACCCTGGGCTGCACCCCAGCTCCGTGGGCAGCAGGGGAGGGGGGGATCCTGCCCCTCTGCTCCCAGGGCTCTGGGCAGAGAGAGAGACCCCCCTGCAGTGCTGGGGCAGCTCGGGAGTGCTCAGCACAGCAGAGACAGGGACCTGGTGGAGCGGGGCCAGAGGAGCCCCAGCGATGCTGGGAGGGCTGGAACCCCTCTGCTGGGAGCCAGGCTGGGAGAGCTGGGGGGGTTCAGCCTGCAGAGGAGAAGGCTCCCCAAGGGGAGACCTTCTGGGGGCCTTTTGGGACTGCAAGGGGCCTGTCAGAAAGATGGGGACAGAGTTTTGAGCAGGGCCTGTTGGGACAGGACAAGGGGGGATGGTTTAAACTAAAAGAGGGAGATTTAGACTGGAGAGAAGGATGGCATTTGTGATGCTGAGACTCTGTCCCTAGGTTTCCCAGAGGGGTGGTAGAAGCCCCTTCCCTGGAAATATTCCATGTGTGTAACAGTCCTGCCCTCGGGTCCCACCAACCCCCTGCAGCTCCAGGCTGGGGCAGAGCAGCTGGAAAGTGCCCGGTGGGAAAGGACCTGGGGGTTTGGTCGACAGGAGGCTGGAGATGAGCCAGAGAGTGCCCAGGGGGACGAGAAGGCCACTGCTGTGGATTCTTTGCCAACCCTCATCATTCTTCTGGCCCTCTCTGAGACGCTCAGGGTGTCCGGGCTCTTTGCGGTGGTTTTCCACGTGCGCTGGCAGCGAGCGCACGTCAGAGAGCACTGCAGGGTTATGGAAACTCTGCAGCAGCCCAGAGAAATCCACCCACAGCTGACAGCGCTGCAGTCGGCAGCACAACCCCCACCCCTGCTCCTTCCCCAGCACGGAGACAGGGACACTCTGCAGAATAGGTGCTGGGAGGCATTTATTTGGTGGTTACGACCCATCGAGACCCAAAGGGCATCTCCATGAGCTCGGAGGTGCTTCTGATGGGGCAGAGACCCTTCCTCACGCGGCTGGTCCCAGACTCTTCCCGGCGTGCTCAGTGGTACTTGCGGGCCAGGGCGTGGGCCACCACGCTGACCAGCTTTTGCCAGGCAAACTGGCAAGCAGGGGTGAAATCCCGGGTGAAGTGGGCGGCCAGGACAATGATCAGGATGTCTCCAAGGAGCTGGAGGAGGAAGACAGAAAGCGGGGTTAGTGGTGCTCGTACCCTCAAGCCGCAGCAGAGCACGGAGCAGGGACCAGCCATCCCTGAGCTGAGGATGGATGAGCTGATGGACCCATGACCTCTGGGAGAAAGATCCACTAGCCCCACCAACCCTGTCCTGACACATCTTTTCCTGACACATCTTTAGCTCTGAACAGCTTCTTCCTCTACTCAAACCCTCCATCTCTCTGCTTTTCCTGCTGCAGCGTTCCCCCCCCAGTCTCTCTCTATCCCATGTCCTCCACAAGACACCAGCCTACAACCCATGGGCTGCAGGGCTGGGAACCACCTCGCGAGGGCTACCACAGAACCCTCAGTCCTGTAGAAAGCTCTGGGATTTTGACAGTACAATACTTGCCTCATTTGTTGGGGGGGGGGGGGGGGAATGCCAAAGCAATTTGTCCTGAGACTCACCATGAAAAATGATGGGTTGTTTTGGGTTTTTTTCCTTTCCTTCTTATAGGTAAATGAATAAAATGACCTGTTTGTATGTAAAAGTGGCAGAGGAGGAGGGGTTGTCCCTTTCACACAAGGCAGAAATCTGCCCTGTGGTTTCAGAGCTGTTTATCTCGCCGCAGGAGCGACGGCTTCCTGCAGTGCTCTGCTTCGCTCCCCTCCGCCTCCCCCAGCCCACGCTGCACCTTCCCCGGGGTTGGGTTCCTCTCCTCCCCAGACAGGGCTCCTTCAGGTGGCAACCTCCCAAAACTCAGGGGAAAAAAAAAGTCCTCCCCATAGTTGTGTCGCTACTAAAAATGTGGCTTTTTTCAGGCTGAAAGTTCCTCCCATGCCCTTGCACACAGCCCTTTGCCTCACTTGGGTACGACGCAGCGACTCGGCCCCCACCGGCCAAAGAAAGTACCCCTAGAAAGCGTTGGTGGAGGCTTTCAAAAGCAGATTCTGACTTTTCCAGCAGGACTTAGGGAAAAGGCCTGGGACAGCAAATGGGGCTCACCCTGAAGTTCTCGGGGTCCACGTGCAGCTTCTCGCAGTGCAGCTCAGACAGCTTGGTGTAGGTCGCCTTAATGTTGTCCAGGTTCTTCACAGCTTCCCCAAAGGAGGTCAGCACTTTCTTGCCGTGGGCACGGACCTTGGGGTTTCCGATGATGGCGGTGGGGCTGGAGAGGTTCCCGAAGGAAGAAAAGAACCTCTGGGTCCAGGGGTAGACGATCAGCAGCCTGGGGAGAGATGGGGGGACACGAGCAGACGCAGACACAGACACGTTAAATGCAATTGCCACCATTTCTCTGCCCAGGGGGCAGCTGAGCAGATGGCCAGGATCTGCACCTACCTGGCCAGGGCCTCGGCACCGCATTCCTCCACGTTGACCTTGCTCCAGATGCTGCTGATGAGCTGCTTCTCTTCGGCTGTCCAGTGCACCATGGTGGCAGGAGGCTTGGACAGAGCTGCAGGTGACACAGAGCCCGTAGCTGAGCTGCAGACCCCACGGAGGCTTTTATCCGCTGCCGGCAGCTCCTCCCCGTCCTGCGCTGTGGGGTCATTGGCTGGGGCTGGGGGGGGTCCCCACCAGCAGGGGAGCAGAGGGCAATGGGCAGGGTGTGTCACACTGAGAAGGGGCCTCTGGTTATCCTGAGCTCGCGAGACTCATCCCTTCCCCTCTGTGCAGGCAGTTTCTCCATCTCTCAAAGCAGACATGGCCCCCTCTGCAGAGAAAGGGTTGCACAAGCCACCGTGCAATGGTCCATCACCATTTAACACAGGATCCTAGAATCATGGGATGGTTTGGGTGGGAAGGGACCTTCCGAGGTCATCTGGTCCAACCCCCCTGCAGGGAGCAGGGCCATCTGCAGCTAGAGCAGGGTGCTCAGAGCCCCAGCCAACCTGACCTTGAATGCTTCCAGGTATGGGTCATCCATTGCATCTCTGGACAGCCAGGGACAGGGTGTCACCACCCTCATGGTGAAGAACTTCTTCATTAGATCTAAACTAAATGTCCCCTCTTTCAGTTTATATATAACCATTACCCCTTGTCCTGTCATGAGCAGCAACCTTGGCAAGCCAACCCCTGCAGCTGCCACCCCTTTGGTCATCCCCCATGCAGAAGAGCTCCCTGGACCCCACCTGTATCATGAAACCACGGAATGCTTTGGGTTGGAAGGGACCTTCAAGACCATCTCGTTCCAACCCCCCTGCCATGGGCAGGGACACCTCCTCCTAGTGCTGCAGACCCTCCCCCAGCTCCGTTGCCCTTCTCTGGCCACGCTCCAGCCCCTCACTGTCCTGCTGGGAGTGAGGGGCCCAGAACTGACCCCAGGATTCCAGGGGCGGCCTCCCCAGTGCCCAGTGCAGGGGGACGATCCCTGCCCTTGTCCTGCTAGCCACACTATTTCATTCATCAGCTCACAAGCCTGGACTACAGAAGCAAGGGATCCCATTTCAGATTAACAGCAGCATCCTGCTGGGAAACACCAGCAAAACGTGGACTGGAAGCTACAAAGCACTCTACCAATGTACATCCTGACACGCTCTTTAGGTAGGGATTTTCAGGAGATTTTTTTTTTAAACTTAAAGGTTTCCCTGCTTCATTAGGCAGGCACTGCCAGACCACATCATTATCTGCGTTGCAAAGAAAAATGCTTGGGTATTTAGAGAGAGAAAAACGATGTCAAAAGGTTGCTCAGTGCCCTGGCCAACATGTCCTTGAGCACTTCCAGGGAGGGAGATGTTGTGATCCTGGACACCTGACCTGCCTACACTCCCTGCAGGCAGGAAAACACATTGGGACTTACTACTGATCATCTTCTCAAGCGTCTGCTTGACTCCACAAACAAAATGCCGCTTCATTCTGGAGAAGGGGTGTGTGAGGAGGGGCACCTCTGGGTCACAGTGAGCTTTAGATAACCCTCAGTGGGACAGGGGCAGAGAACGGGGTGCCCACAAACATGGATGAAGCAGGGACAGGGCGCAGTGCAACCAGGGATATATTCTGTATTATTAGCTGTATTCTGCACTATTTGTGCTTGGGGACATGCTTTAGTGGTTTTGATACGGCTGGGAATAAGGTTGGACTTGATGATCTTGAAGGTCTCTTCCAGACGAAACTGTTCTATGATTCTATTAGCAGGATTATTAGCAATATTCTATATTATTATCTATATTCTATGTTATAAGCAGGATTATTTGCTCTATTAACCATCATTACCAGGATCAAGCCCCCACCCCCCCCCAGCAGAACGGGTGGCACAGGGTGGGTGCAAACAAAGCACATAAACAAAGTCTGGTCAGGTCTTGATAGGGAATGTTTATCTCTCCCTCCCTCCCCGGCTGCTCGTGACTCAGCGCCTTTCTCGGGGGCTTCGCGCCAGGAACTGGGCTGGATCGATTAAAGCCTTTGCTTAGTTCATCCTCCCCCAGAAATATGGATCCTCTCCCCCCCAGTCTGTGCAAAAATGCATGGGTTTCACTGTAAAATACAGACGAGTCCCTCCACGCAAACTTCCTCGTGCGTGACCACAGTGGCACCAGGGATGGATCTACCCGGTGGCATCTCCAGGGGCAAGTCCCAGACGACCCCCATCCAGAAAAAAAAACCCACACAGAGCAAAGTGCAGTGGGAACTGCAGGGAGCCACCCCCCCGGCCCTGCCCCAGCTCACACCCCAGGTCCCCGCTCCAACCCCCCAGCCTCTGAGGGACACACGGACTCAGTGGAGACTTCACAGGATGCGTTTTATTTGGCTGTCAGAAGCTGTCGGCTCCGCAGCAACGCAGGGGCTGGTGAATGGTGCGCAGCCAGACAACGCTGCCGGGGCTTCCCCGCGACGCTTTAGTGGTACTTGCGGGCCAGGGCATGGGCCACCACACGGACCAGCTTTTGCCAGGCAGCCTGGGCGTCAGGGCTGAAATCCTTGCCAAAGTGAGCGGCCAGGACGATGATGAGGATGTCACCCAGGAGCTGGAGTGGAGGGATAAGAACGACCGTGGGTTAGCAGTGCCCAGAACCCCGCAGATCCCCACATGTGAAACCTCTCGGCGTTTTGTGGGCTTAAAAATCTCCCTGGAGTCCTGCTTTAAGATGCACCTTAAACTCGTCCCCTGCCTTTCCTCTTCAGATTCAGGTTCTGCTACTGCTACAAGAAGAGCAACTAAAAATTGTCCAGAAATTCTGTTGATTAAATACTTTTTCTTTCTCCCTTTTGTTTTCACTTGGGAGTTTGTCCTGAGCAGAAGACATGGCTGAGAACCTGCCATGGAACCCAGTGTGCAAAGAGCCCTGGAATGAACAGCAGGGTCATGATGACACGGTGGGGGGGAATCCCTGCCAGCCCTGGTGACAAGCGTTGGGGTTATTTCCCCATGAGGAAACTCTGCTGCAGGGATGCAGGAAACAAAGTTTTCCCTCCCTCTAGGTCCCCGTTCCTCTTTTCCTTTGGGAATCTTGCTGCCAACTCTCGCTCCTCACTCATCTCTCTCTTCTCCTCCATGGCAAGTGGCACTCTTGCTCCTTGGTTTTCCCCTTGGTCAAACCGCTTCCTGCTCAACAACTGATTTTGTTTTACTCCCTTCCTGCACCAAAACCTCCTCCTCACCACCCTCGCACCCTGGACAGCCCCACTGGCACCCTCCCTGCAGCCTCTCTGTAACCATCACCTCTCAACCCCTCCTCTGTTTTCTCCCCAAGTCCCTCTTCTTCCTTCACTGACATATCCACCGTACATCCCTCACACAGCAGGGCTCGGGGTTAGGGGAGGAGCTGGCACAGAGACGTTGTGGGGAGGGTGAGTCCCCAGGTCAGGAGCATGGCTCACCCTGAAGTTCTCGGGGTCCACGTGCAGCTTGTCACAGTGGAGCTCAGACAGCTGGGAGAAGGTGTTCTTGATGTTGTCCAGGTTCTTCACAGCATCCCCAAAGGAGGTCAGCACTTTCTTGCCGTGGGCACGGACCATGGGGTTGCCGCTGATGGCGGTGGGGCTGGAGAGGTTCCCGAAGGAAGAAAAGAACCTCTGGGTCCAGGGGTAGACGATCAGCAGCCTGGGGAGAGATGGAGGGACACAAGCAGACAGGGACACGTTAACACCGCTGTGATCGGAGTGGTTTCTCTGCCCAGGGGGCAGCTGAGCAGATGGCCAGGATCTGGACCTACCTGGCCAGGGCCTCAGCACCGCATTCGGCCACGTTGACCTTGCCCCAGATGCCGGTGATGAGCTGCTTCTCTTCGGCTGTCCAGTGCACCATGGTGGAGGGTGGCGGGTAGCGTGTGCCTGCGGCAGGTACGGAGGAAGTCTCGGCTCTTGGTCGCGAGGGGATCGCACCCTGGCTCTCCCCATCCGCGCTTTTATACACTGCGCTGGGCCCCTCCTCTTCCCCGGGCACCCCCCCATTGGCTGGAACTCCTGGGGCCCCCCCTCCCCCCAGCCCTGTCACCCAAAGGGAGGGGACGCGGTGTCAGGGTGGGGCCCTGGGGCAAGATGCCCAGACCCACCACGGGGACGGGCTGGCAAGTCGCCCTCCCCCTGTCTCTGATTTCCAGCTCCCCATGGACGGGTGGCTTTTATCTCCACGCAGAGTCCAAGCGCAGCACCGGGCGAGTGCCTCCGAAGCCCTCAGAGGACAGTGTGTGCAAGGCTTGGTGCTCCGCGGATGATGAAAACCACTGCGACTGCGTGGCAGGGGATGACTCGGACTCGGGGCTCTTGGGTCCTCCCTCTGAGTGCTCGGGACAGGTGCAAGAAGTTTCTCTTTTCCCTCTCCTTGTAGGACCTGTCAGGCTTTGTGTTCCCCATGTTCTTTCTTATCACCTCTTTGTTTGCTGACTTCAGGGTAACACTAAGAAAACCACAAGCAGTGGCTTCTGTCTCAAAAAACCTGTTCGGAAAGGTCGAGCAAGGCTGGAAGGGAAGTTGTAACCCAGGACACATCGATCACCGGCAGGGTCTTAGCTCACAGGGACCCCAGCAGACGTGGGGAATCATAGAATCAGTAATGGTTTGGGTGGGAAGGGACCTTTCAAGGTCACCTAGTTCCAGCCCCCCTGCCCGGAGCAGGGCCATCTGCAGCTAGAGCAGGGTGCTCAGAGCCCCGGGCAACCTCCCCTGCAATGGTGCCAGGGATGGGGCAGCCACCCCCTCTCTGGGCAGCCTGGGTTATACTGGGGTCTGCACATCTGCAGATCTTCCAGCAGATCAGGCGTGAAGTTCTGGAGATGGGGATGGAGCTTGTGGGACTGGACCCAGGCAGGACACTGGAAGGCCAAGTGGTCCAGGGGGGTCTGGATGACCATGAAGCAACGTGTTTGCACTGTCCGCGTGCCGCAGGCTGCCACCATTGATAATGGTTACACCAGTTCTCCTCTGCCTGCTCATTTCAGGAGGGAGGTTGGCCAAAGGACCCTGGGGCCAGGCCTGGGGAGTGACGCTGTTCCCCAGCTCTCCACACTGTGTCTGCTCAGGACCCATCAGCTCTGTCTTCTCACTGATAAGGGGACAGGAGGAACTCAATACCCAGAAACGCCAAACGTGACCCTGAGCTGCTCTCAGGTGCTGTGGAGATGATGAAGGTCCAAAAGAAGGACAAGAGGCTGACGAGGGCCATGGTCCTCTGTGTGGCATAGAGACAGCTGAGGGAATTTCATTTGGTTTGTGGAAGGTGAGACTAGAATCATAAAATCACAGAATGGTTTAGGTTGGAAGAGACCTTTGAGATCAAGTCCAACTGTTAACCCAGCACCGCCAGGACACCACGAAATGATGTCCCTCAGCACCACATCTCCACAGCTTAGGTAGATGTAGAGACCAGTGACAGCAAATGCTGTGTCCTTCCTGTATGTGAATTTACCATTCTTGACATATTTTTAACCAAAAAACCACCAGAGTGTTTCTATCTGTATTTTGCAGTGTGTTTATTTGGGGTTTGTCTTGAATGTGCCCCTGGGCTCTCCAGCTTAGAGCCTCACTTGCATGAATTCATAGGCAAGCCCATGGCCCATGGTACCCCATGTGTGTGAGCATCCCCAGCCCATTCCCCACCACCTTGGGTGGCCCCCACCCCATTCCCACAGAGAAGGAGACACCACTTCATGGCTGAAGCAGTTGGTGTTTATTCAGCAAGTCGAGACCAGCAGAAGCAGAGGATGGTTCCCCATCAGCCAGGAACATCTGCAGGCATGGACGCTCGCAGGAGGCTCAGTGGTACTCATGGGCCAGCGCATGGGCCACCACGCGGACCATCTTCTGCCAGGCAGACTGGCAGGCAGGGCTGAAGTCCTTGCCAAAGTGGGAGGCCAGCACAATGATGAGGATGTCACCCAGGAGCTGGTAATGGAGGGAGGAGAAGCCGTCATCCCAGTGCTGCCCCTCACCCCCCACACTGCACCACCCAGGGCTTCGCATGTGGACACCGGTTCTGGGGGAATTCGTGGAAAGCAAGGAACGGATCTATCACAGCCCTGCGCAGAGCACCAGGAGCCTTGCACAGCTTCCATCTCTGGTACTCACCAGGATGCCTGGATGTGCTGGATCTTCCCCCCCAAGTCCCTCCCTTTGCCCACTCTGATGGGTTTATCTTTTCCTCTCACGTCCCTGCCCAGCCTTCCTGTCTCTTGGCTTAGATCCTCTCCTTCTGCTGGAGTTTATTTTCTCTCCATATTTAATGACTCCATCACAGGCAAGCTCAGCTCTTCCCTCCTTCTGGTCTGGCTGCTCCAATCCAACGTCACTTCCAGCTAGCGTGTACTCAGCCCCATGTATCATCCCCATCCACCTCACCTGCTGGGATTCCTTCCCCGTAACTCCTCTTTTCTCCCCAGATACACCTCCTGACTCCCTGCCTCCCTGCACTGGCCTCAGCTTGCTGCCAGGCTCAGGCAGCCTCAGGGTTTCTCTCCAGGTCTCAGTGAATGACACAGATCTCAGAGACCCCCAGGAGCCCTCTTCAGAGGACAGAAAACTCTGCCCAGCTGAGGCTGGGGTCCAAGCACGCTCACCCTGAAGTTCTCGGGGTCCACGTGCAGCTTGTCACAGTGCAGCTTGCTCAGCTGAGCAAAACATTTCTTGATGTTGTCCAGGTTCTTCACAGCTTCCCCAAAGGAGGTCAGCACTTTTTTGCCGTGGGCACGGACCATGGGGTTGCCGCTGATGGCGGTGGGGCTGGAGAGGTTCCCGAAGGAAGCAAAGAACCTCTGGGTCCAGGGGTAGACGATCAGCAGCCTGGGGAGAGATGGAGGGACACGAGCAGACAGGGACACGTGAACACCACTGTGATCAGAGTCGTTTCTCTGCCCAGGGGGCAGCTGAGCAGATGGCCAGGATCTGGACCTACCTGGCCAGGATCTGGACCTACCTGGCCAGGGCCTCAGCACCACATTCAGCCACGTTGACCTTGCTCCAGAGGCTGGTGATGAGCTGCTTCTCTTCAGCTGTCCAGTGCACCATGGTGGAGGGTGGAGGGTTTCCCTGGGGCTTCCCTCAACAATGGCGAGGAAGTGGAGCCCGGGGCAGCCCCTGGGATTTTTATACACTAGTCACGGCTTGGCCTAATCTCAGTCCCCGTAGCTATTGGTTGGGGCCGGGGAGGGAGCTGCTCAAGGAAAGATAGTGGGTTTGGATGCTGTCCAAGGGGAAAAGAGGCCCTTTCCCCCCTCTGCCTTTGAGTGGACAACCATCACCCCGTACCCAGAAACTTGTTCCCCCAGCCCTGGGAGCTGGCAGAGCTCCCCACACAGCACCTCCCTGGCTGTGGGTTCCAGGACTGCAGAGGCTGGATGAGACCAGGGGCTGAACGCATGGTGCAGACCCCAGAAGGCAGGTTCTTCATATTGCATTGGTGACCTGAGCTCTGGGGATTCATGCTGAACTGCTCTGAGCACCAGCCCCCCAGCTCAAAGGACAGAGGCTTGCTGGGAAACAAGGGCTGAACGATCCCACCCAAATCTAGATCCCATGCTTTAAATATAAGACCCTCATTTCTTGTCAGTCCCAACAAAGAGATTCAGAGTTGTTGTCCATCACTGTTATCATAGACTCATAAAATCACTTAGGTTGGAAAAGACCTTCAAGGTCATCTAGTCCAACCATTGCCCCAGCACTGCCAGGGCACCACTGCCCCCTGTCTCTCAGCACCACAGCTCCACGGGGGGCTTGGAAACCCCTCCAGGGGTCACGGGGACTCCATCCCTGCCCTGGGCAGCCTGGCACAGCCCTGGGGAACCCTCAAGGGGCTGCAAGAAATTGTTCCTCAGCTCCAACCTAAACCTGCCCTGGGGCAACTCCAGGCCGGTTCCTCTTGTGCTGTCCCTTGTTCCTTGGGAGCAGAGCCTGACCCCCCTGGCTCCAGCCTCCTGCCAGGAGCTGTCAGAGCCAGAAGGTCTCCCCTCAGCCTCCTTCTCTCCAGGCTCAACAAGCCCAGGTCCCCCAGCCGCTCCTCAGCACCCTTGTGCTCCAGCCCCTTCCCCAGCTCCATTGCCCTTCTCTGGACATGCTCCCCAGCTCACAGTGTCCTTGTTGGAGAAATCATCCCATCCTGACAAGTGATTCCTTCCAAGATATTTTCACATCTTCTCAAGCAATTGCACCAGTGCCACATGGCAGTTATCAACTAACAGAAGGACAAAGCATGAGATGAAACTCCCCATGAAAGACGTCCAAGGGCTTATTAGATCTACCATTAGTCAACCAGTGAGGCATTATATGCAACCCTGCTGTGCTGGGCAGGCCTGGAGGCTGTTGACAGCAGTCAGGCCATGGTCCATGACACTGTCAGAGGCACCAGCTCACAGTCAAGCAGATACAGCCCCAAAGGTGCTGGTGAAGATGACAGGGTCATCTCAGCCCTGCGAGATGGCAGAGAGACACTTAGCAAGGAAAATAAAGGCACAGCAGCCCAGACAGCCCCAGACTTGTGCTCTGCTTGGGGCTTCTGCAGGGAATCCATCCAACCACCTCATCCATTTTTTTTAATAAAGAGGCTGTTATAAGTGCATTTTAAAATCACTGGTTTCATGCCTGGGGGGGCAGGGGTCTGGCTGGCAGCTTCTGGGTGCTCAGAGCTCCCAGCTTCTCTGTTGAGGGGGCTGTTGGGTGGAACAGTGTGGGAGGGGAAATGTTCATCAGGATGTGCCAGGTAGAGGCAGCACCTTGCAGCATGCTTTAGCAGGGGGGGGTGGACCAGATGATCTTCAGAGGTCCCTTATAGTCCCCACCATGCTGGGATTCTGAGATCTCCAACCTATCCCCAATAGAAAAATGAGGACCCCTTTTGCTGTCTGTCTTTGATGGGTTTCCCTATGCTCATGTCTCATCCCTCAAGCATCCTTCCAGAACCTGCTGGGGAGAGTCCAGCAGAAGCTATGAGGATGATTGAGGGGCTGGAGCATCTCTGTGCTGGGGACAGGATGAGAGCCGTGGGGCTGTGCAGCTGGAGAAGAGCAGCCTGAGAGGGGAGCTGAGCAATGCTGAGCAAGAGATAAAGGGCACCGGGGGGCAAGAGGATGGGGCCAGACTCTGCTCAGTGGTGCCCAGCCACAGGACAAGGGGGACCAAGGGGCACCAACTGGAACCCAGGAGGCTCCAGCTGAGCAGGAGTGGAAACTTGTTTGGTGTGAGGGTGTGGGAGCCTGTGCCAGGCTGCCCAGAGAGGCTGTGGAGTCTCCTTGTCTGGAGAGATTCCCACCCCGGCTGGACCCTGCACTGCTGGGCCCCTGCTCTGGGTGCCCCTGCTGGGTGGAGCAGGGGGGGACACCAGAGCATCTCCAGAGGGCCCTTCCAACCTCTACCATGATGGGATTCTTTGATCCTTCCAGTTGCTTTGGTGTGGGTGGAAGATCCCTTAAGCTGCTCTCCATCTCTTGTCCCAGCGCTGGGCTGTACCCACTGCCATGGATGGGCACCATCCCTTCTTGTACATGAATCATGCCGACAATGGCAGAACGCAGCTACAGCAACAACCTCTCTGAAACCAGCACGTTTTGTTGGTCACTCTGATTGGAGCAGGCAGTGTCCTGTGCCAAGCTTTACTAGAACTGTTATCAGCAGGACTGGCAGCTGTACCCAGATGCTGCTGCTCTGGATCCAGGCCAGGCTCTTCTGTCCTTCAGAACATGCAAGTTCTTGTGTCTTAAGACACTACGTCTTGAGGGTGCCTTTCTTCCCACTTTATTTGCTGGGATCTTCTTTCCCCAGCACACCAGCGCTGTCTGGGTTCAGCATCTCCCAGCACAGCAGAGACAGGGACCTGGTGGAGTGGGGCCAGAGGAGCCCCAGCAATGCTGGGAGGGCTGGAACCCCTCTGCTGGGAGCCAGGCTGGGAGAGCTGGGGGGGTTCAGCCTGGAGAGAAGGCTTCAGGGAGACCTTGTGTTCTAGAGGCGGCTGGGTTAGGTCTCTGAATCGCTAGCCCTTGTTCTTGTGGGGAACTTCAACTTACCAGATGTTTGTTGGAAATACAGCACAGCAGACGGGAAGCAGTCCTGGAGATTCTTGGAGTAAGTGGAAGGTAACTTCCTAACATAACTGGTGACTAAGCCAACTAGGGAAAGCTCTCTGCTGGACCTTTTGTTTGTGACCAGAGAAGGACTAGTGGGCGATGTGAAGGCTGGTGGCCACCATAGGCAAAGCAACCATGAGATGTTGGAGTTGTCAGTTCCTAGGGAAGCAAGGAAGGAGGTCAATAGAACTACCTCTTTGGACTTCCAGAAGGCAGACTTTGACATGTTTAGGAGATTGGTCAATAGCATCCTTTGGAGGCAGCCCTCAAGGACAAAGGAGTCCAGGAAGGCTGGGCATTCCTCAAGAGGGAAATCCTCAAGGCACAGGAGCGAGCTGTCCCTGTGTGCCATAAAAAGAGCCAGCATGGTAGAAGACCGGCCTGGCTCAGCAGAGAGCTTTGGGCAGAACTCAGGAAGAAAAGGAAGTCTACTGGCTGTGGAAGAAGGGGCAGGCAACTCAGGAAGAGTACAAGGTCATTGTAAGGTTATGTAGAGAGAAAATTAGAAATGCCAAAGCTCAGCTAGAACTTAATCTGGCCAGCATCATCAAAGGTAATAAAAAGTGTTTCTATAAATACATAAACAGTAAAAGAAGAGCTAAGGAGAATCTCTACCCTTTATGGGGATCTTGTGACCAAGAACAAGGACAAGGCTGAGCTGCTGAGTGCCCACTTTGCCTCAGTTTTTGTCTGGTGCGACCTGAGGGTCCAGGTCCCTGAACTGGAAGTTGTGGATGGGGAGCAGAATGCAGCCCCCAGAATCCGGGAGGACGTGGTCAGTGACCTGTTGTGCCACAGAGACGAGCACAAGTCTATGGGAGCAGATGGGCTGACGGAAGTGCTCCCCAAGCCACTCGCCATTATTTATCAACAGTCCTGGCTAGCCAGGGAGGTCCCAGCTGGCTGGAAGACAGCAAATGTGACACACATCTCCAAGAAGGGCTGAAAGGATGATCCTGGGAACTACAGACCTGTCAGTCTGACCTCGGCGCTGGGGAAGCTTATGGAGCAGGTCATCTTGAGTGCCATCACACTTGAGTGATGCCATCACATTTGAGTGATGTCATCACACTTGAGTGATGCCATCACATCTTGAGTGCCATCACACTTGAGTGATGCCATCACATCTCGAGTGCCACCACACAGCCCGTACAAGACAGCCAGGTGATCAGGCCCAGCCAGCACGGGCTTATGAAAGGCAGGTCCTGCCTGCCTAAGCTCATCTCCTTCTGCAACAAGGTGAGCTGCCTAGTGGAGCAGGGAAGAGCTGTGGACATCGTCTGCCTGGACTTTAGCAAAGCCTCTGACACTGTCTCCCACAGCCTTCTCCTTCAGAACCTCATGGCACAAGGCTTGGGTAAATCCACTCTGCACGGGATAAAGAACTGCCTGGGTGGCCGGGCTGAGAGCGGCAGCGGATGGAGCTCCATCTCTCTGGTGTGAGGTCACCAGCGGCGTTCCCCAGGGCTCGGTGCTGGGGCCTGTTCTCTTTAACATCTTTACTAACGCTCTGGGTGAGGGGATGGAGCGTGCCCTCAGTAAACTTGCAGGCGACACGGGGCTGGGTGTGTGTGCTGATCTGCTGGAGGGTAGGGAAGCTTTGCAGCGGGACATGGACAGGTTGGGTCGGTGGGACAAGGTTATTGCGTGGGGTTCCATGAGGCCAAGTGCCAAGTCCTGCACTTGGGGCACAACAACCCCATGGCGAGCTACAGACCTGGGGATGTGTGGTTGGAAAGCTGCAAGCTGGAAAAGGCCCTGGGGGTGTTGATCGAGGTGGGAGCGAGGAGGGGCACAGCCTCTTCTCCCTGGTGACGTGGGACAGGACGAGAGGGAATGGCTGCAAACTGGGCCAGGGGAGGTTCAGGCTGGATATTGGGAAACATTTCTTCACCAAAAGGGTTGTCAATCATTGGAATGGTCTGGCCAGGGCAATGGTGGCATCGCCATCCCTGGAGGCATTCAAATGGAGCGTGGACCTGGTGCTCAGGGACATGGTTTAGTGGTGGGCTTGCAGTGTTGGGTCGACGGTTGGACTGGATCCTGAATGATCTGATCATCCAACTGATGATCCTGAAGTTCTTTTCCAACCAAAGACATTCTGCCATTCTGTGATTCTTGTGGCCTCTCAGCACTGCCAGGGGCCTGTCAGAAAGATGGGGACAGAGTTTTGAGCAGGGCCTGTTGGGACAGGACAAGGGGGGATGGTTTGAGCTGAAAGAGGGAGATTTAGCCCAGAGAGAAGGAGAAACTGTTGGTGCTGAGGGTGGTGAGAGGCTGTGCCAGGCTGCCCAGAGAGGTGGTGGCTGCCCCATCCCTGGCACCATTGCAGGGGAGGTTGGCCAGGGCTCACCTGCAATGGTTCCAGGGACAGGGCAGCGACCACCTCTCGGTACAGCATGGGCCAGGCTCTCACCACCCTCAGCAGCAACAATTTGCCAATCTGGTTTAAAAAAAAGCTGTGATGGGTCCTTTTTAAAAGCTGCTCCCATCCCCTCCTCTTGGGATCCTACAAGAGTAATGACAAGAACATTTTTATTGCTGATTCAGCAAATACTTTCCATAGAATCACAGAATCATCAAATCTTTTTGGTTGGAAGAAATCTTTATAATGGAGTCCAACCCTTCCCCCAGCGCTGCCAGGGCACCACTGACCCCTGTCCCTCAGCACCACAGCTCCACGGGGGGCTTGGAAACCCCTCCAGGGGTCACGGGGACTCCCCCCCTGCCCTGGGCAGCCTGGCACAGCCCTGGACAGCCCTGGAGGGGTCTGTAAGAAATTGTTCCTCAGCTCCAAACTAAACCTCCCCTGGGGCAACTTGAGGCTGGTTCCTCTTTTCCTACCACTAAGTTTTGATGACCTTCAAATACATCAGTACTAAAATATGAAGGGTCAAATTTCTGCCTCATCTCAGGAGGCTTCAGGGAATTTCTATGGGTATATTGCCTTGAATGCACCATGAGTTGGGACGTTTATGGCCTGAGGAGTCCTTGCTTGCCCTGCAGCTTGGCCTTCTGTACATAGCAGGTCACAAATCTTCCCCCCAGATGGTGATTTTAGCAAGCCCAGAGGCAGCCCAGGGCTGTCCTGGGACATGACCATTGCTGGTTTAGAGACCAGTATCCCCAGATGTCCCACTGGAGCTCTGTATGCAATGAGAACTCTAACACCACTTTGAGTGTGGAGGTCCAGGACCAGCCCCCCAGCCCAGACCCCATTTCCCCCCTTTCATGCCCCTTGCTCCCCCCACCCCCACCCCACATGTGGCCACAAAGACACAGGAGCACATGAAGAAGTCTGGAAATCATGGGGTTTTATTTGCTGCTACAGACTCCTCTTCCTCCAGAGGATTTAATGGTACTTGTAGGCCAGTGCATGGGCCACCACGCCGACCAACTTCTGCCAAGTGGCCTGGCAGGCAGGGGTGAAGTCCTTGGTGAAGTGGGCGGCCAGCACAATGACGAGGATGTCTCCCAGGAGCTGTAGAGGAGGAGGAAGGAGATCAGACCAGAACAGAGCTGACTACCCCTGAGCCGGGTGTCCTGAGCACAGGACCCGGGGACCAGGGGCTGGAGGGAGCTCAGCTCTCTGGTGGGACCAGGGAAGCTCTTTCAGCCAAATCCTCTTTGCAGGACAGTCCCATGCTGACCATCTGCACCAGTATCCACCTGCTCTGTCTCTGCTGCTTCTCACACCTGCTTTTTCCAGCCTCTAGACTTTATTTCCAGATATTTTCTGTCTTTTTAATTATGTTTTTTTCCTGTTAAGAAGCACCATGCCTACTTGAGCAGAAAGTTAGGGTCAATGTGAGCTCTACCAGCTGCATCCCCAAAGTCAGGCTGAGACAGAGACTGAAACAGAGGCCACCAGCCACATCCAGTCCTCCCAGTCTCTTCCAAGCCTGAACAGCCCCCTTTCTTCATCCACAATGACTTCTTGTCCCCTGTACCCTCATCTCTCTTGCTTCATTCCCCCTGTGCTCCCCTCCCCTATCTGCTGTCCTTGTCCATCCCAACTTGGCTGCCCAGTATCTTTCTCCCACTTTTCTCAAGTCATCCCAGCATGAGCCTCCAGGCTTTCAGAGCATCATCCAGTCTTTGTCCCCAGCTTCCTCAAAACCTGGATCCTGGCATCTCCTTGGCACTTCCTTAGCCTTATCAAACACCCAACCTTGCCCTCTCCCCCAGCTTCCATCCCAGCCAGCCCTCTTCAGTTTGGTAAACAGAAATATATGTCATTTCTGCTTGTTTCAAACCCTCCAGGCATTGAGATGCTCTGCAGGATGGAGGGGGAGAAGGTCAAGCCCCAAGCAGAACTCACCCTGAAGTTCTCGGGGTCCACGTGCAGCTTCTCGCAGTGCAGCTCGGACAGCTTGGTGTAGGTCGCTTTAATGTTGTCCAGGTTCTTGATGGCTTCCCCAAAGGAGGTCAGCACTTTCTTGCCGTGGGCGCGGACCTTGGGGTTTCCGATGATGGCGGTGGGGCTGGAGAGGTTCCCGAAGGAGGAAAAGAACCTCTGGGTCCAGGGGTAGACGATCAGCAGCCTGGGGAGAGATGGGGGGACACGAGCAGACGCAGACACAGACACGTTAAATGCAATTGCCACCATTTCTCTGCCCAGGGGCAGCTGAGCAGATGGCCAGGATCTGGACCTACCTGGCCAGGGCCTCGGCACCGCATTCCTCCACGTTGACCTTGCTCCAGATGCTGCTGATGAGCTGCTTCTCTTCGGCTGTCCAGTGCACCATGGTGGCAGGAGGCTTGGACAGAGCTGCAGGTGACGCAGAGCCCGTAGCTGAGCTGCAGACCCCACGGAGGCTTTTATCCGCTGCCGGCAGCTCCTCCCCGTCCTGCGCTGTGGGGTCATTGGCTGGGGCTGGGGGGGGGGTCCTGCCTGTCCATGGGGTGGTCAGTCTGCAGTGAGGTGTGGTCTCAAGGAAGAAGCCGTGTGACAGGCTTAACAGGCAGGCTCAGGACAGAATACCCGCTTATCTCCCTCTCCTTCCCGCGGGACTGCCTGCTCACCACGGGCATGCATGTGCCACCCATGGCCTGCAGCCTGCAGAAGGCACTGACCCGTGGGCAAAGTGCTTTACAGCAGCCTCCTGCCAGCAGCGCCCAACCTTGGTGTCCTCCGCAGGGTTTGCAGGCTCTCTAAATGGAAGGATAGTTCTCTGGTGGGATAGATGAGCTGATTTGTGAACTTTGGCACTTCATAGACACTTCAGAGAATCCCAGCATGGTCAGGGCTGGAAGGGACCTCTGGGAGTCATCTGATGGCACCCCCTGCTCCATCCAGCAGGGGCACCCAGAGCAGGGGCCCAGCAGCGCAGGGTCCAGCCGGGGTGGGAATCTCTGCAGACAAGGAGACTCCACAGCCTCTCTGGGCAGCCTGGCACAGGCTCCCACACCCTCACACCAAACAACTTGCTCCTTCTGCTCAGATGGACCCTCCTGGGTTCCATTTGGTGCCCCTTGGTGACCCTTGTCCTGTCCCTGGACACCACTGGCAAGAGTCTGGGAAGACATCCTTGGGGTTACTGAGTGCTGTTACCCCTGAGCTCAGGTATGGACACAGACCCTCAGACAGCCCCGTCTCCACTTTCCTGGTCAGGTGAAAGTGTGGGGAACATCAGCCTGTCAGCCCAGTTCCTCCACAGCTGAGCCAAGTGCTGGAGATCCATGGATGTGCAGGCACGCTTGGTGCTAGTGAAACAGAGATCACTTCCTCATGATCCAGGTTTTGAGGAACATGGGGGGGTGGAAATCCTGGTTCTGGGCAGCTGGTGGCCTGGGGCAGCTGGTGGCATGGGGCAGGCCCTTCTTCTCTTTTATTGTGGGTACAACATTAACAAGGCAGACACTTCACCGGCCTCCCCCTGCTAGGAAACGAAAATTTGGCAGCACTGGGTTAATGCTGGACTTGATCTTACAGGTATCTTCCAACCAAAGTGATCTTGTGAGTCTGAGGCTCCAAATGCCTTGCACAAGGATAGCAGGACCCACCGTGATACTACCAGACCAGCAACATCATTCACGCCAGGTCAAGGCCTCAGTAAAGGTTTTTGTTTCACTCTGGTTTTCTCCTTGTTGGACTACAGGAGTGTTCTGTTGGTTTTCAGCCTCAGGTGAAGTTCTGCTCCCATGCTCAGAAAGGCAAACCCAAGATGCATGAGGTGTGGAACCTCCTGATGAGTCTGTGGGCACTGGGGCTGTAGGCAGCCTAGGAGGTTTTGTCCACAGCTCTGATCCATTCCAGTTACAAATCACTACTGGTCCACTGGTATCGTCAGAGTTACACCCAGCAGTGGTACGGCAGAAAAGGACCCGTGGGGGCTGGTCAACTGGTACCTGGAGATGAGCCAGAGAGTGCCCAGGTGGCAAAGACAGCCACCAGCATCCTGGCTGTGCCAGCACCAGTGTGGCCAGCAGGACTAGAGCAGGGATTGTCCCCCTGCACTGGGCACTGGGGAGGCCACCCCTGGAATCCTGGGGTCAGTTCTGGGCCCCTCACTCCCAGCAGGACAGTGAGGGGCTGGAGCGTGGGCAGAGAAGGGCAACGGAGCTGGGGAAGGGGCTGGAGCACAAGGGTGCTGAGGAGTGGCTGAGGGCCCTGGGCTTGTTGAGCCTGGAGAGAAGGAGGCTGAGGGGAGACCTTCTGGCTCTGACAGCTCCTGGCAGGAGGCTGGAGCCAGGGGGGTCGGGCTCTGCTCCCAAGGAACAAGGGACAGCACAAGAGGATCTGGCCTCAAGTTGCCCCAGGGGAGGTTTAGGTTGGAGCTGAGGAACAATTTCTTCAGCCCCTGCAGGGTTCCCCAGGGCTGTGCCAGGCTGCCCAGGGCAGTGGTGGAGTCCCCGTGACCCCTGGAGGGGTTTCCAAGCCCCCCGTGGAGCTGTGGTGCTGAGGGACAGGGGTCAGTGGTGCCCTGGCAGTGCTGGGGGAAGGGTTGGACTCCATGATCTGAAAGGTCTCTTCCAACCGAAGTGATTCTGTGGTTCTCTGACTCTAACCCATCCCTCTGATCCCACTAGGGTGGTTCATGCTGTAGTCCTGTTTCAGCTCCTTGCTGCAGGGTCCCAGAAGGCATTATTCTTTTTTTTTTTTTTTTTAATTTTTGAATCCTAGGCCAGGTCCCTGGCCCCTTCCAGCAGCAAGGGAGACGCCCGGGGGGTCTGATAACAATGTGGAGCGGAGGCTGCTCGGTGCAGATAAAGGTATCACGCAGGTGGCCAGCGCTTGCTTTAGTTTCTCACCTAAAGAGCCAACACACGCCCTGGGTGCTTAAGGAGGCCTGAAGACCTCAGCAGCTGTCAACATTCAGTAAGAGGGACTCAGAGAGCGAAATCAAATATGTGCAACCCTAAATTCACGGGTATTCCCATCACACGAGCAGTGGAGCACAGAGCCCACCACAGCCACCCGGACACTCATCTGGGGTGGACAATAGGTGACCTACTGTGGCCTTCTCATTTATTGCTCTTCTCCCTCATAGTCTGGAATTTGACAGCAGACCCATGTTGAAAATAAAACCCAAGCTACCTCTGGGTCTGCTATGAGTGACACTTCTGCCTTCTCTGTGACAGGAGCCCCCTTTCCAGCTCTGCAAAACCGGGCGTTAAAAGGGAAAAAAAGATAATGGTTTTTCTTCTGGGCTTGAACCAGCAGCATGAAAAAGCTCAGGGAGGGATGGCAGAGAGCAGAAGGAGTGTGAAGCTGGGGAGAGGAGGACAGTGTCGAATGCAGGGGCTTGGAGGAGAGTATAAACTGCAGTAATGACAGGAGGGTTAATAAATGCTGCGATTCTGGCCAGTGGAGATGTGGCTTGTGGTGAGACACCTCAGGTCCTGCTCCCACGCTATACCTGCTCAGGGGCTGGTTGCAGGAGCAGGACCACATCTTCCCCGGGAGGGTAACTGGCCACAAAGAGCTGAGGGAAGGGGGAAAGCAGAGGGAAGAGAGGAGGAGGAGGAGGTGAGGAGGAGAAGAAGGAGGAGAAGGAGGAGAAGGAGGAATAGAGGCTAAGGTCACTCCAGCTCATTTCAGGCTGCTTTTCATTACTGAATCCTTTTAGCAGCTTCTTTTATAGCCATGGTGATTCTTTAAACCCCTTCAGTCCTGCGGGAGCAACATCTGGTGAACCAACCAGTTAATCCAGCTGAGGCCACACTGGACACTTGGATGCTTCTGGATGCGGAAAGTCCATAACAGCAACAAGTGTTTGTAGCCACTCTGGGCTGTAAATTCATATATGAGCTTCAGCCTGCTCCGACCCCACTGGTCCTTCAGGCCGTGTCAGTCCAGCACTGGTGCCTTGGTTCAACTTCACGGCTGGAGTGAACTTCCCACCACACCCCACTGATGCAGGTACCCTGCTCCAGAAGCAGTGCATGGGGCAAAAGGGGACTGCAGGATACTGCCCAGGTGAACCCCAACCTCAGGACCAGAGCAAAGCCTTGCAAATGTTCACAGACCATAAGGAAACCAGGAGAGCTGCTGCTGTAAACCCATTCAGGACGTGGCCAGTGACGAACTCAGGGAGCTGCAGAGCAGCAGCAGCCTGGGCTGGATCCCCACACGTTATACAACTTTCCCTGTCTGGGACTCGAGTGCACCTCAAATCCTGGGGTCAGTTCTGGGCCCCTCACTCCCAGCAGGACAGTGAGGGGCTGGAGCGTGGCCAGAGAAGGGCAACGGAGCTGGGGAAGGGGCTGGAGCACAAGGGTGCTGAGGAGCGGCTGAGGGCCCTGGGCTTGTTGAGCCTGGAGAGAAGGAGGCTGAGGGGAGACCTTCTGGCTCTGACAGCTCCTGGCAGGAGGCTGGAGCCAGGGGGGTCGGGCTCTGCTCCCAAGGAACAAGGGACAGCACAAGAGGATCTGGCCTCAAGTTGCCCCAGGGGAGGTTTAGGTTGGAGCTGAGGAACAATTTCTTCAGCCCCCTTGAGGGTTCCCCAGGGCTGTGCCAGGCTGCCCAGGGCAGGGGTGGAGTCCCCGTGATCCCTGGAGGGGTTTCCAAGCCCCCGTGGAGCTGTGGTGCTGAGGGACAGGGGTCAGTGGTGCCCTGGCACTGCTGGGGGAAGGGTTGGACTCAGTGATCTGAAAGGTCTTTTCCAACCAGAGGATCTCTGTGACTCTGTGGCTGTTTGACCACCAGCCTGCACGTGAAAGCCAAGGGAGAATTTCTGAAAACGCAATTTTCTTTTCCTTAGGAGTGAAAAGGAGAATGGGAAGGACCCCAAACAGCAGAGGTGGGGTGAGATTCGGAGCAGACCGGAGTTTTACAGCAAGCGGGCAGAGAGCCTGATGTCATTACCACAAGAATTATCTTGCTGGGCTGCGGTCACAGCCCCCAGCGCTCTGCTCTCAACACAGACAGCTCAAATTGTTCCTCCGCCCTGACAATAAACCTGGGGAAAATGCAATGTCAGATTCAGCAAAGGAATCTCTCATTTCAGGATCCAGGTTTAACCCTTTGCGCCCTTTAGACATGACTCCAAGAGGTGTGGAGGACACCTTGTTCATGTCATGGCACTTAACGACTGCCTGACCTCGCAAACAGGGTCTTTCCGTTGACTTGGAGCCTTTCGCTGTGTTGTTTTAGTCTCGTAGGACATCTCCTGGGGCTGAAATTTGTGTCTTAGGAGATGTCGTCTGGAGGTTGGTTGCAACAAGCAGTGCACAGAGGACCTCTGGGTCACAGGAGGAGACGTGACCTGACCCTGTTCACACACTGCTGTCCCGGTGAAGGGGTTGACCAGGTCATGCCCACCCCCCAAAGCCAGTCCAGTGTCAGAGGCTACAGGAGGTTCAGAGCTGAACGAGGTGAAGGGATGAGACGCGTGGTCTGGATTAAGAGCCAGGGCATTCATGGAAAAGCCAAAGCTTTAATTAAACAGCTTCTGAGTTATCCCTCAACACAAGAACTTGGCCAAAAGCAGTCCATAAATAGGCAAAAGCAGCTTTGTTTATTCATGATGACCTGCTCCTGAGGCGCTCTCGTTTAAGGCAGTGGGGATTTTTTTTTCTGCTTATAACCAAGTCATAGAATCTTAGAATCATGGAATGATAGGGGTTGGGAGGGACCTCTGGAGATAAATCGATGGTTTCTTCTCACCCCTCACTCTCGCTGGGCTTTTCTTCTGCTCGTCACAAGGGCACAGGTTCCTGGCAAGAGGGTACAACCTGTTACCCCCTACCAGAACCAGCTCTGGGCTGTAAAACAATCCCACACAAGCTCTGGGCTGGAGGGGACACCCAAGAGGGACAGCTCAAGTGAGGGGCACGGTGGGTGCAGCACTTCCTGAGGTGCAGAGCAACAGGGCAGGGGCTGCGGGGGCCAGGCTGGGATTTCCAGCTGTCACCAAGTGTGATGAGCCTTCATCACGGCAGAGCGCACGCTTCACTCTGCACTGTGCTGCACCTTCGATGACAAGGGATGTCATCAGTGACAAGCGGTGTCCCGCGGGGATCTGTACTAGGACCAGCGCTGTTTAATATCCTCATCAATGACATGGGCAGTGGCACTGAGGGCACCCACAGCAAGTTTGCAGATGGCACCAAGCTGAGTGGTGCGGTTGACAAACCGAAAGGATGGAATTCATCCAGAGGGACCTGGACAGGCTGGAGAAATGGGACTGTGTGAACCTCACGAGATTCAACCAGGCCAAGTGCAAGGTCCTGCATTTGAATTGGGGCCACCCCTGGTATCAGCTCAGGCTGGGGGTGAAGGATTCAGAGCAGCCCTGCGGGGAAGGACCTGGGGGTGAGCATCTGGAGCTGAGCCGGCCCTGTGCGCTGGCACCCAGAGCCACTGGCACCCTGGGCTGCACCCCAGCTCCGTGGGCAGCAGGGGAGGGGGGGATCCTGCCCCTCTGCTCCCAGGGCTCTGGGCAGAGAGAGAGACCCCCCTGCAGTGCTGGGGCTAGCTCGGGAGTGCTCAGCACAGCAGAGATGGGGACCATGAACATTCCAGGTGAGGTTGGCCAGGGCTCTGAGCACCCTGCTCTAGCTGCAGATGGCTCTGCTCCCTGCAGGGGGGTTGGACCAGATGACCTTGAAAGGTCCCTTCCCACCCAGACCAGTCCATGATTCTGATTCTATGATTGATTCTATGATTGCAGAACCACTTTCGTCAGAGCTGGGTTTTGTGGTGCTGGAGACGATGTAGCACCTCCAGCCACATCAACTTGGCTCAACACTCAACTATCAGCCTGACAGAAGCTGGTTGGGACCCCACCACTCATGCCCAGCTCCCTCTCTATCACCCCTGGGCAGCCCGTGGCTGTCCACACCCTGCGAGCCCCACACCAGATAGCTCCTCACCACCCTCGCTGCAGCCGCAGATAAAAGCCAGCGCCCGGCCATGCTCGAGATGTCGCAGCTTGTTTTCTGACACCAGATTTAGAAGAAATGGGCTGTTCTGGGAGTGGGGCTGGGGACTGGCGCTGCTGCCTGCTGGCACAGACAGGCAGACCTCCAGCCACACGTAGCCTATTTTCTAGTGCAGCCCTGGTATCTGTGGGGTAAACTGGCTTTTCCTGACATTTTTTTTCTCCCAGGTCAGGTGGGAGGTGTGGCAGGACAGGATCTCAGGTTCTCCTTCATCACTTCCCAAAGGCAATGTTCGCACCTGAGCACCGTGTGTGCCAACAGAGCTGGTCAGGGAGGTGGGAGCCGAGTCCTTCCCTCTGCTCCTCTGGTCATGTGGAGATCTGTAAACGTGTGTCCCCAGGGCCCCTGGGCACTGCCAGAGCACCAGGGGAGCAGAGGACAGGGAAAGGAGTGAATCCTCACGAGACTCAGCCAGGGCAAGTGTTGGGTCCTGCAGCTGGGAAGGGATAGCCCCCTGCACCAGTACGAGTAAGGACTGACCTGCTGGGAAGCAGCTCCACGGAGAAGGACCTGGGAGTGCTGGGGGACAACAAATTATTAACCATGAGACAGTAATGGGCCCTCATGGCCGAGAAGGCCAATGGTCTCCTAGGTGCATGAAGCAGAATACGACCAGCAGGTCAAGGGAGGTTCTCCTCCCCCTCTACTCTGTCCTGGTGAGGCCACCTCTGCAGTGCTGTGACCAGTTCTGGGCTCCCCAGTACAAGACAGACAAGGAGCCACTGAGCACACCATGGCTCCAAAGCATAAGAGCAGGCACCGGCCTCCTTCACTCTGCTGCTGATGGCATCCAATGCTGCCTCCCTCCACCACTTCCCCCAGAGACTTCAGAGTAAGGTCCAGCAATGTCACTTTCCGTGTAACAAGGCTCCGAAATCCTGGTTTCTAAGGAGCAGGTTAGCTCTGAGGAAACCAGCCAGTCCTCCCAGGACTACACCTGGTGCAGGTCCAGATGCCTCTGCCTGACATTGCTTTGGAGAAGCATCCCTAAACCACAAACACCCCTAGAAAAGCCCCAGCACTGAATGGAAATCATGAGAATGGTGTCCCAGGCATTACAGTCCCGTGACACTTGCTAATCCTTGCATCATGGAATCATTTTGGTTACGACAGACCTTCAAGATGATGGAGTCAAACCATTCCCCCAGCACTGCCAGGGCACCACTGCCCCCTGTCCCTCAGCACCACAGCTCCACGGGGGGCTTGGAAACCCCTCCAGGGGTCACGGGGACTCCCCCCCTGCCCTGGGCAGCCTGGCACAGCCCTGGGGAACCCTCAAGGAGGTGGAAGAAATTGTTCCTCAGCTCCAAACTAAACCTCCCCTGGAGCAACTTGAGACCGGTTCCTCTTGTGCTGTCCCTTGTTCCTTGGGAGCAGAGCCCGAC
>JANVCC010000116.1:58478-106405 GCA_025345505.1 Todiramphus chloris collaris | reverse complement strand
TGGCCACGCTCCAGCCCCTCACTGTCCTGCTGGGAGTGAGGGGCCCAATCCTGACCCCAGGATTCCAGGGGCAGCCTCCCCAGTGCCGGGGGATGATGTAAGATGTCCCTGTGAGAAGAAAGGCTTCTACGGGACCAAGAAATGCATTGTTGAGCCCAGACTAGGACTTTTATTCTCCTGTTTGCGGCATAGGATCTTTTGGGTCAGGAACACATTTTCTTTACAAGCTGAGTTCCCCTGGTGTCTTTCAGGCAGTCGATGCTGGCAATGGACAGAGACAGACCTGTTTCTGGGTTGGGACTTGGTTTTGGGAAGGCAGAAAGGGAAACTTGATGCCAACCTGTCACCCTCTGCGTATTCCAGTAGCAAAAGTGGCTCTGAAACTGTGATGGCACCTAGGGCGAACCTTCTGCACTACTGAGCAGCTCTGCGTGGGCTACGGGCACCAGGTACCCCTCACATGGCACAGCCCTCGGGGATGCACCAAACCCCTGTGTGGGGCAGCTCCTGGCAGACCCTCTCTCCAGCTGCCTCAGTGTTCAGCAGCTCATCCTGGAAGCTCTGTGATCGCATGACTTCTGAAAGAACCAAGGACTGGCCTGAAGGTCGTTACTAACTTTCATAGAATCATAGTCACAGAATATTTTGGGTTGGAAGGGACCTTCAAGGCCATCTCATCCAACCCCCCTGCAGGGAGCAGGGCCATCTGCAGCTAGAGCAGGGTGCTCAGAGCCCCGGGCAACCTCCCCTGCAATGGTGCCAGGGATGGGGCAGCCACCACCTCTCTGGGCAGCCTGGCACAGCCTCTCACCACCCTCAGCACCAACAATTTCTCCTTCTCTCTGGGCTAAATCTCCCTCTTTCAGTTTAAACCACCCCCCCTTGTCCTGTCCCAACAGGCCCTGCTCAAAGCTCTGTCCCCATCAGAATTTCTGCCAGGCCCCTGGCAGCGCTGCAAGGCCCCCAGAAGGTCTCCCCTTGGGGAGCCTTCTCCTCTGCAGGCTGAACCCCCCCAGCTCTCCCAGCCTGGCTCCCAGCAGAGGGGTTCCAGCCCTCCCAGCATCGCTGGGGCTCCTCTGGCCCCGCTCCACCAGGTCCCTGTCTCTGCTGTGCTGAGCACTCCCGAGCTGCCCCAGCACTGCAGGGGGGTCTCTCTCTCTGCCCAGAGCCCTGGCAGCAGAGGGGCAGGATCCAGCACCTCAAACTGCTGCCCACAGTTGTGCTGAGGTCCCCTTAGCACCAAGCCATCATCCCAGCATCATGCACCAGGCAGAGCCCCTTTCTTCCAGGAGATCCCAAAGAACAGCATTGGTGAAGCTGAGACCAAGGTCATGGAACACCTCACAGACCCCGTTTCGCTCCTGCCAGGAGGAACACTTTATTTTGAGGGTCCTTTTTAGCCACCCAGGCAGAAGAGAAGCTGTGAAAGCAGCATCACCACTGTGTCTGAGCCTGACGGGGCTCTCACAGCCACTGCCGCGACTCAAGCCCGCTTCCTGCAGCGGGATGTTTTACCCATCTCTGCCATACTTCAGCGGTGGCCTCTCCCACCACCAACCGAGGGCCATGGGTCTGCCCTGGCAGCTGGGTGAGGATGCTGAGTCACGGCAGCCGCTCCCAGCCCGGCTGCGGCGCGGGCGATAATCGGGGCGGCACAAACAGAGCCCGGCTGGGCAGAGATAATTCAGCCCTTGGCCGAGGAGCCACCACGGTCCCTTTTCTGCTGTGTCATGGTTCTGACGAGGCAGAAAATATTCCTGCTGAGTGGCAACCAGCTGAAAAATATTTAGCTTGCATTTATTCATTTATTTATTTATTTATTTTTCTGAGCACACCCAGCCCTGGGTTTCCCAGGTAAACGCAGGTGGCTTCTGCTTTCATTGCTGGCCTTCATCTCTTGGGCAGAGCCTACAGATGGCTCAGGATGTGCTGGAGTCCCCAGGCATGGAGGGGTTTCCAAGCCCCATGTGGAGATTTGGTGCTGAGGGACAGGGGTCAGTGGTGCCCTGGCAGTTCTGCGAGAATGGGTGGAATCCATGATCTGAAAGGTCTCTTCCAACCAAAATGATTCTGAGCTTCTATGATTCCAAGATTCTATACTCCCAAAGGGATGGTAGGACGTGCCCTGACAACCAGCCCATTTTTTCCATCCTCCCCTCTTTGAACCATAGAATCAGAAGTTTTGGTTGGCAGAGACCTTTCAGATCATGGAGTCCAACCCTTCCCCCAGCACTGCCAGGGCACCACTGACCCCTGTCCCTCAGCACCACAGCTCCACGGGGGGCTTGGAAACCCCTCCAGGGGTCACGGGGACTCCACCCCTGCCCTGGGCAGCCTGGCACAGCCCTGGGGAACCCTCAAGGGGCTGCAAGAAATTGTTCCTCAGCTCCAACCTAAACCTCCCCTGGGGCAACTTGAGGCTGGTTCCTCTTGTGCTGTCCCTTGTTCCTTGGGAGCAGAGCCCAGCCCCCCTGGCTCCAGCCTCCTGCCAGGAGCTGTCAGAGCCAGAAGGTCTCCCCTCAGCCTCCTTCTCTCCAGGCTCAACAAGCCCAGGGCCCCCAGCCGCTCCTCAGCACCCTTGTGCTCCAGCCCCTTCCCCAGCTCCGTTGCCCTTCTCTGCCCACGCTCCAGCCCCTCACTGTCCTGCTGGGAGTGAGGGCCCCACTCTTGCCTCATTCCAAGCCTGTCTGTTGACAGGGTGGGTGGGTGAAATGTGCCACCTGCTTTTGAAACCTTTCCAGTTTCCACTGGTGAGGGAATAACATGACTTGGTTTCCCCCCCAAAGAAATTCTGTCCAGGGGTCAGAGGGCTCCTCTCCTTCCCCGTGCCCTGGCCAGCACCTTGGAGAAACTGAGGCACTGAGCAGGGTGGCTGCACCCAAAGTGTCACAAAATGAAGGGGCCCCTTTCGAGAAAGGAGGACGTTTGGTGTCCCATGGAGAAGTCAATAAGGCATTTGCTCCTGCCGCAGGGATACAACAGGAGTTATTCTTCACCAGCTGGGCTTCCATTAGTGTTCCAGATGGAAACGGATGCCAGGTTGCTGCCCCCTCAACCTCTCTGTGCAAGTGGGTGCTGAGCCTGCTGTGCTCAGGGCAAGCTCTGGCATCTACCTTACCCCTGGTCTCTTCCACTGGAATTGAAGAGCTTTTGGGTAAGAAAAACCTTTTACACATTGCCCAGAGAAGTTGTGGATTCCCCGTCCTTGAAGCGTTCATGGACAGGATGGACATAGCTTTGAGCTACGTGTTCTAGTGGGAGGTGACCCTGCCCATGGCCAGGGTTTGGAATGAGATGATCTTTGGGGTCCTTTCCAACCCAAACCATTCTAGGATTCTATGAAATGTGGTTTAGGGTGATCCATGTTCTGAAGCATTAAGGTGTCCACGCCGAGGTATCACAAAGCACGGAATTCCCCCGGGATCTCCTGTTAGCCCAGGAGCTAGGGGTATTTTCCACAAGCCCCTTCCAAACAGGGACACAGCCAGGGTTTGACGGCACCATCACTGCTTTTTCCTTCATCCTTGAACTGTGGCACCCACCCAGAGACAATTCCTGGGCAAATTCATTCATAAGAGGAACAACAGACGTGCAGGCTGATGCAAACGTTTTCCACCTCAACATGAGGAGAAATTTCTTTGGTGTGAGGGTGTGGGAGCCTGTGCCAGGCTGCCCAGAGAGGCTGTGGAGTCTCCTTGTCTGGAGAGATTCCCACCCCGGCTGGACCCTGCGCTGCTGGGCCCCTGCTCTGGGTGCCCCTGCTGGATGGAGCAGGGGGTGGCACCAGAGCATCTCCAGAGGGCCCTGCCAGCCCCCACCATGCTGGGATTCTGGGATTTTTTGAAATGGGAGCAAAACCTCTTTTTCCAGGCAGAGAAACAGAGGCATGGGCTTAAGGAAAGAAGGAAGGGGGAAAGAGAAACAAAGTTGGTCAAGCCACCCTTCAAGAGTCACTGAGGTAGATCTGTCTTGTTCCCCCCAGGACAACCCAGCGAGATCATATAATCACGGACTGGTTTGTTTCAGAAGGGACCTTCCAAGGTCATTTTGTCCACCTGCCCTGCAGGGACAGGGCCATCTGCAGCTGGAGCAGGGTGCTCAGAGCCCCGGGCAACCTCCCCTGCAATGGTGCCAGGGATGGGGCAGCCACCACCTCTCTGGGCAGCCTGGCACAGGCTCTCCCCACCCTCAGTGTAAATAATGTCATGGGACTATGTGGGTTATGTGTGTGGCTCCTGAGGAAGATGCAATTTCAGAGTGTGACAAACCCACCGTCGGGGGACATCCAGCTACCATGGGAGGACTCCTGCTCCCTCTAGTGTCGGTGAAACTTCTGCACCTAAGCAGGGTGGGATGGAGTGTCAGGGGAAACTGAGGCACTGCTTGGGACACTGATTGCAGTGCCAGCCTGAGACCTGGGGGCAAGGGGATGCCTGGTGGTACCTGGGCTTCCTCTGGACCATGCTCCCATCAGTGGCTGAGATTTTGCAGAATCATAAAATCACCATGGACTGCTATGTGTGGGAAGGCACCTTCCAAGCTCATCTGGTCCAACCCCCTGCAGGGAGCAGGGCCATCTGCAGCTAGAGCAGGGTGCTCAGAGCCCCGGGCAACCTCCCCTGCAATGGTGCCAGGGATGGGGCAGCCACCACCTCTCTGGGCAGCCTGGCACAGCCTCTCACCACCCTCACACCAACAATTTCTCGTTCTCTCTTCTCGAAATCTCCCTCTTTTAGTTTAAACCACCCCCCCTTGTCCTGTCCCAACAGGCCCTGCTCAAAACTCTCTCCCCATCTTTCTGCCAGGCCCCTTGCAGTCCTGCCAGGCCCCCAGAAGGTCTCCCCTTGGGGAGCCTTCTCCTCTGCAGGCTGAACCCCCCCAGCTCTCCCAGCCTGGCTCCCAGCAGAGGGGTTCCAGCCCTCCCAGCACTGCTGGGGCTCCTCTGGCCCCGCTCCACCAGGTCCCTGTCTCTGCTGTGCTGAGCACTCCCGAGCTGCCCCAGCACTGCAGGGGGGTCTCTCTCTCTGCCCAGAGCCCTGGGAGCAGAGGGGCAGGATCCCCCCTCCCCTGCTGCCCACGGAGCTGGGGTGCAGCCCAGGGTGCCAGTGCCTGCTGGGCTGCGAGTCCTTGGTAGCCCCTTGGCATCAGCGGGCACGGTCTCAGCAGCCGGGCGCGTTGGCAGCAGCAGCAGCAGCAGCAGCAGGCGGTGGGAACCCGGGGTGCTGCGGGGTCCCGGTCCCGTAGCCGGGGATCTGCTGCGGGTTCCCCGGGGATGCTGCGGGGTCCCGGTCCCGCAGCCGGGGATCTGCTGCGGGTTCCCCGGGGATGCTGCGGAGCGCGGCTCGTTGCCTCCCTCTGCTGGGTGCTGCGGGTGCGAGGCGGGGTGCGGGATGCTCCCGATCTCCGCTGCCACCAAGCCCTGGTGGGCTCAGCCCGCGGTGGGGACCTCCTTTTGCGAACAAGGGGTGGGGGATATCTCCCCTTGGGAGACCACACATGAGAAATCAAATCCACGGGGTCTCAGAGGCACCCTACAGGTTCTTTGTCCCACGTCACGACCTTCGCAGAAAGGTTGTTTCTCCTTTTCTTCTTCATTTTTCTCCTTTATCTGAAGCGGGGAGATAGTCCAGAAACAAAGTCTCCGTGTGAGGGTCCTCCCCAAGCGGCTTAGTGAAGGCTTTGTGCAGAGGAGCTCCGACTGAGGCTCTGTCAGAGGGAGGATGGAAGTGCACAGAGACCACAGCATCACCCCCTCCCCCACACCACACCCCCTGCCCCCCTCCAGTTACGGCCACGGCACTCAAAATGTGGCTGTGCTCTGATTTTGAGACTTTCAGGTTGAAAACCCAAAATCTGGAGAGCTTAAACCCCACCGGTGTGGGACAGGAGAGAGGAACCCCTGGGAGCTGCTGGGCAACATCAAGGGACCCTGGCAGTGCTGGGTTAACAGTTGGACTCGATGCTCTGAAAGGTCTCTTCCAACCCAAACCAGTCCGTGATTCTATGCCAAAACCAGACGTTGTGGGGAGCACTCGGTCCTGGTCCTGGTGGGCAGGGTGAGAAAGAGAAATGAGGTGGAAACAGCTCCCCAGCGTGCGACCCTGTGGGGTCTACGTGCCCCTGGCTCTCTCACAGGAGGGATACCCAAGTTCAGTGTGGGACGCGGACGATTCCAGCTTTACCCGTACAGAACTGGGTTTTGGGCCTTAGGAAACATTTCTCTGCCAACACCACAGAGATGTCAGCAGGTCACAGAGGCTCGAGGAACTTACTTAGTTAAAGCCATGAATTCTTACACCAGAGTCAAAGGGTTAAGCACTACGATACCTGCGCTGGGGCTGGACGTCACACACCAACAGCTCCTGCCAAGGACTTCTAGCAAATATCCCGGTTCTATGGGGCTTGACACTGATCTTGACACGTTGGCTCCCAAGATGTCAGGTCACAATTTTCCTGAGAAAGAAAAGGGAAAAACAAAGGAGGACGTAAGATAAAAGAAAATATCGGGGGGGGGGGGGGGGGGGGGAAATAAGGGAAAATATTTGTCTGAAAAAAACATAATACTGCCTGAGAAAGGCCATATCTGCTAAAGTCCATTGTCTGGATTTATTTCAGCAGCTATAATCTGGATTTAGTACTTAATTTAAGGCACTCGCAGTTGACTTTCTTCATACTTTTATTAGTTTCCACTTCCCCCAGCGTCCTTCTGCTCACCCACTTGTTGGCCATTCCCACTCTTTGTCAATATTGGAATTTTGATTTATTTTTTTTTCTTTTTATGACCCCAAAGAGAGGCCTCGCAGAGCACAAGCTGATGCTGAGCATTGAAACCAGAAAAATCAATACGAACCTGCTGCAGAGACCAGACAGTGTGCTCGTCACTGGAGCGCAGCACCCACAAAGGCTGGCAGACCAGCACATCCTGACTCATCTCTGTAGGGCTGGCTGAAGAAGGTCAGCATCACTTGCCACCATGTCTTCAGCCATCCCACCTCATCCAAGCCCTGCTGTGCAGGAGATGACACAGCTCTCTGCAGACTTTGTGTGCTCCATCTCATGCCATAATGGGAATCCAGCTCGGGAGTGCTCAGCACAGCAGAGACAGGGGCCAGAGGAGCCCCAGCGATGCTGGGAGGGCTGGAACCCCTCTGCTGGGAGCCAGGCTGGGAGAGCTGGGGGGGTTCAGCCTGCAGAGGAGAAGGCTCCCCAAGGGGAGACCTTCTGGGGGCCTGGCAGCACTGCCAGGGGCCTGGCAGAAAGATGGGGAGAGAGTTTTGAGCAGGGCCTGTTGGGACAGGACAAGGGGGGATGGTTTGAAACTAAAAGAGGGAGATTTAGACTGGAGAGAAGGAGAAATTGTTGTTGCTGAGGGTGGTGAGAGGCTGTGCCAGGCTGCCCAGAGAGGTGGTGGCTGCCCCATCCCTGGCACCATTGCAGGGGAGGTTGCCCGGGGCTCTGAGCACCCTGCTCTAGCTGCAGATGGCCCTGCTCCCTGCAGGGGGTTGGACCAGATGAGCTTGGAAGATCCGTTCCCACCCAACCCAGTCTGGGATTCTGTGACTCTCTGATAATCTGCAGCGGCGATGGAAGGTGGCCTCTCACCTGGCAGCTCACGTTGAAGATGTTCAACTCAAAACCCGGTAAATTTTGTGCATTTTCCATCACCTCTGTCCAAGCAGCGCCGACTGGAGCTGAGGAGCTTCCAGCACGCGTGGGTCCTGTGGGGACTCAGGGGGAGGGTACAAATATTGCCACCTCCCTGCCCCTCTCCGCAGTGTCCCCTTGGTTCGGAGGGAGATGTTCTCCTTGCTGGCAGTCACCGGAGCTGGGGAGGCGTTTGCAGGAGCTGCTGTTTGGCAGGTTTGTGTGAGGGAAGTGCTGATTTCAACTAGAAGGTAAAATTCTGCTGCTGTGAGAAGCTCTCCTGACCCCATCCCCACCCCTCACAACCAGTCCAGTGTGCAGCTTTAGGCTCTGAGAGGAGAATCACTCTCTTCCAGGCATTGTTTGGCACGTAAATGCTGCTGCTTCGGCTCCAGGCGCATTCTCTCAGCTGAAGGGTGCGCAGCCTGCAGGAGAGCTTCTCGGGCTCCACCTGAATCAACATTTCATGCCAGGAGATGGCTTTAAAAAGCCAGCAGACTGTCTGATGACCTCACGGTGCCTTTCATCTATAGTTCCCGATAAGAGAACAGAGATGGGTGTTCTGAGAGGCAAGAGACCATCAGCAAAGCCTTCTGCTGTCATCGCCACCAGGTTACTGTGAGTCAGAGCCGTTGGAGATCTCGACCTTACCACCCATCGCCTGTGGATTTGGTGGCTCTTCTTCGCGTTTAGACCAGTTTGGCTGATGCTCCCCTCATGGGGAGCTTTGCCATTTCTCTGGAGTTACTGGAGATTATTTCCTGGGCTGAGCAATTCGCAGAGGAAGGAGAGGCACAGACCCAAAGGAGCACCAGGGAGAAAAGCTGCAGCAGTCCCTGGTGTGCACGGAGAGAGCTCTGAGCACAGACCATGTGCACAGCGCATCACGGGAGGGCAGGGGTTTGCTCGGTGTACATCTGGTGGCAGATGTGGCCAGCTGAGGCCAGGAGAGGGAGATGTGACACAGTATGAAGCAGATTACGCTGGAGCAGCACTACAGGATTGTCCGGAATGATGCTGTTGAGCGTGGCCAGAGAAGGGCAATGGAGCTGGGGAAGGGGCTGGAGCACAAGGGTGCTGAGGAGCAGCTGAGGGCCCTGGGCTTGTTGAGCCTGGAGAGAAGGAGGCTGAGGGGAGACCTTCTGGCTCTGACAGCTCCTGGCAGGAGGCTGGAGCCAGGGGGGTCGGGCTCTGCTCCCAAGGAACAAGGGACAGCACAAGAGGAACTGGCCTCAAGTTGTGCCAGGGGAGGTTTAGGTTGGAGCTGAGGAACAATTTCTTGCAGCCCCTTGAGGGTTCCCCAGGGCTGTGCCAGGCTGCCCAGGGCAGGGGGGGAGTCCCCGTGACCCCTGGAGGGGTTTCCAAGCCCCCCGTGGAGCTGTGGTGCTGAGGGACAGGGGGCAGTGGTGCCCTGGCAGTGCTGGGGATGGTTGGACTGGACGATCTGAAAGGTCTTTTTCAACCAAAATGATTCCATGATTCTCTGATCCTCACTCAGCTGCAGTAAAATGCCCCACCCCATTATGCAGTGGGACAACCCTTGGGCTCTGCCACGAGCAAACCCTGTGCTTGATAGAATCATAGGATCATTCAGGGTGGAAACGACCTCCAAGATCATCAAGCCCAACCATCTACTAAATATTGTCATGACCACTAAACCATGTCCTGAAGTGCCACATCTACACGCTTTTGGAACCCCTGCAGGGGTGGTGACTCCCCCCCTCCCTGGGCAGCCTGTGCCAAGGCCTCTCCACTCTCTCAGCACAGAAATTCTTCCTCATGGCCAATCTAAACCTCCCTGCTGCAACTTAAGCCCATTTCCTCCCATCCTATCACTTGTTACCTGGGAGAAGAGACCAGCCCCCACCTCACTGCAACCTCCCTTCAGGTAGTTGTAGATCCTGAGCTCCTCTGTGCCAGCATCGCACGCATCTCCTAACAACAGTCAAGCTCAGCCTTAGACCTTTGCTTCTCACTCTGCTTTAAAATACAGCATCCCCGCTGGATCGTGTCCCCTGCAGGTCCTGATCCTTCCACGTGGCTTTGTTCCAAACAGATCCATGGATGATCCTTCATCTCCGTGTGATGCAGTCACCGGTGACAACGGTCCCTGCCCTGGGTGCTGTGTGAGCCTTCCCTGCCTCGCAGGGTTCCTCGGATACTGCCATGCGAAATGTGGTGTGAGTGAGCAAGGAGAGAGGTGAGGTGGGTGCTGAAAGAAAGACCATGTTGTGTAAAACCAGAGTCAATCAATCCCAACTTATCTCCTGCCTCAGATGGGTTTGGGTGGCGCAGAATAAAAGGGCAATAAATAAGGGCAGTGGGAGCTGGAGGGGCTGGATTCCCTGGGACCTTTGCCAAGCTTCTGAACTTTGCTGGGTTTCAAGACCGGGGTCTAAGGATTGCACTTTTTAAGTTACTGCATTTGGAGACACTATCTCAAGCTGTCCTCCCCATCGTGCGAGGGGGTGGTTGTCATGGAATCACGGAATCATAGAATCCCAGACTGGTCTGGGTGGGAAGGGACCTTTCCAGGTCATCCAATCCAACCCCCCTGCAGGGAGCAGGGCCATCTGCACCTAGAGCAGGGTGCTCAGAGCCAACTTCACCTGCAGTGGTGCCAGGGATGCCCCAGCACTGCAGTGGGGTCTCCCCGGAGCCCTGGGAGCAGAGGGGCAGGATCCCCCTGCCCTTATCCGCTGGGGATGCAGCCCAGGATTTGTTTAACATGCGTTGGAGTGGAGAGGAATCAAGTGCTCCAGGGAAGCTCTGGTGGGTTTTTCTGGGTCATCCACTCCCCTCTTCCCCTATTTGACCTTACAGGGAAGGGAACTCGAACTAATTCAGATACTATCCCACCATGGTGGGTGTCAATCAGACCAGCCTGCACCCTGCCTCCTTCCTTCTGCTGGGCATGGCAGGCCTGGAGGACCTGCACATCTGGCTCTCCATCCCCTTCTTCCTGGTGTACATCACGACCCTCCTTGGCAACTTCATCCTCTTGTTTGTCATCGTGACGGACCGAAGCCTCCACGAGCCGATGTACCTCTTCCTGGCCATGTTAGCGGTGGCAGATCTCGTATTATCCTCCTCCACAGTGCCCAAAGCCCTGAGCATATTCTGGTCCCTTTCCAAGGAGATATCTTTCCACGCCTGCCTTACCCAGATGTTCTTCACACACCTGAGCTTCATCGCAGAGTCAACCATCCTGCTGGCCATGGCATTCGACCGGTATGTGGCCATTTGCAACCCCCTGAGATACGTCACCGTGTTCACACGCTCGGTGGTTGTCAAGATCGGGCTGGCTGCAGTAGCCAGGAGCTTTTGTGTGATGTTCCCCACAATATTCCTCCTCTGGCAGCTGCCCTACTGCGGACACAGAGTCATGGCCCACACCTACTGCGAGCACATGGGCATTGCCCGCCTGGCCTGCGCCGACATCTCCGTGAACATCTGGTATGGCTTTACCACCACCCTTCTGTCCCCAGGCCTGGACATTGTGCTCATCGGGGTATCATACGTCCTCATTCTCCGGGCTGTCTTCAGGCTCTCATCCAAGGATGCCCAGCTCAAGGCCGTCGGCACCTGCAGCTCTCACGCTTGTGTCATATTCATGTTCTACACCCCGGCACTCTTCTCATTTTTCACTCATCGCTTCGGCCACGACGTCCCTCACCACATCCACATCCTGTTGGCCAATGTCTACGTGCTCCTGCCACCCATGCTAAACCCCATCATCTACACTGTGAAAAACAAGCTCATCCGAGAAAGGGTGTCCCGAGTGCTCCTTGGGACAGGGCGAGTGTGGTGACAGGGCTGCTGCTCTGTTGTCACCACAGAGAAACAGCCAGCGCCAGAGGAGCTGAGTGTGTCCATGTGAAATAACCCGGGTTCCTGCCCTTCTCAGGCTCAGCCCAACATCACTGCGATCTGATTCCCTGCTAGATGTTTCCTCAGGCTGGACGGCATCACTAAGGAGAAAGGAGAAATTAGTGGAGAACTATGGACCAGAGCTTGGCCGGGTGTCATCTGGTGTTACCACATTGCTGTCAGAGTTTTATCAGGGGGTTTGGTTGGACCTACCTGGTGATGAGATGCATGCTTTCTGCAAGGTCCGGCCCCCTGCTGGGTGCATGTTTCTGGATTTTGTATCTCAAAGCTTTCGGAAAATATCAAACATTTTCCTAAGAATGAGCTGAGAAAAAAAATCTTGCGTTGGTCTAAAGGAGGGAATTACTGTCCAGGGTTCTCTGATCTCTTCGGGGCCTGACCCCAGAGATCTTTTTCAGGAAAACAAAACCAACCCCAGAAGCTTTAATAAATGGGGTGGTTTATTATAAAATAACTTGTGGCTCAAGGTTCTACACCTTCCCACGAGCCACATTCAAGACCAGACAGGTGACCACACCAGTCCCCATGTGGCAGGACCACCAATATCCATCCTCTCCTGCTCTGCATCCTGCGCAGCTCCCAGTGCTGAGCAGTGGGTTGAGCTGCCCCTCCAGACCTTCCCCTCCTGCCTGTGACAGGCAGGGTGTCTCTTCTCCAGAGACAGGATTGTTCTCATTAAACCCGGAGGCTCCTCACGTCAATGATCCGAAAGGTCTTTTCCAACCCAAACCATTCTGTGATTCTATAGTCCTATGAATCTATGATCCTATGATCCCATTCTAGGACAGTTAGAAAGTAACGGGAGGATGAAGAGATTCTGCGGGAGCTGACAGACAGACAGACACAGACATGCTGATTTCCTTGATTTACCCAGGAAGCTGTGAAAAATAGGAAAGCTAGAAGAAGGGGGAAATTGCGAGGGGTTAGTGCCAGCACTCGTGTCGGGAATGTGGGAAATTCATGCAGAACTGCTTGGGTTTCTTTCACTTGGAAAAACCCATGGCAGGGAGGCTGGCGCTGGATGACCCTTACAGACCCTTCCAACCCAGCCCGTTCTGTGATTCTATGTGGTGGATGTGCCTGGCACCACAGACATGCCAATGCCAGCAAACCCAGGGTGGAGAAGGACCTCGGTCATGCATGAGTTATAGACATCAAAGGGGATGCACAGTCATGGAATCGCAGGCTGGTTTGGGTTGGAAGGGACCTTCCAAGGTCATCTGGTCCAACCCCCCTGCAGGGAGCAGGGCCATCTGCAGCTAGAGCAGGGTGCTCAGAGCCCCGGGCAACCTCCCCTGCAATGGTGCCAGGGATGGGGCAGCTACCACCTCTCTGGGCAGCCTGGCACAGGCTCTCACCACCCTTCAGCACCAACAATTTCTCCTTCTCTCCAGTCTGAATCTCCCTCTTTTAGTTTAAAACTATCACCCCTTGTCTTGTCACAAGTCCTGCTCAAAAGATTGTCCCGATTCATGTCCCACCACATGCACGGCTCACTTGGACACCATGCCAAGCCAGTCTCTTGAGGTGGGTGGGTGGTTGCTGATTTAAGTAACTGCTGCACTGAAGATTTCTCCTACAGCTCCTGCCTTGGAGGTGTTTATTAAAGACACAGCACCCCTCCTGCTCTGACAACTCACATCCATCTGTGACTGATGGTCTTCATCAATACCACCTCACACCACCAAGGATGAACACAAAAAGCTTTACTGGGTTGGAGCTGGGACCACTGTGTAGGATACGCTGTGTGGGAGGGGTCCCTGGTTGTCTCCTGGGATGTGGCTAGAAACCACAGAGAGCCTCTCACATGTGTTTTATAATCATACAATCGTCTAGGTTGGAAAACACCTCCAAGATCATCAAGTCCAACCCTTCCCCCAGCAGTGCCAGGGCACCACTGACCCCTGTCCCTCAGCACCACAGCTCCATGGGGGGCTTGGAAACCCCTCCAGGGGTCACGGGGACTCCAGCCCTGCCCTGGGCAGCCTGGCACAGCCCTGGGGAACCCTCAAGGGGGCTGAAGAAATTGTTCCTCAGCTCCAACCTAAACCTCCCCCAGGGCAACTTGAGGCCAGCACCTCTTGTCCTGTCCCTTGTTCCTTGGGAGCAGAGCCTGACCCCCCTGGCTCCAGCCTCCTGCCAGGAGCTGTCAGAGCCAGAAGGTCTCCCCTCAGCCTCCTTTGCTCCAGGCTCAACAAGCCCAGGTCCCTCAGCCGCTCCTCACCACCCTTGTGCTCCAGCCCCTTCCCCAGCTCCGTTGCCCTTCCCTGGCCACGCTCCAGCCCCTCAATGTCCTGCTGGGAGTGAGGGGCCCAGAACTGACCCCAGGATTCCAGGGGTGGCCTCCCCAGTGCCCAGTGCAGGGGGATGATCCCTGCCCTGGTCCACCGGGCTCTGGAGGATAGAGAGCCCAGCTGCTGCCTGGTAGCAGTGGTGGACACAAATCTACCCCGTGTCCCCAGCGTGTCCTCGAGAAACATGGGAAAATGCAGGAAACCTCATCTCCGTGCTGGATTTCAAGCAGAACACCGTAAAATTAAGATTTCTGATTCCACTGGGTTCTAAAAACAGACATTAAACAGAAATGTGCAAGATGTGCCAGAAACCTCAGAAATCTCCCTATCTTTAGCTGCGAAGGTCGTTGCTGCCTCTCCGGCTGGGAGAGCAGCTCGCGAGTTTGAACGACTGTTATCGTTTATTTTTCTATATTGTGAGTTCATCTAATAAAAGACAGAACCTGTCAGCACAAACTATATTTGTCTGACAGATCCGCAGCTATGTACGTACGGCAGCTACGTATCTGTAACGACATTTTTTTATAGCTACAGCAGAAACAGCGCTGTGCCTCAGAGCTCCTGCAGCCTGGCCAGGACAGACACCAGATGTCCCACCCACGCTTCCCGCAGAGTCCTTCTCAAGGACTGGTGTCCAGCAGTTGGCTTTGCACTTGCTGGTGCAAATGCTTTGGTTGGTATCAAGGGTGAAGCACACTGGAGTGAAGAGACAGGGACCTGGTGGAGTGGGGCCAGAGGAGCCCCAGCGATGCTGGGAGGGCTGGAACCCCTCTGCTGGGAGCCAGGCTGGCAGAGCTGGGGGGGTTCAGCCTGCAGAGGAGAAGGCTCCCCAAGGGGAGACCTTCTGGGGGCCTGGCAGCACTGCCAGGGGCCTGGCAGAAAGATGGGGACAGAGTTCTGAGCAGGGCCTGTTGGGACAGGACAAGGGGGGATGGTTTGAAACTCCAAGAGGGAGATTTAGACCAGAGAGAAGGAGAAATTGTTGGTGTGAGGGTGGGGAGAGGCTGTGCCAGGCTGCCCAGAGAGGTGGTGGCTGCCCCATCCCTGGCACCATTGCAGGGGAGGTTGCCCGGGGCTCTGAGCCCCCTGCTCTAGCTGCAGATGGCCCTGCTCCCTGCAGGGGGTTGGACGAGATGACCTGGAAAGGTCCCTTCCCACCCAAACCATTCCGTAATTCCATGAGCCTATGAGCACGTGCTGGGTGATACTCAGGAAGGAGTCAAACGTGTTGCCAGTTCATCCCAGGTAAGGACTGTCGGGGAGGGAAGGCAGATGTGCCCATTATTTCCCACTTTCCTGCTAGCTTGGGATATTGTGGCCTTCCTGAGAAACAGGATTGGAGACCTGAGCAGAAGTGTCTCCCTGGAGGTGATGTGGTTTAAACTCTCGCTTTTGGTTCTGCCCCAAGATACCAGGAGTTCTCTTTGCTTGAAAATTCCATGCTGAAAAACACTATTAGTTGGTATTTTCTTATAGATCAAGCTGCATCAGCTTTCCTTGGGGTATACATTTCCTAAATTGGCCAAAAGTCATAGAATCATAGAATGGTTTAGTTGGAAAGGACCTTAAAGATCATACAGCCCCAGCTCCCCTGCCATGGGCAGGGACACCTCCCGCTAGAGCAGGGTGCTCAGAGCCCCATCCAGTCTGGATCTGAACACCTCCGGGGATGGAGCATCCACAGCTTCCCTGGCACCCCGTTCAGATCCTGGAGTCCCACCGTTCAGGTCCCAGCAACCTTCCCTGGGGAGATTTGCAGTTTGATGGCTGCTCTGCGAGGAGGAAGCAGAACCGCTGCAGCGGGCCATTGCTGACAACCCTCTCGGGGAGGATGCAAAGCGAGGAGCGATGGCCTTAGTCTGTCACCCGCGTGTGCCCTCTGGGGAAGCACCGACCGGCCATGGCCCTAATTCCCATGGTACATGAGGTTCTGGGGTGAAACTGCCACCGAGCAGAGCGGTGTCAGGACAGAGACATGCACAGCGTGGGGAGTTACTGGCTTTTAGTTACTACTGAGGAGTTACTGGCTTCGTTGCTGGTGGCCAGGGATGCTCTCAGGGGACTAAGGTCTCACTTCTCCAATTAAACCTCACTTCAGTGTTGCGACACGTTCCCGCGCAGCGAGGAAGCTCGTTCCAGGGCTGGTGTGTGTGACACACTGAGCAAGCACCGGGCCAAGATGCATCAACCACCCCTCTGCCATTCCTCAGTGTATGACGAGATGACATCATCATGCTAACACAAACCTACTGCAGAAGAGCCAAAATGCACAGTTTTGTAGTTCCCAGAATCACAGAAGGGTTTGGGTTGGAAGGGACCTTCAAGCTCACCTGGTCCAACCCCCCTGCAGGGAGCAGGGCCATCTGCAGCTAGAGCAGGGTGCTCAGAGCCCCGGGCAACCTCCCCTGCAATGGTGCCAGGGATGGGGCAGCCACCCCTTCTCTGGGCAGCCTGGCACAGCCTCTCACCACTTTTGGATGAACTTAGCAGTTTTCTTCAGCTTTTCTTCCAAGCTCCCTTCACACTGCAATTTAAAGAATCCCAGAACCCCAGCATGGTGGGGGTTGGAAGGGACCTCTGGAGATGCTCTGGTGCCACCCCTCTGCTCCATCCAGCAGGGCCACCCAGAGCAGGGGGCTCAGGATCCCATTGCCCAGGTGGGTTTGGAATCTCTCCAGAGAAGGAGACCTTCCCCAGCACTCCCTTGTGCACGTGGGTTATTTTCCCAGCCTGTGTGTTCAGAGGCCAATTTCGATCTTGTTTCATGGCTCCCAAAGAGGTCCTGCCCTTACCATGGGTATGAGACAGGGAACCTGTGGCCTGTGTGGGAATCTCAGGGGGGTTTGAGAGACTTCACTGGCAGGTGGGAACATTAATTTTCAAGAAAGATGACTCCAGGGTTCTGGCTTCATTCCCATCTCTCTCGCTACCATCCCCCTTGTTTTTTAAACTCCTTCCTTGCTTTCTATTCTCAATTTTCTCTTCTTTCTTGGCTCATACATAACTTACTCCTGTACATATGGCTTCTTCATTCCACGATATTAAAGCACTTCATCAAAAAGAAGCAGTTTCTCTTCCTAACCTTCCAGCGAGTGAAGCACGTGACTGCATTACCCATGAAAACATAAAAACGGATTCTTTTATTGCAAAACAAATAAGTTTCTGTATAACAAAAATATATAAACAAAACAAATAAGCATCTGTACCTGAACCTGCCATCTCTCCACCACCACCTCCAAGGTGCAGCGAAGACAACTCCTTTTCTCACCCAAGCTGTCCGCCCAGACAGACCTGGGTAGCTTATTCTCCAAGAGGAACGTCCGCTGACCCGAGCAGCTCCCCAAGCTGCCCTGGTGCACCAGGGCACAGAAAACTTCTTGTTACAAGACCAAAGGGATCCAAGAACCACAGAATCATCAAGGTTGGAAAGGATCTCCAAGATCATCAAGTCCAACCAGCCACCCAGCACTATCATGACTCCAGGCAGTTGTTAAAACCGAAATCAAAGATGACATGACAGGTTTTAACAACCACCTTCAAAACACTACATTTTCTAGACAACAAAAAGGTTGACAGATGGAAAAATCAAGGGTCTGAAATGAAAAGTCTGAAACAACAGGTCTGACCAATGCAAAATATATCACTTTTTGTCCATTTCCTTCTATGTGCGTCAGGAGATCCTCTTAAACTCACTCTTAAAGTGCTTTTTCACCAATTATTTCAGAGAAAAGAAGAAAACATTTGCTGCTTTCCTGGGGACCCTCAGGTTATCTCTGCTATTCCCATAGCCAGATGCTGATTCGCTCCTGAAGGCCTCCAGGAGCGAGAAGCTGCTCCAGCGTGAGACGGTTAAACATGGGGGCTTCTGTGGAGGCATCCCAGGTGCTGGTGGTGGGTGTCTCGCTGAGAGAGGCTCCGTCTGCACGCGGCATCCCAGATCCCAGCAGTCGGTGGTGATCCAGGGCTCAGCTCAGTCGCCCCATCCAGTTGGTGCTGAGCTGCATACAAGATGTGTCAGCGCAGGAGAAACAGGGACCTGTTGAAGAGGGGCCAGAGAACCACAGCAATACTGGAAGGACTGGATGAACTAGAAAAGTCCCTTCCCACCCAAACCTGGCTGTGATTCTTTGATTCTATGCCTGGCCGGGCAGCTGGCACACAGGTCCTGCACACTGACGCCATAGGCCAATACCATGCCAGGGCCACAGCTGGCCATGGGCTTTGTACTGCATTTGCAAGGTCTCAGGTCTGAGATGAGCCAGGTTTGCTCTCTTTGAACTTGCCCTCCCCTGCCTGGAGCTCCGTTTTTCCCAGATTTAACAGAAATGTCAGATTTCATCCTGACCGTGGCTGTGGATTTTTATTCGGTGCAACCATAGCTTTGGCTTTCTGCAGTCAGGAGCAAACAGTACAGAGTGAGATATTTATGACTTCAACACAAGGGAGTAGTGCTGAGAAACACGAGTCTGGCGGGACAGTGGAGACCTTGAGCAGGGAGGAGGTGGGATGCGGTGCAGAGGAGCGCAGCACGAGGTGATAAGAGGTGGGGAGGAAGCTGGGGCTGGTGACCTCGTGGCTGTAAACAACCCAGGGATGATCAGTTAATGAAACGCAGGCTCAGAGATGGACAAAAATGGTTCAGGGGTGACAGAGTGAGAGAAGAACGAGTATCAAATGTGCATAAAATGCACTGTCTTTAGGAAAGCCCTGGGGGGGGTTCCAAGCCCCCCGTGGAGCTGTGGTGCTGAGGGACAGGGGTCAGTGGTGCCCTGGCAGTGCTGGGGGAAGGGTTGGACTCCATCAGCTGAAAGGCCTCTTCCAACCCAAATAATTCTATGAAATCTGCATGTGCCAGGGACTTTCAGACCAATGGAGAGAAAGCAAAGTGCAAAAGCGTGTTATCAAGGACACCAAGCAGACCCTAGAGCAAGGCGGAAGCAGCCATGGACACCAATCCCGTACTCCCCGTGAAGGACTCCAGACTTTGATGAGCTGAAGTAACACCAGCCACCACAGCCTTAGGACATGAGGGGCACTGAAGGCTCGAGCACGACCCCAGAGAGAAACTGGGGAGTGTGTAACACTACCGCACTTTGGCAGCAGTGGTGGTCGTGCTGACACTTCTCCTTTTTCTGTAGAGAAGCATCAATTTCTTCCTTGTTTTCTGTAATAACTGAACCCAGCCTAACGACGGTTGCCGTATGAGCCTGCTTTCAACTACACCAACAATTAATTCTTGCCTTCATACATTAATCACTTTTGCTTTTTGCCCGCAAATGAGATTCTGATCTCAACAACACCCGCTCCGTGGCAGCGGGAAGCCACGTGGGACACCATCAAGCATCTCCCACGAGATCCCTGATCTCCAGCAGCACTAACTAATGACACGTAGGCAAGCGCATGGAGCTCTGGGCCCTGGGGTGCCCAGCAGCACCCAGAGCACCCTAAAGCAGCTGCTCGCCCAGATCTGACCCCAGGGAAGAAGCATCCAACGTAACTTCATCCCAGACCCTGGAGATACACTGCAGGAGGCAAATCAGCTGGATGGAGCAAATGTGGGTGCACCCACCCACCCACCCACCCAATTAAGTAAGAGGATATGGGCAGGGGAGAGGGGGGAGTTGCCCCATTCATAGAATGTTTTGGGTTGTAAAGAACTTTTAAAGGCCATCTGGTCCAACCCCCCCGCAGGGAGCAGGGACGTGGAATCATGCAATCATTTGGTTGGAAGAGATCTTTCAGATCATGGCATCCAACCGTTCCCCCAGCACTGCCAGGGCACCAGTAAACCACGTCCCTCAGCACCACAGCTTTGAAACATCTCCAGGGATGGTGACACCACCACTGCCCTGAGCGTCCGTTTCTCCAGGCTAACCAAACCCAGGGCTCTCACCTGCTCCACACAAGACTTGTGCTCTAAAGCCTTCACCAGCTTCCATCAGTTCAGGTTGCGCAGAGCCCCGGGCAACCTCCCCTGCAACGGTGCCAGGGATGGGGCAGCCACCACCTCTCTGGGCAGCCTGGCACAGCCTCTCCCCACCCTCAGCAACAACAATTTCTCCTTCTCTCTGCTCTAAATCTCCCTCTTTTAGTTGAAACCATCAGCCCTTGTCCTGTCCCAACAGGCCCTGCTCAAAACTGTCCCCATCTTTCTGACAGGTCCTTTGAAGTCCTGGAAGGCCCCCAGAAGGTCTCCCCTTGGGGAGCCTTCTCCTCTGCAGGCTGAACCCCCCAAGCTCTCCCAGCCTGGCCTCCCAGCAGAGGGGTTCCAGCCTTCGCATCATCTTCATAACCTCGTCTGGACCTGCTCCGGTGATGTCATCACTCCATCACAGAAAACTCCATTGTCAGCACTGTCACGTGCACAGGTACCCCCTGCACGGATAAGGTCTGTACGTTCCCATGGAAGACCTTCAAAGGCTTGCTGCAGAGATGGGGGGATCTGCACACCCATGAACATGGTATCTGTGTGGGAAGCGGTCTCAGAACATGTAAGGTCTGAGCCCATTGGATTCCCCGTCGTACGGGGAGAGGGTCAGCATGTCTCTGCTAACCTGCAGAAGACAAGAATCCCTGACGTACTGCAAGTCCTCCAAGGGCTGGAAAGGGTTCTGGCTGGGGCAGATCCAGGTGATGGGGTCTACCTGGATTCCCAGGGGCTCTGAGGAAGGTCCCCACCAAAGGTCATCAAATAATCTACCACGAAATGAGTGTGAAGCTCCACACACCACTGGGTAACAGAAAGAGAACGTGAGGGTGGGTGGCAACCAACAGTGAACCCCTCCAGGAGCCTCTGCTGGGATTTCTGCTTTCCAGTGAATTCTGCCCAGGAGAACGGGAAAGCAAATGAGTTTCTGATGATGTTCGATTACTCCAGGAACAGGAGCAGGTGTGAAAATCTGCAGAAGACCCTGATGAGACTGAGTCACTGAACGATAAAAAAGATTAAAAAAATTTGAAAAAAAAGCAGTTGAGATAAATATGCAGCAAACTCGCAGTGGGTGGGGTGGGAAAGAAACACTTTGGGTAGAAAATGAGGGCTGGCGGTGAACAATTATCTCTGAGGAGCAAGCTGTCACGGTTATCAGCGTGTTACAACAACACAGTTCAGCGAGCAGCCCAGAACAAAGCAGAAATTCCTCCTCCAGGAGCAGCCCAGAACAAAGCAGGTAGAAATTCCTCCTCAAGGAGCCCAACACCCATCCCAGGAAGCAAGCGAGCAGCGCCTGGAAAGGGGCGAGGGGCACAGGGCAGGGGTGGCCAAGGCTCAGAGAGCAGTGGTGGGAGGGCTGCTCCTTCTCACTTCCAATGCAAGAACCAGAAGCATGAGAAATGAAACCAGTCTGCTTCAGAGTGAACAGACAGAGGTCGTGAGCCCTGCAGTGTGTCAGTAGACTGCAGGAACCATGGAAAATCATCTCCTGGAGCAAAAAATGTTCATGCACAAGGATGGTGGGAGCCTGTGCCAGGCTGCCCAGAGAGGGGGTGGCTGCCCCATCCCTGGCACCATTGCAGGGGAGGTTGCCCGGGGCTCTGAGCACCCTGCTCTAGCTGCAGATGGCCCTGCTCCCTGCAGGGGGGTTGGACGGGATGACCTTGGAATGTGCCTTCCCACCCAAACCACTGGACGATTCTGTTCTATGCTTCATTTTTTTGTGATGAGCATCAGCCTTTCTCTGTTTTCTCCTGGCAGGATCCTGCATCTGCCCCTCCTTGAGACAGTTTTTTCCTCCTGCGCCGGTGCCAACCCAAACCGCCTGGTGTAGCAGAACAAGGGCTCGTTATGAACGGCCGAGGCCGATAAAAAGACCTGCCTTTTGAGAAAAAAAAAAGCACTCCAAAAAGCCCCACCAGATTCTTTCCCAGGACGGAGAGTGGCGCCTGTGAAAGGGGCTGAGCAAGCTGGTTTCCACCAAAACAACTGCTTCTAAGGTAACAAATGCTGGCAGGACTTAAACCTCCTTAAACTTATTAGAGGAGGACTTTCAAGTGCCAGGCCCCGCGTTAGAAGATTTTCCTTGTAAAGCTGACTGCAGGGAGCTGCCGGGCTGGGTGGTTTGGAGGTGCTGTAGAGGGTTCAGAAGCTCTCCGGGCCGGTAAGGTTGTTGCTTGGGGTTTTGTTGGGTTTGTGTATAATTATGATGCAAATTGACTACTTTGTACCCCTCAGCTTTATGTGTCCTCTTCCAGAGATCTGTATTTGCCGTTTTCTCTGTTCTTTTATGCCCTTTTAATGCTGAAGGTGGTTTGTCTTGCTCCTGTGTTCTGCGAAATGCTTCTTGAAGGGTTCTCATTTTAGGTCCTTCTGCTGTGTGAGGGGGTATGTGGTGGGTTTGGTCATCATTTGGGTTCGAGGGTGTTTGGTGGTGCTTTGGGTTTGTTGTTTTTTTCAGTAAATTACTGTAAAGGTCCTTCCAGCCTCTGGGTGGGTAGAGGAGGCTGAACCGTGACTATGGGAAGGGGCTCTTATTGCCCCAGTCAGGTCTCCTTTGGAGACCTCAGCTGTGGATCCCCAAAGGCCCAGATGCAGATAAACCAGAGAAAACACCTTCTTCTCTCCCCCCCTCAAAACCAGGTGGGCTTCCAGCAGCTCATGGTCCATGGGAGGTGTCAGGGGGCCAGCGCATTTACCTACCTCCTCTGACCCCCCCGCTCCAGAGATCCCCCTTAACCAGCAGCATCTGGGTGCAGAACTTGAGGAGCTGGGAGCTCAGCACTAAAATGCTGGGATGTCTTAGTGCAGAACCTGTGTGATCCTCACGGGACCTCCATTCTGGCTGTGGTGGTTGAGCTTTGCTGTTGGACAAAGCAAGCACTAAAAGGGCTGTTTGTCCCTAGAGTGCTGTCCACAGAGCAGAATGCAGTTGGTCACTCAGCTTTGCTTGGGAAGGGATGTTCTCGTGTCCTTGGTGCTGGGAGCTGCTGGTGGTTGTGTCTTCAGGAGTGCCCGGCCACCACAGCACCAATTTTACTGCTGCTTGTGGCAAAGTTTCTCCTGTGCTTGTAAAATCACAGACTGGGTTGGGTGGGAAGGGATCTTCCAAGCTCATCTGGTCCAACCCCCCTGCAGGGAGCAGGGCCATCTGCAACTAGAGCAGGGTGCTCAGAGCCCCGGGCAACCTCCCCTGCAATGGTGCCAGGGATGGGGCAGCCACCCCCTCTCTGGGCAGCCTGGCACAGGCTCTCCCCACCCTCACACCAACAATTTCCCCTTCTCTCTGGTCTAAATCTCCCTCTTTCAGTTTGAACCCTCCCCCCTTGTCCTGTCCCAACAGGCCCTGCTCAAAACTCTGTCCCCATCTTTCTGCCAGGCCCCTTGCAGTGCTGCCAGGCTCCCAGGAGGTCTCCCCTTGGGGAGCCTTCTCCTCTGCAGGCTGAACCCCCCCAGCTCTCCCAGCCTGGCTCCCAGCAGAGGGGTTCCAGCCCTCCCAGCATTGCTGGGGCTTCTCTGGCCCCGCTCCACCAGGTCCCTCTCTCTCTTGTGCTGTCACCTTTCCCTACAGCTCCATCACCTCCAGCTTCCTGACCCAGCTGGGCTGTCCGTGAGAATGGGAATGGGACAGGCTCTGCTTGTGCTGTTGGCTGCCAGCACAGTGGTGGCCGCGAAGGACCCATTGCTGAACATCTGTATGGATGCCAAGCACCACAAAACTAAGCCTGGCCCGGAGGGAATGCTGCATAACCAGGTAGGGCTCTGCTGATGGGTTTGGTGGCATTGTGAGAGTCCCCTGTACCTCCCTTTCCAGAAGTCATGGGCTGGTGTCATCAAGAAAGCCTGTTCTGGGCATGAGGCCCATTTGCTTTCTGCGTTTTTCTAGCAAAGGTCCAGGGTGGGTGTGCTGGTGGGAGAAATTCTGTCAGCTCAAGGTCGCCTCTCGTTAACCAGGAGGCCTCTCCTTCCCAAAGCTTGGGTACCCCAGATCAGAACCAGCTAGAGGATGGTGAGCAGAGACCCTCATGCCTGCTCCCTCTTCCAGTTAGAGCTGCTTCTTGATAAGTGAAGAGCTCTGCCCCCAGGCCCTTGGTGGAAGTGGGGCTAAGAGTAAGCCAGGGTGCAAGAGAAGGGAGTTTGTTCCTATTCCTCAGGCTGGCGTTGATTCCTGGTCAGGATCTGACCTCCTCCTCCTCCTTCTCTTCCTCCAACTTCACCTTGCTGCAGCCCTGAGCAGTTCAGTCCAAAGTGCTCAAGGTTTGCTGGAGGAGAGCAGATCCTCTTGCTGCTGACGGTTTCTTGCTGTAGGCTGTGCAGGGAGCTGGCACCTGCAGCATCCTCTGACTCCCTCAAGCTGCTGCCCACCCTCCCTGACCCGCTTGTCTCCTGCTCACTTGCAGTGTGCTCCCTGGAAGGACAATGCCTGCTGCACGGCCAACACCAGTTCAGAAGCCCACAAGGACCAGTCCAACCTGTACAACTTCAACTGGAACCACTGCGGGCTGATGCCACCCAAGTGCAAGCGCCACTTCATCCAGGACACGTGTTTGTATGAGTGCTCCCCCAACCTGGGGCCCTGGATTGACCAGGTAGGCTCAGATCTGCTACCACTCAGACCAGAGGGCTCGTGCTGGCCACATGGTATGTTCTATATGGGTCCCCCCTATGGAATGCCCTTGGTACGTGTGGAATGTGCTTCCCAGGGGCACTGTCCTGCTGGATGGGAAGATCTGAAGGGAGAGCTGGGTGGAGGGGGACCTCATGAAGTCCAACCAGGGCAAGTGTTGGGTCCTGCACTTGAAAAGGAGCAACCCCCTGCACCAGTACAGGGGAGGGGTGACCTGCTGGGAAGCAGCTCTGCAGAGAAGGGACTGGGAGTGCTTGGGGACAAGGTCACCATGACCCAGCAATGGGCCTGTGTGGCCAGAAGGGCCTGTGGTCTCTGGGGAGACATTCAGAAGAGTGTGGCCAACCTGTTGAGGCATGGATAGATGGGGTCCTCCTCCCCATCTACTCTGCCCTAGGGAAGCCACAGCTGAAGTGTTGTTCCCATTTCAAGCAAGACACGGAGCTACTGGAGAGAGCCCAGTGCAGGCTGTGAAGACGCTGAGGGGCTGGAGCATCTCTGTGCTGGGGACAGGATGAGAGCCCTGGGGCTGTGCAGCTGGAGAAGAGCAGCCTGAGAGGGGAGCTGAGCAATGATGAGCAAGAGATAAAGGGCCCCAGGGGCAAGAGGATGGGGCCAGACTCTGCTCAGTGGTGCCCAGGCACAGGACAAGGGGAACCAAGGGGCACCAACTGGAACCCAGGAGGTTCCATCTGAGCAGGAGGAGCAAGTTCTTTGGTGTGAGGGTGTGGGAGGCTGTGCCAGGCTGCCCAGAGAGGCTGTGGAGTCTCCTTGTCTGGAGAGATTCCCACCCCGGCTGGACCCTGCGCTGCTGGGCCCCTGCTCTGGGTGCCCCTGCTGGATGGAGCAGGGGGTGGCACCAGAGCATCTCCAGAGGGCCCTTCCAGCCCTCACCATGCTGGGATTCTGTCAAAGAACTTTCCCAGCCCCTGCTCAGATAGCCAGGGTGGTGGCAGAACTGCTTGTTGTCAAGGCACGCCCCTGCTGGGGCTGAAACTCTTCTGAGGTCAGCTCTGGAGCCCAGTGGAAGGGGTTGGGGGGAGGATGAACGGACTCTGGCATATGGCTATTATATTATTATTATATTATATTATAATATATTATATTATACTATATATTACATATCTATACTATATCCGTATGTCATATGGATATTCATATCCATACTTCACTTTCAAGAGCCACCCCCAGCGCTCATGGTGCTGTTCCTTCGCAGGTTGACAGCAGCTGGCGCCGGGAGAGGATTCTTCATGTGCCGCTGTGCAGGGAGGACTGCGAGGAGTGGTGGGAGGACTGCAAGGACTTCGTGACGTGCAAAGAGAACTGGCACAAGGGCTGGAACTGGGCAACAGGTCGGTGGGCTGTGTGGAGCAGACCTCTCCTCACTCCCGTGGGCAAGACCCGGCAGTGTCGCTGCAGCCTTCCTGGCGGCCGGAGCCAGGACCACTGATTGCTCTTGCCTTTGTCGTTGCTGACGAGAAGGTGGCATGGCCACCATCCATCAGCTAAGGTGTGGTGGGCTGGTGGCCCGCTCCTCCCAGGCGGAAGGACAGGAGTGAGGTCTACCAGCTCACGGTGTTCTCTGGTGCTGTCTCTCCAGGAACGAACCGCTGTCCCTGGGGGTCCATGTGCAGACCCTTCAGCGAAGTCTTCCCCCGGCCAAAAGACCTGTGTGAGAAGATCTGGTCCAACTCCTACAAATACACCACAGAGCGCCGGGGCAGTGGGCGCTGCATCCAGATGTGGTTTGACCCTGCCCAGGGAAACCCCAACGTGGTCGTGGCCAAGTACTATGCTTGGAAGAAGAGATCCTCATCCGCTCGGGCAGACACCATGACTCCGGAGACCGGCAAAGCCATCTGTCCTCTGCCAGGGCCCGTCCTGCTCCTGATGACTCTTGTGGTGGTCCTGGAGGGAGCCAGGGGCTGTGGACCCGACGGATGCAGGTCCCTGTGAAGACACACGGCTTGGGCTGCTCCAGCCGCTCTCCAGGAGGGGCTGGTGCAGGTAACTTGGGTCTGTCTGTTCAAACTGGTGAGACACCCAGTAAGTGCTCGGAAGAGGTGATGTTGTTGGACCTTGATTCCTGCCTCTGCTTTTGGCTGCTGTCAGAGGGGGTTGTCTCCTTGCCACCCTAGGAAGGGCGATGCTGCGTGTGTCTGCTCTGATGTAGAATCTCCTTTTCATGTGTTCCCACCTCATGGTGCGGTGCTGGGTTAGTGGCACTTCACCAAGTTCCTCAGCTGAGCTCTTTTGCCAGGTCCTTCAGGTTGTTCTGACCCTGCAGAGGGTGGGGATGGAAATAAAGTGTTCCTCTGAAATACCCTCCGTGTACTGAAGTCAAACACTCTCGAGGTGGTAGAACTGCTCTGGGGGTGGAACAAGAGTGCTGGTCTGGACTGGGAGGTGGTGGGTGTTGAGATCTGTACATGTGGGACAATGCCTGGGGGCAGGAAAGGGGGGTAGCTGTCGATCCTGGGCACTGGCAGCTCCAGGCTGCTGGGCTCTGTCTGCCCCACGCTCCTCGAGGAGCTGCAGAGGGGCCGGTGTGTCCACGCTGGGACTCCTGGAGGGCTTTCAAAGCTGTGGAGATGTGGAGCTGAGGGATAGAGTTTAGTGGTGCCTTGGCAGTGCTGGGGGAATGGTTGAACGCTATCTGAAAGGTGTCTTCCAACCAGGAGGATTCTGTGATCCCTGTGGCAGACCATAGCTAACCATAGGAGAAGAACCTGTGCTGCCTTCTCCCAAGCCACAGTCCCTCTTCTGTGCTGCTTCTTCCCTCCGAGCCAGGCCCCTCAGCTGCTGCAGGCACAGTCTGACCTTCTCCACACAGACTGCTGGAGATACAGCCCAAACTGCTGCTGCTGCAGCCTGGTGCAAGTGGCGCCTGCTCATCCAGCCCCTGAGGAGCATCTCAGCAGCTCTGTCCGTGTCCTGCAGCTGTCCAGAGGTGCAAAGGAGAGGGAGCTTTCCTACAGCTGTGCAGATCAAGTGGACTGATACCGGCTTCTTCCCCCTCCTGGTGACCTCTTTTGGGCTAAATTATAGAGTCAGAAATGTTTTGATTGGAAGAGACCTTTCAGATCATGGAGTCCAATCCTTCCCCCAGCACTGCCAGGGCACCACTGACCCCTGTCCCTCAGCACCACAGCTCCATGGGGGGCTTGGAAACCCCTCCAGGGGTCACGGGGACTCCACCACTGCCCTGGGCAGCCTGGCACAGCCCTGGGGAACCCTCAAGGGGTGGAAGAAATTGATCCTCAGCTCCAACCTAAACCTCCCCTGGGGCAACTTGAGGCTGGTTCCTCTTGTGCTGTCCCTTGTTCCTTGGGAGCAGAGCCCGACCCCCCTGGCTCCAGCCTCCTGCCAGGAGCTGTCAGAGCCAGAAGGTCTCCCCTCAGCCTCCTTCTCTCCAGGCTGAACAAGCCCAGGGCCCTCAGCTGCTCCTCAGCACCCTTGTTCTCCAGCCCCTTCCCCAGCTCCGCTGCCCTTTACCAATACGTGTGTTGTTTCCAAACTGTCTCTTCCCCTGGGAGCAGTGGTTCTCAGCATCCCATATGGGACCTGCTGACGTCATCAGCTCAGTGCTGTGCCTCCTGGGTTTGTTCTTCCTCAGAAGTCAAAACAAGCCTCTAGCAACCTCAGAAGGGAAGGGTCAGAGGGGAGGGTGGTGGGGAGATGATGGGGGCTGCTCAGGTTGAGCAAAGCCCACGGTGCTCCAGGCTGTGGAGCTCTGTAGTGCTTCAAATACTTCAAATATCAAAGCAGCTCTTCCCAGAAGTTTTTCTGGTGTTTTGTGTTGTGGGGGTTTTTGTTGGTTTCTTTTGGTGTTTTGGGGTTTATTTTTAATGTTCTGAATGATACAGCTTCTGCTGTAGCTGCTTCCTTGGCTTTATATGAAACAGAAGCACTTTTTTCCTCCTCTCTCTCATGTTGCCTCCAAAAGCTGAAGCTCTTCTAAACTGACCCTGGTTTCAAGTGAAAAATGTCTTCTAGTCTGCGTATGGGATGTGGGTCTGCCCTGCCTGACCCAAAGGAAGGACCTGGAGCTGATTCTTGTGACAGGGATCTCCATAAAGCACAAAAAAACCCCAAACCACAAAAACCAAAACCCAAGCTCCTGGAGTTTAGAGAAAATCCCATTTGGGCACCTCTGCTGTCCATGGACCGGTTGTTCAAGCAGGTTCTGGTCAGCTCTGCCACTGTGTCTAAATGTTCAGGCACTTGTCTCTCAGAAGCACCTTGAGATCCGCTCCAGGGCTGGTGCGAAGCCCTCCTGCTCCAGACCAGGGTGGAAACCCAGCCCACGGGCCTGTCCCTGGGGGGACATCTGACCTCACTGCTTCCAGCCGCTCACCGGTTTATCCCTTGAAAGTTGCTTTGGGATCACCTGCGTGTGACCTGTGTCCAGCACCTCTTCCTTGTGAGAAACCTCTGCTTGCAGACACTTGCTCCCAGAGTTCACCGGTCCTGCTTTGGCAAGGGGGGCATAATTTTGCCCGTTGCGAGCCTCTGAAACTGGTCTGCAGCTACAATGAGAACAACATCAGAGACTGGATTGGGTGGGAAGGGACCTCCCAAGGTCACCCAGTCCAACCCCCCTGCAGGGAGCAGGGCCATCTGCAGCTAGAGCAGGGTGCTCAGAGCCCCGGGCAACCTCCCCTGCAATGGTGCCAGGGATGGGGTAGCCACCACCTCTCTGGGCAGCCTGGCACAGCCTCTCCCCACCCTCAGCAGCAAAAATTGAGTTCTTCCCTAAAAATATAGGTTCTTCTGTCCCTTGATTCTTGCTGGCAGAGGGTCATGTTCCTGAGACTGACACCAGCACCATCACTGTTCCTGGTGCCAGGCTCAGCTACACCCTCAGGTTCTTCCTGTGAGGTAGAGAGAAGGGATCTTCATTTCAGGGTTGAATATTTTCAGCAATTCCTCCCAAATCTGATTGTTTTTCATTCCAGAAACAGTGAGTTTGGTGCAGGTGGAAGCTGCAGGGACAGGTTCTCCAGGACAAAGTGAACAAGCTGAGGAACACTGTGCCCAGATTGACGGGGTGGAAAAGGAGAAGGGGGCTGGTCTACGAAAGGCTGGTTGTTGGATGAGCAACATTTTGCAGGTGTTGTTGGAGACAAGGATGACACCGAGAGCATGGAGGAGATGAGATCCCCAGCCTCTGGCAGGCTGTGTCCAGCAAGGAGCTGTGATGACATCCGGGACCATGTCAGAAAGGAGCTGTGATGACATCCAGGACCATGTCAGCAAGGAGCTGCGATGACATCCAGGACCATGTCAGAAAGGAGCTGTGATGACATCCAGGACCATGTCAGCAAGGAGCTGTGATGACATCCAGGACCATGTCAGCAAGGAGCTGCGATGACATCCAGGACCATGTTGTGCCAGAGCAGGTGGGGATGGAGAGACGAAGGTGGGCAGCTGCAAGAAGAGAGACAGAATTTTGTGGTGAGATGAAGAGGAAGTGTTTTGTCTCAGCCTTGTCGCGAAACACTCTCCTCCCCCCTGTGCTACTCGATTTTTGAGCAAGAGTTAGAGCTTTCCCCAAACACGAGCTCTGCAGAATATTAATTTTCAAGAATATTAAATTTCCCACAGTGTAATTATTTCAAGGAAAGCAGCAGTGACGCGAAATGGAGCTAAGACATTTAAAATATCTTTATTTGGGGAGGTTTTTTTTTACTTGCTTCTTTTGCTCGCTTGTTTTTTTTCTATCTGAAAGCACTAAACGGAGGCTTGGTAAAACCGAGCAATGTCTCATAGCATCACAGACTGGTTTGGGTCGGAAGGGACCTTGGAGATGGTCCACTTCCAACCCCCTGCCATGGCAGGGATACTTCCCACTACACCAGCGTGATCAGAGCCCCATCCAGCCTGGATCTGAACACACCCGGGGATGGAGCATCCACAGCTCCCCTGGGCAGCCCGTGCCAGGTCTCACCACCCTCAGAGGGAAGAGCTTCCTCATTTCTTATCCAGATCTCCCCTCTTCCAGTTTGAAGCCATCATCCCTTGTCCTGTCACCCCAGGACTTTGTAAAAAGTCCCTCCCCATCTTTCCAGCAGCCCCCTTCAGACACCGGAAGGCTCCAGGGAGACCTGGACAGAATTTTTTCTCCAGGCTGAACACCCACAGCTCTCCCAGCCTGGCCTCATGAGGAAAACGCCTTGGAGAATATTTCTCAGGAAGCTTCTCAGTTCATTAAAGATGCGACAAAAAGAGCATTGTGGTCTGGTTGGGGGTTTTTATTTTGAACGACTAAGCAAGAAGGGCACTAAAACATCCTTGTCAAACCTGCCATCCTCAGCACGAGGAGAGGAAAACAACGAACCCGCCAGCGTTCGAGCTTGGCCAAACCCGTAACGATTTGCAGATAAAGTCCAGCGAGAGATGGGGAAGGGAAAGCAGAGAGGGGAGGGGGAGGCCGAAAGCAATTTTCGTTTGGTGAGACGCATGGAGATTAACCCGCGAGTTCCTCCGTTGCTGGAACGCCGGCAGCTGCGCTGAGCGAGAGATGACCGGAGCGTGCACATCGTGGCTATTTACTTATTTTAATTATACATGGGTTTTTTTTTCCCCCTGAAACAGTCGAATGTCAACAGCAAAGTAAGAAAGAGGGGAAGGGGGGGAAGGTAAGGAAACAGACGTTTTTAAATCGCAAGGGCAGCGTAAGGGCAGGGTGAGGGTCCCCTTGGGGGGTGGGAGTAGTCCCGAGGTTGCTGAGAGAAGCGGGGTAAGGATGAAGGCGAAGGAAAACCCCAGGGAGAAAGTGACCCCGGGGCCTGGCTTCGGAAAGCTGGGAAAGGGCAAAGAGGCGGCAGTCAGAAACCAGTGGGATTAACATTTATTGCCCAAAGAAAGCGCTGAAACGGACAAAGGGAGTATTCCTGGAGCGTCTCGCCGTCCGTTTCATAGCAGGGAAACCGGCAGCAGTGACCACGAATTTCCCGGTGCAGCAGCCTCGTTGCTCCTTTAGATGGGGCAACTCGCCTCGGAATGGGGGGGAAATGGGAAATTAAACCTGCCCCGGCTGGAATGATGCTTCTGACACATCTCATGTGTCCAAAAACAACACACGGATCTGAAGGAAACCACCCCAAAGTGGAGGCAAAAAAAATACTTTTTCAAAGAGAAGTCATCAATTATTCTTTGCCAACTTGAAGCAAACGGGGATTAGAAAGAGGCCATCTGATGTCTGCAGTTAGTCACTCTTTTTATTAAGGAGCTTTTAGGAAAATCATGGTTTCTTTGGGTCTGAATGTAGCCGTTGTCATGACACTTTGAGTGCGTAGATTTGCTCTTGCTTGAAAGATCTGGCCTTTAATCAGCGTGTTCCACGTGGATATCCCAGGGTGACGACGCTGTTGTTATTCTGCATACTTAAAATTTTTTGGTGCAATTCCAGAATCCTCCTGGTGATGGGGTGGGGACATTGCATATTAATTCCTCGGTGACAACCATAGAATCACAGGATGGTTTGGGTTGGAAGGGACCTCAAAGCTCATCCCGTTCCAACCCCCCTGCCATGGGCAGGGACACCTCCCACTAGAGCAGGGTGCTCAGAGCCCCATCTACTCTGGATTTGAACACATCCAGGGATGGAGCTTCCCTGGGCAGCCTGTGCCAGGGTCTCACCACCCTCAGAGTGAAGAACTTCTTCCTCATTTCTCCTCTAAATTTCCCTCTTCCAGTTTGAATCCATCACCCCTCACCCCATCATCACAAGCCCTTCTGGGAACTGCCTCCCCAGCAGCTTTCCTGTGGGTCCCCTTCAGACACTGGAACATGAAGGAAGGTCTGAAAGAGCAGCAGGGAGAAGGCTGATGATGTTCAGGGCTGTCCTGAAACAGTGAATGTGAAATGAGAAATGAAATTCACACTCTTGAGCTGGGAGGAATGGGAGGATTTATGCCAGTAAACACTGATGCCAAACTGGTTTGGATGGTGGTAGCATTAATCTATAGGTGATTGGGGGTTACATTATTCTTGATATTATTAGTGTTTCTATTATTCTATATATAATTTAATATATACTTTAATATATTTTTTTATATATATATCCTTGCTATTGTTTCAGTAATAATAAATTGTTGTGTCCTGGCAGAGACCCACCAGCACTCTTGGCTTCCCTGTCTTTTCACTGGCAAATCACGCAGGCAGGTTGGGTTCCTCCTCCCTTAAACATCGGGGTGCATTGGCTTGTTTTTCTCAAAGCTCCTGGATCTCAGCCAGACCTTGTGCCCCCTGAGTGCCTCACCCAGGCTGGGTCTGAAGACCTGGGTGACTTGGAGCAGCGATGCTATTCCTGGCTGCAGGCAGAGTTTTCCTTCAGACGCAGTTTGCCCTTCTGACCTTCTCTGCGTGAAGCCGCAAGGACCCCCAAAAAGCACCAATGATAAAGCAGAGGGAAGTCAGAGCTGAGTGTGACCAAAGGCTGTTGTTTACATCACCACACTTCACAGGGAGAAGGTTCTTCTGCAGCCCCCATCTTCCAGACCCAGCCTTTGGTCTAACAAAAGGAATTATCTCTGCTCTGACCCCAAAGGAGGGGCCATCAGCTACCCCCGGAGAAAGCCACATTTTTCAGAAGAATGCGTCATTAACGGTGGTTGGTTGCTGGAGGGGAAAGTGGCCCAGCACTAGAGCAATTAGCTTCTCCCAAAAATTAGACATGACCATTTTCTAATAATGAATCTGTTGCTCCCAACGGGAAAAAAAAAAAAAAAAAACCGTGTCGTGATGAATGGAGACGAAATTACTGATGATGTGGAAGTTCTCCTCTTCTAATGGGTGAGTCACCTCGATCCGGTGACTGTCAGTGTCAGGGGCACTGCAGAGGTCACCGAGAAATGTCACTGGGGTCGCGTGAGGGTTTGTTTCCTGGAATACAGGGTAATTATCAGATAAGTTGGATAATAAAAGCCCACGTCGCGCTGACCGCAGATCATCCATCAGCTGCATATATCATTGCACCTGGATGGTGAGGCAGAAACAGCAGCTAAGGATTGAATTTAACTGGCTGAGAGAGTTGGAGTTGTTCAGTCTGGAGAAGAGAGGGCTCCAGGGAGACCTTCTTGTGGCCTTTCGGGGCTTCAAGGGGCCTGTCAGACATCTGCAGCTAGAGCAGGGTGCTCAGAGCCCCGGGCAACCTCCCCTGCAACGGTGCCAGGGATGGGGCAGCCACCACCTCTCTGGGCAGCCTGGCACAGGCTCTCCCCACCCTCAGCACCAACAATTTCTCCTTCTCTCTGGGCTGAATCTCCCTCTTTTAGTTTGAACCATCCCCCCTTGTCCCGCCCCAACAGGCCCTGCTCAAAAGGTTGTCCCCATATCCTTCCTGTCTTGGTGAGATGATGGTACTTTAAGGTGGAAAAGCTCTTCAACCCAACACCCACCCAAAGGAGTGACTCTGAACAGACTTCCAGCTGCTCAAACTGCCCCCCGTCTGCCCAAGAGATGGCTGCCTCAGGCACAGACCTGCCACAGCATCACCTGCTCAGGGTGCCTCCAGTGCTCCATCCGGACCACTGTCGACCTCAAAGCCACCCCGTCCACCTCTGTTCCTTCAGCTTCCAGATGAGTCCATCACCTGTGTCTGTGTGTCCATGCCTGCACACAGAACCATCACCTCCAGAGGTCCCTCCCAACTCCCGCCACCTCACCCTGGGATTCTGTAACTGCCCTGACACATGCGCTGCGAGGATGGAGATCCAAGGTGGGTTACAGCCCCAGCACGGCCGTCGTGGCAGCTCAGCACAGGCTGACCATCCTTCCAGACAGCGCTCGGCCAGCGTCGTGTGGCCGCATGGAGCTCACTGCAGGCAGGGAGCACTCGGGCAGTCAGCTTCCATGAGCTGCGTTTCATCAAGGCTCGGCATGCTGCGGTGCCCGAGCTGACACATTTCCTCCATCCACGCTGCACAGAAGTCGGATGGGGTTTGGAGCATCCCTGCTCTAGGTGCGGATGTCCCTGCTCCCTGCAGGGGGGTTGCACCAGGTGACCTCGGAAAGTTCCTTCCCACCCAAACCATTCCATGATTTCATGATTTTTCTTTCACAGCTTGAGCACGTCGGCATCTCTCCTGTGGGGTGAGACACGGGATGCTGCAGCTGACCCAGGTGAGCTGCTGGCACGGACCAGGGCGATCCACACTGGCTTTGCCTCCGTGCAGATCAACCCCGTGTGTGGTTTAATCCTCTCCTGCCGGTGCCGATACGTTATTTTCACTCTTTCGTCAGAAGATAATGAATCACCAGTGAAACCCTTCTCCCCCGCCCTGTTTTGGTTTCCTGTTTTGCAACAGGCCCTGCTCAAAACTCTGTCCCCATCTTTCTGACAGGCCCCTTGCAGTCCTGCCAGGCCCCCAGAAGGTCTCCCCAGAGCCTTCTCTGCAGGCTGAACCCCCCCAGCTCTCCCAGCCTGTTCTCATGCACTGTATCAAGCTGAACCCAAACACTCCTCTCATCCCATCACCACGACCCCCAAGCCCCAGCAGCCACATTCATTTTGCTCTGCAGCGACACCCGTGCTGCCAAGAGCAGCTCCACATCTCCCCAGCGTCACAGCCGAGTTCAAAGGAGACCCACCACGGGGGGACCTCACCACGTGACGCTGCTTTCCAGACACGTGGAAATCACATAGATCGGCGTCCACAAAGAATCATCAAACTCCAGGTTGGAAGGGACCTCGAGAATCATCTGGTCCGAGCTTCCTCGGGAATCCAGGGCACTCCTGTCTGGAAGAGGGGTGACCGAGGGGCTGGGGAAGGGCTCCGTAGCATTGTGAGTGACTTGGAGAGTGCATTCAGGTGTCATTTTTCCCCGTCTCTTTTAATACCAGAACTAAGGCGCATTAAATAAGCCAGCAGGTGGCAAATTCAAACCCAATTACGGGAGGTGATTTTCGCGCAGCAGGAGTCAGCTTCGGAACATTTTGTCAGAGTGAGCGGCAAACAGTGAATGTCTGCAGGGGCTCCATGGAGAGAGAAGACAAATCCACATGAAAAAAAAAAAAAAAAAAAAATCCGTGAAAGAATATTCATCACAAATCACCCTTCTTGGCTCAGAAAGTGCTGGAGCCTCAGACTGATAGAAGGTAGCAGAGAAATGAGCCTACCCTACGCTTGCCATGGGCTTAGTCCTTTCCTGAGCACCACCCAGGTCACGGCATCGGCCAGCTGGACCTTCGAGGTGCCCCCAGCAAGCACAGAGCTCCCTCGGGGCATCTTCACCTCCTCAAGGAGCATCCGACTGTTGTGCAAGCACACCACCTCCCACCCCAAACTGAGGACAGTGAGAGAAGCTGCCTGGAGCCTGACATGGGGGTGTCCAGCACCACGGAGCATCACCGAGTGTGTAGCAAGGAGACAGGACATCACTCAGGAAGAGTCCGTGGAGTTTGAAAGGTGGGAATCGTTCACTGTCATCCCATCCTGGACAACTGTGTTGACACAACTTCTTAGCTGGGACATCCTGCCACCCTACAGGGAGGAGTTTTTTATAGAGTCATAGAATGACAGAATGATTAGGGTTGGAACTCCCAGCTCAGCTCCAGCTTTTCAGCCACCAAAGCCCCCAGGTCCTTCTCCACAGGGCTGCTCTCCAGCCCTTCGTTCCCAGCCTGGATTAATGCGAAGAGTTGCCCCAGCCCAGCTGCAGGACCTTGCGCTAGGCCTGGTGGAATCTCAAGAGGTTCACCCTGGCCCACTTCTCCAGCTTGTCCAGGTCCCTCTGGATGGATCCTGTCCCTCGGGAATGTGCACTGCACCACTCAGCCTGCACCAGGAGCTGCTGATCCATGGTGATCCCAGTGCCAGAAGGAACTCAAACCTGGTTAAACATCATTTTAAATTCTATGTATTAAAGCCAACACTAGAAACCAAGAGAGGACAGGTGGATAATCTTCATGGAACCATCTAACCCCAGACTGGAAGGCACCTCAAGGACCATTTGGTCCAACCTTTCTTGGGAAAAGTCCAATCTAGAAAATGTGGCCCAGCACTGTGTCCATGAACATCTTCCAAGTGTGCAATGCTGGGGAGTCCACCACTTCCCTGGGGAGATTATTCCAACGGCTGGTTGTCCCAGTTGTGGAAAGCTTTCGTAAGTCCTTTCGGAACCCCAGGCTGTGCTGGGGTCCACCTGGCTGGAAGCTGGCCAGAGCAGTTAAACACACCAGTCTCGCCCAGCCTCAAGACACGAATGACCACTAAATGCCATGAAGATCCAGGAGCTGTTGGTGGACTTGGTGGGCCTGGCTCAGGCTTTCCCACCACAGTCAAACCTGAGTCTCAGCCGCAGCAGAATTTGGTACGTCTCCGAAATGCAGAGGGCAGGAACATTGCCGTGAGGTTTCATACCTCGGATGGCACCTGCAGAGCCTGGTCTTGGTGCTCCCTACATGGGACCCAAGGGCAGAGTAAGGACGCAGTGTTTGTTCCCTTCTTTCTGTTCTAATTAATACGTTAATTCATGTGAGGGTTTGGGGTGGTTTTTTTCCCTAATTACAGAAGAATTAGAAAATTTTCAATCTAGAAAGGATGGCCACGACGATTTGTTCTGACATCCCACATCACACTTCCAGGAGAATTTCATAACCACTGTACTCAACAAGCCCATCGTGGGCTCCAGGCAAAGCATCCGTCTCAGGAGGATTCCTGATCTCAGCTTTACAGCCCCAGAAGATGAAGAATTTGTCATCTGTCCCTTTTTTTTTATCTTCAGATTTGCAGAAAAGCAGCGTCGCTTTTCATCCAATTCCTGCAGAACTTCAATTTCCAGTCACTGGGTCACGTTGTGCTCGTGGGTCACATTGAAGAGTCATCACCGTCAATCATGCACCAACTGATGGATGAATTTTAGGTAAATTCGGGGGTTTTTTAGCCCATGGCAGAGTCTAAATAAGTCCTTCAGTAAGAGACTTATTGCCCCAGAGAGCACGAGATTTATTCCTGCGGATGTTTCCCTGAAAGCTCATTCTCTCAGGTGAAATTTGTATCAAATTTGTATTTTAATTTTATTCAAGGAATAAGTGTGCAGCCCATGAACCAGAAAACAGACAAACGCCCACTTCCACCTGCAGGTGATACAAATTCCCTCAATTACCCAAGTTCATAGCAGTGCATAATGAATGTGCTGTTGATTATTTTTCCCTTTTTGTTGATGATTATGGGATAAGATGTCCATGAATCTGAAAAAAAATTAGACAAAAAAATATTAAGGAGCTTCGTGATTTGTAAGATACCTCAAGAAGTTGGAAGTTCCCAGCAGCAAAGTCTTTACTTTTAAATACCACTAATTTAGAATGGTTAGAATCAGGGCATTACAGAATCGTTCTGGCTGGAAGAGATGTTTAAGATCATGGAGTCCAACCCTTCCCCCAGCACTGCCAGGGCACCACTGCCCCCTGTCCCTCAGCACCACAGCTCCACGGGGGGCTTGGAAACCCCTCCAGGGGTCACGGGGACTCCCCCCCTGCCCTGGGCAGCCTGGCACAGCCCTGGGGAACCCTGGAGGGGGCTGAAGAAATTGTTCCTCAGCTCCAACCTAAACCTCCCCTGGGGCAGCTTGAGGCCGGTTCCTCTTGTGCTGTCCCTTGTTCCTTGGGAGCAGAGCCCGACCCCCCTGGCTCCAGCCTCCTGCCAGGAGCTGTCAGAGCCAGAAGGTCTCCCCTCAGCCTCCTTCTCTCCAGGCTCAACAAGCCCAGGGCCCTCAGCCGCTCCTCAGCATCCTCCTGCTCCAGCCCCTTCCCCAGCTCCGTTGCCCTTCTCTGGCCACGCTCCAGCCCCTCACTGTCCTGCTGGGAGTGAGGGGCCCAGAACTGACCCCAGGATTCCAGGGGTGGCCTCCCCAGTGCCCAGTGCAGGGGGATGATCCCTGCCCTGCTCCTGCTGCCCACCCCAGTGCTGACACAGCCAGGGTGCTGGTGGCTTCTTGTCCCCCTGGGCACTCTCTGGCTCATCTCCAGCCTCCTGTTGACCAAACCCCCAGGTCCTTTCCCACCGGGCACTTTCCAGGTGCCCTGCCCCAGCCCGGTGCATTGCAGGGTTTTGTTGTGACCCACAACACACCAGGTCACACTTCAGCATCTTTTTGCCACACCCCCCCCCTCCACTCTTGTCACCTACACTGCTGGGCTGATTTCATGGTCAGATGAGGTCCAGATGGAGCTGGGATTCGCTCCACAGGAGAAGTGCAGGGACATGTGGTGCAAGGGGGTCTGACCATCCGGTAAACTTCTCTTGGTCTTCAGACTCAGCCCTTAGACAGCAGCATCGTCCGTGCTTCTTCTCCACCACGGAGATCGCTTGGCTTTTATGTGCTTTTTTTATCACCAATTCATACTCCTGAACCCGGGGAGATGTGAAATCCCACAGCTGCCGTGTACCTCCGATCAATGTAAACCCAATGACAAGATGACAAGAGAAGACACATGTGGGTAGTAGGTTATTAAGCAATATTTCCTGCCTGATTTCTAGAGCCAGCACGTATTTGTTTATTTGTTTTTATTACATTAGCCAGAGAGGCTGCATTTAAAAACCCAGAGAGGCACAATACTCGGGAAATGGGGACCTGCTCCTCACCATCTTCTACCTTCTCAGTGGAAGACATTTCACATTTTATTGCTCAGGATGTTAACTCTGCAATGCCAAGCTCTGTGTGTTGAACATACAGCAGATAAAATGTGTTAAAAATAAAAAAACAAAGAAGGAAAAAACAAAAAACAGTATTACATTGCCTGTCAGGCAGCAGGTCAGAAGGAAAAAACAGCTTTTCATTCGTTCAGAATTTTATAATTGGACAAAATTGGCCCAGGCTGCCCAGGGCAGGGGTGGAGTCCCCGTGATCCCTGGAGGGGTTTCCAAGCCCCCCGTGGAGCTGTGGTGCTGAGGGACAGGGGGCAGTGGTGTCCTGGCAGGGCTGGGGCAATGGTTGGACATCTTGAAGATGTTTTCCAACCAGAACAATTCTATGAAGTGACAATTGTTCTGTGGCTTTAACGACGAGAGGGTAGATTTAGATTATATGTAGGAAAGAAATTCTTCACTCTGGGGGTGGTGAGACACTGGCACAGGCTGCTCGGGGAAATTGCTGATGCCCCATCCCTGGAAGTTCTCAAGGCCGGGTAGGACGGGACTTTGAGCAACCTGTTCTAGTGGGAGGTGTCCCTGCTTATGGTGGCAAGGTTGGAAGAAGATGATCTTTAAATCCTTTCCAACCCAAACCATTCCATGTTTCTATGCCAGAAAATGTGCAGAGGGAGTGTTTGGGGTGAGGAGCTTGGGTAGCCCCACCAAGAGGTTCAAGACTTTCTGATAGCAACATCTCTCTCTTATTCCTGTATCAAATGACTCTTGGGGCAGATGAACACTTTCACCACCTTCTCTTTTATCTGTTGTGTCCGCACACCGTACACAATGGGGTTCAGCAGTGGAGGGAAGAGCACATACATGTTGGCCAGCAGAATGTGGACGTGTTGGGGGATTTCCCGACCAAAGCGGTGTGTTAAAACCGTGAAAAAAGCAGGAATATAGAAAAGTAAAATCACAGAGATGTGAGAGCTACAGGTGTTGAAAGCCTTGAGACGGGCAGTCCTGGACGGGAGTCTGAATAATGCCAGGAGGATGAGGACATAGGAGGCAGCGATGAGCAGAACATCGACCACTACGGCCGCAATAGGCACCATGAGGCCGTAGATGATGTTGATGGAGATGTCGGCGCAGGCCAGGCGGGCGATGCCGATGTGCTCGCAGTAGGTGTGGGGGATGACGTTGTGCCCGCAGAACGGCAGCCGCTTCAGGAGAAGGACACAGGGAAAAATGATGCAGAAACTCCTCAGCAAAGCCACCAGCCCTGTTTTGACAACCACCGATGGGTTCAGCAGGGCCACGTACCGCAGCGGGTGGCAGATGGCTACGAAGCGGTCCAGCGCCATGGCCAGCAGGACCACCGACTCCACCGAGAAGCTGAAATGCAGGAAGAACATCTGGGTCAGGCAAGCGCCAAAGGAAATCTTGCCGGCGCTGAACCAGAACAGAGCCAGCATCTTGGGCACCGTTGTGGTCGACAGCATGAGGTCAGCCACGGCCAGCATGGACAGGAAGAGGTACATGGGCTGGTGGAGGCTGCGTTCTGTCTTGATGACAAACAGCATGATCCCATTTCCTAGCAGGGCCACCAGATACATGGAGCAGAACGGAATTGAGATCCAGATGTGTGACTTCTCCATGCCTGGGATACCAGCCAGGATGAATGTCGCTGGCGTCAGGCCCGTGTGGTTAAATGGTGGCATCTTTCACCTAAAAGCAAAGGCAGGAGACACGGCAGCTTTAGTTGAGACGCTTCAGCTCTGCTGTCACTACCAAATGCCTCGTGACACCTTCTCTGATCTGCTAATGCCCACAGCCAGAGGTCTAGCGGGAGGTGTCCTTGCCCATGGACAGGGTCAGAATGAGGTGACCTTTAAGGTCCCTTCCAACCCAATCCATCTGGTGATTCTATGAATCTAAACTATCAATCCTCGTGGCCTGCGACATACTGCAGCCTGTACTTACAGAGTCACAGAATCGTGGGGTCATGGAATCATTGTGATTAGAAGAGACCTGCAAGATCATCGAGTCCAACTGTTCCCCCAGCACAGCCAGGGCACCTCTCTCACTGCGAGCAGGGCATCACAGATCCATGAACCAGCTCTCTTGTGTTTTTAAAAAACTGTCACGTCTGGGTCCGCAGCAACCTCACGGGTTGGGGTTTGCGTCCTCACACCTCTGCCTCATCTCAGCTGCCTTACAGGTAAGTCCTGGCTTGAGGTTTGACGTTCAGAGCTGCCCGTTACTGCAGAAGCTGCTGGGAAAATGTCACGTCCTGTTTAACCTGGGTGAGACTGGGTCTGCTCACAGCGAGAGAGAAGCATCTCCTGCGTAAAAGATCCCAAACTAAGAAAGCCCAAGGAACCCGCTCCCACATGGGAGTGGACTCTCTGGGAACAAGAATTAGTGCAGCAGTAACAATCTAATTCTGTAATGATCTAAAACAATTTCAGTATAAATATGGCCTGAATTAAAAAGATACGTGAGAGATATTCATAGAATCATAGACTGGTTTGGGTGGGAAAGGACCTTACAGATCATCCAGTTCCAACCCCCCTGAACTGGGCAGGGACACCTGCAAATAGAGGAGGTTGCTCAGAGCCCCATCCAACCTGATTCTATCTCTGGAAACATTTCTGTTGGGATAGGACAAGGGGGATGGCTTAAAATAAAAGAGGGAGATTTAGAGCAGAGAGAAGGAGAAATTGTTGGTGTGAGGGTGGTGAGAGGCTGTGCCAGGCTGCCCAGAGAGGTGGTGGCTGCCCCATCCCTGGCACCATTGCAGGGGAGGTTGCCCGGGGCTCTGAGCACCCTGCTCTAGCTGCAGATGGCCCTGCTCCCTGCAGGGGGGTTGGATGAGGTGACCTCAGAAGGTCCCTTCCCACCCAAACCAGCCTGCGATTAGATTTTTCTCACATGGCTTGAGCACATCAGCAGTTCTCCTGTGGGATGGGAGCTGGGACACTGCAGCTGACCCGGGCAAGCTGCTGGCACTGACCAGGGTGGTCCACACTGGCTTTGCCTCTGTGCACATCACCCTGTGCATGCTTTAATCCTCTGCTGCCTGTGCTGCTCTGCCAGCCTGAACTGAGCACCCCAGCACTCAAACCCAGACGCTGGGTTAGGAAGGGGCTGATCTCAGGGGTCAGAGCTTCACAGGATGATTCACAGGCAGTTTGCCATCTCTGCACCAGGCTCAACATCCTAGAGCTCCTTCTGCCCCGCTGCTCCCCCCAAGCCCACACTGCAGACATCCCACCACATTCCCAGCCTAGAGGAACCTGGGCCCCTGGCTGATCTCCAGACGGGGCTGTGGTGCCACGGCCGGGATGGTGGTGGGGACACCGGTACCTGTCTGCAGGATCCCAGAGGATGGAGGAAATGTTGTGACCTGCTCAGCAGCTCCATAAGTGTCCTCCAGATGAGGAGACGTGCCCTGGGATGTCGTACCTCCACTCACAGAATCACGGAATCAGGGAATAGGGGGGGTTGGCAGGGACTCTGGAGCTGCTTTGGTGCCACCCCCTGCTCCATCCAGCAGGGGCACCCAGAGGAGGGGCCCAGCAGCGCAGGGTCCAGCCGGGGTGGGAATCTCTCCAGACAAGGAGACTCCACAGCCTCTCTGGGCAGCCTGGCACAGCCTCCCACACCCTCAAACAAGTTTCTCCTGTCCTCCAGCCCCCGCTCTGCACACAGACACTATAAGTGTGGAGCTCTCTGCAGACACTCTCACAGGTCCCTGGTGCCCGGCTCTGTGCCTGCCCTGACTCCCTTCCCACCAAGCACACAATTATACCTGTGCTGCTTCACGTCTCCATCCCTCAGGGCCTGCTTGGGCTGACGTGATGTAGAATCATAGAAACAAAGAGTTGTCCTGGTTGGAAAAGACCTTTCAGATCCTCAAGTCCACCCATTGCCCCAGCAGTGCCAGGGCACCACTGCCCCCTGTCCCTCAGCACCACAGCTCCACGGGGGGCTTGGAAACCCCTCCAGGGGTCACGGGGACTCCACCACTGCCCTGGGCAGCCTGGCACAGCCCTGGGGAACCCTCAAGGGGCTGCAAGAAATTGTTCCTCAGCTCCAACCTAAACCTCCTTTGGAGCAACTTGAGGCCAGTTCCTCTTGTGCTGTCCCTTGTTCCTTGGGAGCAGAGCCCGACCCCCCTGGCTCCAGCCTCCTGCCAGGAGCTGTCAGAGCCAGAAGGTCTCCCCTCAGCCTCCTTCTCTCCAGGCTCAACAAGCCCAGGTTCCTCAGCCGCTCCTCAGCACCCTTGTGCTCCAGCCCCTTCCCCAGCTCCGTTGCCCTTCCCTGGACATGGTCCAGCCTCTCCAGCAGCAGGTTGTGGCAGAACACAGTCAGGCTTTGGAACAACAGCCGTGATGACTCCTGAAAAATGCAACCTGAGTTACCAAAAGCAGCTGAGCACCCAGACGTACCAACGCGATGCAAATATCTTGGCACCGATGTATAAATAGCAACCCATGTTTTGCACAGATCGCTGAGCGTGATACTCCCGGGGATTAAAATAGTTCACTTGGAGAATCTTCGCATTCATTGGGCGGTCGTTTAAAATTAGTTTGAAGTGAAACTTGTTTTGCTTTCCTTGGGATGAGTCACTGGATTTACTGGAGTTTCAGGCCATGAGCACTGAACTTAGCGCTGAACTTATGCTTGGTTACATGAAGGGAGGCCCCAAGGAAACCACAGCCTGTGAAAAATAAGGTGGCCCCATCCGTCAGCAGAAGCTGCATCCTCAAGATAACACTCACAGAATCACAGCAGGGGGGTGGGGGCTGGAAGGGCCCTCTGGAGATGCTCTGGTGCCACCCCCTGCTCCATCCAGCAGGGGCACCCAGAGCAGGGGCCCAGCAGCGCAGGGTCCAGCCGGGGTGGGAATCTCTCCAGACAAGGAGACTCCCATCACGATCCATCCCTTCATCACTGCCACTGATAGCCTCTCTCACTCCTGGGCACCTGATCCCCTGTGTGGTGACCCCTCTGACCATGAGTGGCTGCAGCTCTGGCTCCAGTTCACTGAGAAGCGATGGGAAAATAGTGATCAATAGAGTGACAGTGGGTTTGATTGTGCCCCAGGGCTCTGGGCAGAGAGAGAGACCCCCCTGCAGTGCTGGGCCAGCTCGGGAGTGCTCAGCACAGCAGAGACAGGGACCTGGTGGAGCGGGGCCAGAGGAGCAGCCAACAAGTGAAGGGACTCTGCTGGATCTGATCATTTGAAACAAAGGTCAGGGATGGGAATGCTGGAAGCACAGCGACCATGAGACGGTGAAGGTCAGGATCCTGGGAGGGAGGAGCAGGGCCTGGTCTCTTCCAGTGGCATCACCATGAGTGATGGGCAGGGGAACACAGATGGTGCAGGCTGATAGGGAAGAGATGGGACATGCCTGTCACTGCCAGCAATTCTCATCACTAACCACTAGAGAAGATGATGTATTCAAAAGTGCCAGCATCAGCTCCCCTTGCTTAGAAGAGCCTTTCCAAAGAGCACAGGCAGGGGCATCTCAGAAATGCCACCTCTTGCCACATTGCAAACATGGACATACGTAGAGCTGGAGGCCAAAACTGGCACGTAGACAGCTTGTTGGCCAGGTCAAGAAAGTGATGGGAACAGAGTTAACTCCAGTTGGCAGCCAGTCACAACTGGTGTCCCCAGGGCTCAGTGCTGGGGCCAGTTTTCTTTAATATCTTTGTCAATGATCAGGGCAAAGGGATCAAGGCACCCGCAGTTGGGTTGCAGATGACTTCAACTTGGGTGAGAGTGTTGGGTCTGCTGGAGGGTGTGAGGCACTACAGAGGGCTCTGGCCAGGATGCAATGATGAGCTGAGGCCAATGGGATGAGGTTCAACAAGGCCAAGGGTCAGGTCCTGCCCTTGGGTCACACCAACCCCCTGCAACACTCCTGGCTGGGGCAGAGTGGCTGGAAAGTGCCCAGCAAGAAAGGACCTGGGGGGGATGGTCGAGAGGCATCTAGGGATGACCCAGAGAGTGCCCAGGGGGACAAGAAGCCACCAGCACCCTGGCTGTGCCAGCACTGGGGTGGGCAGCAGGGCCAGGGCAGGGATCATCCCCCTGCACTGGGCACTGGGGAGGCCACCCCTGGAATCCTGGGGTCAGTTCTGGGCCCCTCACTCCCAGCAGGACAGTGAGGGGCTGGAGCGTGGCCAGGGAAGGGCAACGGAGCTGGGGAAGGGGCTGGAGCACAAGGGTGCTGAGGAGCGGCTGAGGGACCTGGGCTTGTTGAGCCTGGAGAGAAGGAGGCTGAGGGGAGACCTTCTGGCTCTGACAGCTCCTGACAGGAGGCTGGAGACAGCTGGGGTGTGAAATGTCTTGTCCCCAAGTGATGGGGCAAGAGGAACCGGCCTCAAGTTGCCCCAGGGCAGGTTTAGGTTGGAACTGAGGAACAATTTCTTGCAGCCCCTGAGGGTTCCCCAGGGCTGTGCCAGGCTGCCCAGGGCAGGGGGGGAGTCCCCGTGATCCCTGGAGGGGTTTCCAAGCCCCCCGTGGAGCTGTGGTGCTGAGGGCCATGGGTCAGTGGTGCCCTGGCAGTGCTGGGGGAAGGGTTGGACTCCAAGATCTGAAAGGTCTCTTCCAAGCCATCCCATGATTCCATAGTCTTTACTCCCAAATGTCTCTGGATGTGCTTTATTCCCTGAGCTCATCTTGCACAGGAAAGAACATCCCATGGGTACAGCCCATTCCTGGGGTACACCCGTGTCCAACAGCCACCAATTGCTCTGGACCCAGCCCCAACGGGGAGGGAAGACAGGGAATGAAGGAGAGACACTCATGGGTTGGGGGGTGAAACAAAAAAAAACCCTGGAAGAGCTTTAGCACTATCGACGCTTCCTTACTGTTTCACCCGATGTTTTCCATGGTTTGGTGAGTGCTCGAGAAGTTTCATTTATGACAGAAACAGCAAAATAGGTAAAGGAAACTCACACCTTGCTCCAACCCAGGGGGAAGACCATGCTTCTCAGTTTCCAGCCTCACCTGAAGTCACAGGAAGGCCTCCCATCTGCTCAGCAGACACTCAAAGAAGATGGTCTTGACCTCCAGCAGCTCCTAGGACCACAAGCTTATTTTCCATGGCCCTTAACACCACAAAGGGCTCCAGCACCCACCCACCTTCACACCCTTCATGACACCCGGACACGTCTGCGAGATGCTTTGATTTCACTTCCATTGAAAGGGGACCAAGAACCCAACTCTCAGCCAGTTTTGTTGTTGAGCTAAGTTGGAGCAAAGTGATGGTTTCTCCTGATTTTCTCCCTCTCGTCTTATCCCCGTCATATTGCAGCCGAGGGAGAGGGGGACTGAGGGGAGCTGAGCAATGCTGAGCAAGAGCTAAAGGACCCCGGGGGGCAAGAGCCTGGGGCCAGACTCTGCTCAGTGGTGCCCAGCCACAGGACAAGGGGCACTGGGCACTAACTGGAACCCAGGAGGTTCCACATGATCAGGAGGAGCAAGTTCTTTGGTGTGAGGGTGTGGGAGGCTGTGCCAGGCTGCCCAGAGAGGCTGTGGAGTCTCCTTGTCTGGAGAGATTCCCACCCCGGCTGGACCCTGCGCTGCTGGGCCCCTGCTCTGGGTGCCCCTGCTGGATGGAGCATGGGGTGGCACCAGATCAGCTCCAGAGGTCCCTGCCAGCCCCCACCATGCTGGGATTCTGGGATCCTGTGTTTCCAGGGACTGGGGAGTGCTGATGTGTGCTGGTGGAAGGAATGCGACCTGTCCTGGAAGCCAGCGTGACCCCAGCCTCCCCTGGTCCCTCCCCATCCCATTGAGAGCGACATGCACTGAAGTCTCCTTCCAGATCACCGTAAGTTTTCAAAGCCATGGACCTCAGGACTGGGTGAAGTGTTAGAGGAAGAGCCAAGGGGAGCACAGACCTGTGTTGTCCACCATCACAGCTATGAGAACACGCTGGGACCCTATCACCGACCCATTGCCCAAAGTGCCCCAACAAAATGCTCATTCCCATGGGTGCCTGATCCATGGAGCCACCTCCGCCAGGCCTGCAGCCCATTACAGCCTGTCCCCCATGCCTCAAGAGCATGACTTCGCTTCCACCACTATTGCATTAGTCAACTTTGCATCAGCTAAAAATCTGATTAGCAACGATTTTTGACTTGCTTCTGCATGGCCGGTAACGACCCTGTAGAGCATCAACCCCAGCATCCAGCCAACCCCCACTGAGTGGCCCCAGAAGAGCCCGGTGCAGAGCGATGCCTGTAACCAGACTGTGCACTCACCAAATTCCACCAGCACCCGCTTTGCTTACAACCGACGGGCTGGGCGGTTTGTTGCGATGCGGTAAATGGCACGAGATGGGGAAAACGGCTAAAAAAATTCCCGCCGTTGTCTTCAGCCTTCGGGGAAGTTACCACCCAAGTGTGGCGGTGGTCAGGGAACAGACAGACAGGGTTCGGTGGGGGATGAACCCACAGACCGGTCCCCATGGCCGTTAGCAATGATCCTGACCTTTTTCCGCCGTATTGATCAGGTCTTGCGTTCACCATTTGCCATTATTTTTTTTGGAGATGATGTCAAACGCGGCCAGTTCAGATTTCCGCAATGATCCCATTTCTCCTTCTTAACACCAGCACGCAGCAGAAAGGATTGATTTTGGCCTTATTTCCTTTCTCTTTTTTTTTTGTTTGTTTCTTTTTCTCCACTACATTTGCCAAGCCCAGGGGTACTTGAGCAGGACTCGCAGACCTGGTGGCTCCTCCACGGGCTCTTCTGGTCCCCCCAGGCACAAATGATCCGGAACTGCTGATTTCCACTTGCCTGAGTCTGGTTCCCAAAGGCTGTGGACAGGATGAATCTGCAGCTGAAAATGTGAACGTAAGATCATCGAGTCCAACCCTTCCCCCAGCAGTGCCAGGGCACCACTGACCCATAGCCCTCAGCACCACAGCTCCAC
>JANVCC010000116.1:37679-56438 GCA_025345505.1 Todiramphus chloris collaris | reverse complement strand
AAAGAAATGTGTTGGAGGAGTTAAGAATTAACTTGGGGGGGAGGGGGCAGTTGATCTGATGACTCTCCTTCCCTTTTCTTCTTAACTTGTAGCATCATCACGCTCTGGTGGCACCCCCTGCTCCATCCAGCAGGGGCACCCAGAGCAGGGGCCCAGCAGCGCAGGGTCCAGCCGGGGTGGGAATCTCTCCAGACAAGGAGACTCCACAGCCTCTCTGGGCAGCCTGGCACAGGCTCCCACACCCTCACACCAAACAGGTTTCTCCTGCCCAGATGGAACCTCCTGGGTTCCAGTTGGTGCCTGTTGCCCCTTGTCCTGTGGCTGGGCACCACTGAGCAGAGTCTGGCCCCAGGCTCTTGCCCCCCGGGGCCCTTTATCTCTTGCTCAGCATTGCTCAGCTCCCCTCTCAGGCTGCTCTTCTCCAGCTGCACAGCCCCAGGGCTCTCATCCTGTCCCCAGCACAGAGATGCTCCAGCCCCTCAGCATCTTCACAGCCTCTGCTGGACTCTCTCCAGTAGCTCCCCATCTCTCTTGAATGGAGAAGACCAGAACTGGGCACAGAATTCCAGATGTGGCCTCACCAGGGCAGAGCAGATCAGGAGACCCTCCCTAGACCTAGTGGCCACACTTTTCTTCATGCACCTCAGGAGACAATTGGCCTTGTTGGACATGGGAGCCCATTGCTGGCTCATGGTGAACTTGTTGTCTATCAGCACTCCCCAGTCCTTTTCTGTGGCACTGAGTACTCCAGCATTACTGGGATGACTGGAGCCAAGCAGGGGTTTGCTGTGGTATCGGTGTCATCTCCTGCATCATTCCGCTGTGAACAAGCCTGGTACCAGAGAGTGCTCGCTGCTCCTGCTCTCCATCAGGGACACTGGGATGGATCAGGCTCAACCTCAGTGACCTGCTGGCTCCCAGCCCCGATGCAGGGCACGACATTTCACTGTGCCCAGAGATAAGGAGAGACGTTCCCCAGCATCTCCAGGGTCACCAGCCCCTCCAAAGGAGGCACCTCTGCGGTCCAGGAGTGCAGCAGCATCTGCCTTCAGAGTGTATTCCCCACCATGGGCAGGCTGCGGGGGCTTTGCCGCTCGTGCCATGGGCTTGGCAAGAGTCCTCCACCCTCATGGTCAGGGGAAGAAGGGTGTAGAGGAAGCAGGAGACCATTGTCCTTTTGCACTCCACTGCAGAAGCTTGAATTCATGTTTTAAAGGCCAAGTTTCATTTAATCCCAGGACAATAAACCCTTCCCTGAACTCACAGGTCTCTTCAATACCTAAGCACCTTCAGGAGAAAGAGGTGCCAGGGTCCCTCGGCCGTGCCAGGTCTGCCTTTGAAGAGAGGAGGACAGACCATCGTCTGTGCTGTGGCAACCAGCGCTTTGCCCACCCAGCTCTGGTGCACGCACCGGGCTCTGCTCCAGTGACTGACAAGCTGCCCGCGGTCCAGGCCCCGAGGCAACAGGTGGAGGAACAAACAGAAATGAAGCTGTAGGACACCCAACAAAACCAGCAGCAGGAGGTGATGGCAAAGCAGCAGACGTGAGAGCCTTGGTGCTCCTCAGCTGAACTCTGCCCAGGCTCTGCCAGGTGGACCAATCTCCAGCGGAAACCGGTAGGAATGAAGGGGCTGATGGCCCAAGCCCACCTTTCCAGAAGTCCCACCACCCTCAGCTTCTCTTCAACTTCTTGGGCAAACCTGTTCTTCCCGGATGAGAAGCGCTGCAGCTCTTGATGCTGCTCCCCAGACGCTGCCCTGTGCCCCTCTGCACCTTGCTCAGCACCTGCTCCCCCAGCCAGGGCAGGGGCACTCCCCCGCGGGGCAGAAGAGCCGGGCGACGCGCTCCCGGATCTGCCTCGTCCTCACCCCGTACACCATGGGGTTGAGCATCGGCGGCACCACGACGTAAAGGTTGGCCAGCAGGATGTGGACGTGACTTGGGATGTGGTGGCCGAACCGGTGCGTGAGGAAGGAGAAGAAGGCGGGCACATAGAACATGAGGATCACGCAGAGGTGGGAGACGCAGGTGCTCAGGGTTTTGAGACGCGCCTCCGGGGACGGGAGACGAAAGACCGTCCTGAGGATTAGGGCGTAAGAGACGGCGATGAGCACAACATCCAGGCCAGAGGAGAGAAGAGCCGTGGTCAGCCCGTACCAGACGTTGGCTTTGATGTCGGCGCAGGCCAGGCGGGCAATGCCCATGTGCTCGCAGTAGGTGTGGGGCATGACGTTGTGCCCACAGTAGGGCAGCCGCTTCAGGAGGAAGATGGGTGGGAACATGATGCAGAACCCACGGACGATGGCAGTGACGGCGATCTTGCCGATCACCGAGGGGGTTAGGATGGAAGAGTAGCGCAGTGGGTCGCAGACGGCCACGTAGCGGTCGAAGGCCATGGCCAGCAGAACGGATGACTCCATGATGAAGCTGAAGTGAGTGAAGAACATCTGGGTGATGCACGCGTCGAAGGAGATTTCCCTGGCGCTGAACCAGAAGATCGCCAGCATCTTGGGCACCGTGGTGGTGGACAGCAGGAGGTCAGAAAGAGCCAGCATCGCCAGGAAGAGGTACATGGGCTCGTGGAGGCTCCTCTCCGTGGTGATGACAAAGAGGAGGACAGAGTTTCCAAACACTGCAGTGATGTACATCAGGCAGAAGGGGACGGAGATCCAGATGTGGGACTCCTCCATGCCCGGGATGCCCGTCAGGACGAAGGTGATGGGATCAAAGCTGCTTTCGTTGAGCTCGTACATGGTGCTTCAGTGCCAGGCTCAGCCTGGTCCAGCTCTGTGCAAGAAAGAGAAGACATAGATTAGGAAAAGCTTTATCACTTGGAGGGTGTGGGAGGCTGTGCCAGGCTGCCCAGAGAGGCTGTGGAGTCTCCTTGTCTGGAGAGATTCCCACCCCGGCTGGACCCTGCGCTGCTGGGCCCCTGCTCTGGGTGCCCCTGCTGGATGGAGCAGGGGGTGGCACCAGAGCATCTCCAGAGGGCCCTTCCCATGCTGAGGTTCAGTGAAATAACACCCAGTGAGCCTGGAGCTGGCCCATGCCCACTTACAAACGTACAAATCAGTGCCGACAATGCCCTGTTTGCATCTGCCATCCAACCCAAACCATTTCTGAAGGCCCTGGGGTTGACTCGCTGCATGTGGGTGTACAACGGATCCTGTCCATTCGTTCCCATCAGCCCTACAAACTGGGGCTGTAAAAAAACCCCAAACATCTTCTCTGTCCCTCCATTTCCACCACAAAAGAGGCCAGGTCCTGTTCTACCTCTACCTCAACCGTACCAGAAGGGCTTGTAAAAGTCCCCGTGCCTCAGAAGATGAGTGTCTTAGATAGGACCGTGTGTTTCTCGAAGGAGGTGAGGCAGTGCAACGTCTCACCCTGCTCAGGGCAGTGACCCGTTCGTCCCTGAGCCCTGTTCAACAGGAGGTTAAGATACGAGCACAAACTGCACCAGCGCCAACCCTGGTAAGTGCCTTGGATGTGATGTGTTCAACTGCCACCCGTGGAGGCTGTGACCAAGCCTAAATCTTCCCCTGGACACAGTGATCCGTGTACGGAATCACAGAATCATGGAGTTGTTTGGGTTAGAAAGGACCTTGGAGATCACAGTGTCCAACCACCAACGCAGCGCTGCCAGGGCACCACTGCCCCCTGTCCCTCAGCACCACAGCTCCACGGGGGGCTTGGAAACCCCTCCAGGGGTCACGGGGACTCCCCCCCTGCCCTGGGCAGCCTGGCACAGCCATGGGGAACCCTCAAGGGGTGGAAGAAATTGTTCCTCAGCTCCAACCTAACCCTCCCCTGGGGCAACTTGAGGCTGGTTCCTCTTGTGCTGTCATCCTGGGAAGGTTCCCAGGAACCAATGTCAGCCGATACCCAACTCCAGATGGTTTACAAAGGACTTCAGCAAGACCTGACACCTTCACTTCCTGATGACATGGAAAACAGGTTTCTCTCGCAGCCTCCTTCACTTCATTCCATTCTTGTCAATCAAAAAAAGCATTGCCCCAAAAACCAGTGTGTAATTAAAAAAAAAAAAAGACTCACCAAAGGAGAAGAGGGAACCTCAGCCCTGATCAGGGCAGAGCTGCGGGAGAGCGCGAGTCCCCGTCTGCAGCACCGGGGGCCAATGCTCTCAGACCTTCTTCATCCTGAACCTCTGAGGGATCATCAGCCTGTCGAGGGGTGGGCGCTTTAATTGCTGGCGCATTAAAGATTAACAGGAGTTAACGCTCCCAGGTGAGTCAAGACATTTCCTGCTTCTCCAGCATTTGCATTGCAAGTGGGTTTGCCTTGCCCCTGCCTGGGCACCGGCTGCGTCTCCTGACCATGGCGAGGACCACAGCTCCCTGGCAGGAGGCTGGAGCCAGATGGGGTCCATCTCTGCTCCCAAGGAACAAGGGACAGCACAAGAGGAACCAGCCTCAAGCTGCCCCCGGGCAGGTTTAGGTTGGAGCTGAGGAACAATTTCTTCCCCTGGAGGGTTCCCCAGGGCTGTGCCAGGCTGCCCAGGGCAGGGGGGGAGTCCCCGTGACCCCTGGAGGGGTTTCCAAGCCCCCCGTGGAGCTGTGGTGCTGAGGGACAGGGGGCAGTGGTGCCCTGGCACTGCTGGGTTGGTGGTTGGGCTCCATGATCTCCCAACCCAAACCACACCGTGATTCCATGGTTTTACGATAGATTCTGTGATTCCATGGCCTGAGGAGACCAGAACCACGCGCTGCCTGAGCAGGACTCCAAGCTCCGGGGCACCATCCCTGATATCCAGGAGCATTTTAAACGTGGCAGGATGAAAACTGCCCGTGCCACACCGTGAGAGCTCCCACGGCAGCCTCTGCTCTCAGCTCCTGCTGCCCAGAGGCATCGGGGGGTGGGGGGGTGGGGGTTCCTCCGTCTGCTCCACTGCGTCCCGTGGTCAATGACCCACGAAGACCAAAGCCCACAGCCGCAGTGATGGCTTTGCACAGCAGAGCAGGCTGCGGAGATCTCCACCCAGACTGTGTCGCTGGCCTGAACTGGCGTTGACTGGAAAAACAGAAACACCAGAATTGCATCATATATGTCTATATATGTTTATGAATTGCATAAAGTCACCCTTTCCATAGACAAACAGTATTTCATAGGATCACAGAATGGTGGGGGTTGGAAGGGAGCTCTGGAGAGCATGGAGTCCAACCCCCCTGGCAGAGCAGGGTCACCCCCCAGGGCAGCCCACACAGGAACAGAGCCAGGGGGGTTGGAAAGTCTCCAGAGAAGGAGACTCCACCACCTCTCTGGGCAGCCTGGGCCAGGCTCCAGAACCCTCACACCAAAGAAGTTTCTCCTCCTGTTGAGGTGGAACTTCCTGGGTTCCAGTTTGTGCCCATTGCCCCTCGTCCTATCCCAGGGCAGCACTGGAAAGAGCCTGGCCCCTTCTCCTTGCCCCCCACCCTGCAGAGATTTGGAACCATTCCTAAGATCCCCTCTCAGGCTTCTCTTCTCCAGGCTGAACAGCCCCAGGGCTCTCAGCCTTTCCTTCCCAGAGAGATGTTCCAGTCCCTTCAGCATCCTCGCAGCCTCCCTTGGGCTCTCTCCAGTATTTCCCTGTCCCTCCTGACCTGGGGAGCCCAGAACTGGACCCAATCCTCCAGCTGTGGTCTCACCAGGGCAGAGTAGAGGGGGAGGAGAACCTCCCTTGACCTTTAAAGTACACGATGGTGGCAAAAAAAAAAAGAAGAATTGACAGCTCCGATTGTTCACAGAATGTGAAAGATGCATTGAAAGATGATCTGGAAATAGAATTGTTCTGGTTGGAAGAGATCTTTAAGCTCATGGAGTCCAACCCTTCCCCCAGCACTGCCAGGGCACCACTGCCCCCTGTCCCTCAGCACCACAGCTCCACGGGGGGCTTGGAAACCCCTCCAGGGGTCACGGGGACTCCCCCCCTGCCCTGGGCAGCCTGGCACAGCCCTGGGGAACCCTCAAGGGGCTGAAGAAATTGTTCCTCAGCTCCAACCTCAACCTCCCTTGGGGAAACTTGAGGCCGGTTCCTCTTGTGCTGTCCCTTGTTCCTTGGGAGCAGAGCCCGACCCCCCTGGCTCCAGCCTCCTGCCAGGAGCTGTCAGAGCCAGAAGGTCTCCCCTCAGCCTCCTTCTCTCCAGGCTCAACAAGCCCAGGGCCCTCAGCTGCTCCTCAGCACCCTTGTGCTCCAGCCCCTTCCCCAGCTCCGTTGCCCTTCTCTGGCCACGCTCCAGCCCCTCACTGTCCTGCTGTCCTTCCAGGGTAGAAGACTTTCTGTGTGAAGGGCAGGAGAAGGCTTGTGGTGAGAAGGGCAGGGTGCCTGCACACAGGGACAAGACGACCCCAGGGAACTCACTGGGCAGACCCAGTGGGGTGGGATGCAGGGCTTGTGCTTTTGCCCCAGGGCTCACCCAGTGGCAGCTCCAGCCCCGTGTGGGAGATGCTGGGCAGGACGGGACAGGCTTGTTCATCCGGGAGCATCATCTGCTGAGTCTGACCCGGGGCTTTCCCCAACGTTAACGCTGCCATCCCACAGCTGATGGACCGCAGTGAGAGGCGTCTCAGGGTGTCAGGAGAGGAGCCTCCATTTCTGTGGGAATGGTCCAACGCTTCCAAGCATCTCGATGTTTGCAGGAAGCCAGGAGAGCTTGTGCACCACAAAACCAACCCACTGTCTGTCAGCCAGCCCAGTAATCGTCTCCTGGCATCAATGCCCCGTGTCCTGGCACCTGCGGGTCCTGGAGATCTTTCCAACCGACGTGGCAAGTTCATCTTATCAGTGCACGGCTTTTAATTTCCTTTTCACTCCTCCCACTGAGGTTGCTGTGGAACAGAGGTGGCCCAAAACCTTTCAGACAAAGAGAAGCCAGTTCTGCTTCTCAGCCGTTAGAAGCGACGGGGAGTTGGGATGTCAGAGATTCCTGGGCAGGGGGTAAGGAAAGGTGGGACACACTTCAGCTGGACTCTGAATGAAGAGGAAGCTGAAAATTCCGGTGATTTCCCAAAAAATGTCTCCACTGCAAGTGAGGGAATCATGAGAGGGGAGAGGGAGGGAGAGGACAGGGAAGGAGGAAGGCTGAGAGCCCTGGAGCTGTGCAGCTGGAGAAGAGCAGCCTGAGAGGGGAGCTGAGCAATACTGAGCAAGAGCTGAAGGGCCCCGGGGGGCAAGAGCCTGGGGCCAGACTCTGCTCAGTGGTGCCCAGCGCCAGGACAAGGGGCACCAAGGGGCACCAAGTGGAACCCAGGAGGTTCCATCTGAGCAGGAGGAGAAAAGTCCTTGCTGTGAGGGCGTTGGAGCCCCTCTCAGTCTCCTTCTCTGGAGAGATTCCCAGCCCTGCTGGGCCCCTGCTCTGGGTGCCCCTGCTGGATGGAGCAGGGGGGTGGCACCAGAGCATCTCCAGAGGGCCCTGCCAGCCCCCACCACGCTGGGATTCTGTGTGAAATGCTTCAGCTACTGAAGTGTTTTGAAGAGCTGACATAACCAGCTGCCCAGGAGCTCCTGGAATCCCAATAACCCCCCCTCACTGCTCACAGCATCAACGCCTGGTCTCTAAACCCGCGGGTTGTTTGAAGGAGGGACAGATGATGCAATCCGGGGTGTCATTTTCTTAGGGAAAAGCTTGGGAAGGAGCCCGACCTTCCCCACACATGTGTGTGCGTCTTGGAGTCAGCTGAAACTCACTTAAAATATCTCTTCTTGAATGAGTCACGTCAGGCACCAGAGGAGGAAAATCAGCAGTTCCAGGAGGTCCCTCCCTTCTCCCGGCACAGAGAGCAGCTCGTTCCCCGGCTGTGCCCGATGTGTCTGGGGGATGAGGTGGCTCAGACGATGCCGTTTCCATCTGGGGTGGGTGAATCTGCTGCATTTCCAGCCTGACAGACAACAACCTGCGTTTGCTCACCTGCAGTCCTGTCTCAGGAGTGGAAGAACCAGGGAAACTCGTGACAGGCAACTCATCCCCACACGGGAGAAGCTGCAGATGCTGGTGGGCCTGCCCTGAAGCAACCCCTGCCATGGCTGGACCTTCTCCCTGTCTGATGACAGCTCTGTCACACCAGACACAGACACATATAGCTTCTGGATGCTCCACTTTGGGTGTTATCCCTCAGCTCCCACCCATCCCCACTGCTCTGTTGGAAGCCAAACCAGTTCCTCTGGATCATGCTGTCTGCATCATAGAATCATGGAATCATGGACTGGCTTGGGTGGGAAGGGACATTCCAAGGTCACCCAGTCCAACCCCCCTGCAGGGAGCAGGGCCATCTGCAGCTAGAGCAGGGTGCTCAGAGCCCCGGGCAACCTCCCCTGCAACGGTGCTAGGGATGGGGCAGCCACCCCCTCTCTGGGCAGCCTGGCACAGGCTCTCCCCACCCTCACACCAACAATCTCTCCTTCTCTCTGCTCTAAATCTCCCTCTTTTGGTTTAAACCATCCCCCCTTGTCCCATCACCCCGCGGCAGCCACCATGGCCACTTTGCCCCCTGCCCCATGGCACTCAGAGCTCCTGGTCACTCCCTCGCCCTGCCCCAGCTCGGTGCAGAGAGCTCCTGGTCACCCCGGGCACGTTGGTGGCAGGGTGGCAGCAGGACGGGTGGCTCTCAGCGTAGCCCTCGCTCTCTGCCCCTCACCTGGTGCTTTCCCAGGCTGAGCTCCAGCAGCTCCCACCACAGCCCCCGGCAGCAGCAGCTGCTCCCCGTCTCCACGGGGGTAATGCTTTTTATTGATTTCACAAGCCCTTTTCCTCCCGGCACCTGCGACAAGCAGCAGGGGGACTTTCCTCCTCCCTCCTGGGTTCACCTGGGTACAGAGAACCTGACGTCAGTCCTGGAGAACACTCGCCCACCTCTGCTGTGCTTGGTCCCGTCCAAGGAGAGCCCCTCCGGGCTGGTGAAGTTCCTCCTCCCCCTCCACACCACGAGCCAAGAACACCTGCAACTCAGGGCCACAAACTTTGGAGCCAGAGAGAGGAGTCTTTGCAGCACTGGAGGATGGTGGATCAGGAGGGATGGATGGGCTGAGGTCAACAGCATGAGATACAACCAGGCCAAGGGCCAGATCCTGCCCTCGGGTCACAACAACCCCCAGCAGCTCCAGGCTGGGGCAGAGCAGACGGAAAGTGCCCGGTGGGAAAGGACCTGGGGGGTTGGTGGAGAGGAGGCTGGAGATGAGCCAGAGAGTGCCCAGGGGGACAAGAAGCCACCAGCACCCTGGCTGTGCCAGCACTGGGGTGGGCAGCAGGACTATGACCTGTCAGAGAAGGGCCAGAGGAGCCCCAGCGATGCTGGGAGGGCTGGAACCCCTCTGCTGGGAGCCAGGCTGGGAGAGCTGGGGGGGTTCAGCCTGGAGAGGAGAAGGCTCCCCAAGGGGAGACCTTCTGGGGGCCTGGCAGCACTGCCAGGGGCCTGGCAGAAAGATGGGGACAGAGTTTTGAGCAGGGACTGTTGGGACAGGACAAGGGGGGGTCGTTTAAACTGAAAGAGGGAGATTCAGCCCAGAGAGAAGGAGAAATTGTTGGTGCTGAGGGTGGGGAGAGCCTGTGCCAGGCTGCCCAGAGAGGTGGTGGCTGCCCCATCCCTGGCACCATAGCAGGGGAGGTTGCCCGGGGCTCTGAGCACCCTGCTCTAGCTGCAGATGGCCCTGTCCCTGCAGGGGGGTTGAACTGGGTGACCTCGGAGGGTCCCTTCCCCCCCAACCCACTCCATGATTCCATAAACCCCACACAGAGCTGGGTCACCGAGGCCAGGCAGAGCTCAGCACCGAGTGGCTGCCCCGGAGGTGGGATCTCAGCGGGTTTCAGCAGCGGGCACTGCAGCTCTCTCCAGAGCCAGCCCTGCAGGTCAGCTCCTCACTCTAGCACTGGGCTCTGCTCTCCCTTCAGCTTCCAAACCCGAGCACCAGCAGAGCCCGGGAAGGTCAGAGGCGCGGAGCTCAGCTCCGGACCCTCCACCTTGGCTTTATTTGGTTTTCTTCTCCCTCTCTCCAGGGCGTGGGGGGCAGATGGACCCCAGAGAACGGGCTCAGGAGGAACCCACCCACCTACTCCAAGGCCATGGCCGAGCTCTGCCACCCCACTGGGCAGCACTGAAATCCGGCCCCAGCTCTTCGCCGGCTGCACAAGGTCCCTCCTGTGCCGTGTTTACCGCTCCCCGAGCGACGGCCGGTTTATATTTAACCTTGGAGAGTTTTCTCCCAGGACGACGAGCGCGGGGACGCAGAACGCGGTGCTTGCGGCCGGTAATAGCTCGGTGGCCAAGGCGGCAGGTCCCCGAGGTCAAGGGAACGGAGACGGGAGAAACAGCAGCGCTGCTGCTGCTCCAGAGATGTTATTTTTGCTCCTGAATCAGAGAAAAATAGAAGCGTTCTGGCTGGAACAGACCTGTCAGCTCACGGAGTCCAACCGTGTCCCTGGCGCTGCCCGGGCACCACTGCCCCCTGTCCCTCAGCACCACAGCTCCACGGGGGGCTTGGAAACCCCTCCAGGGGTCACGGGGACTCCCCCCCTGCCCTGGGCAGCCTGGCACAGCCCTGGGGAACCCTCAAGGGGCTGCAAGAAATTGTTCCTCAGCTCCAACCTAAACCTGCCCTGGGGCAACTTGAGGCCGGTTCCTCTTGCCCCATCACTTGGGGACAAGAGATCTCACCCCCCAGCTCACCACAGCCTCCTGTCAGGAGCTGTCAGAGCCAGAAGGTCTCCCCTCAGCCTCCTTCTCTCCAGGCTCAACAAGCCCAGGGCCCTCAGCCGCTCCTCAGCACCCTTGTGCTCCAGCCCCTTCCCCAGCTCCGTTGCCCTTCTCTGGCCACGCTCCAGCCCCTCACTGTCCTGATGGGAGTGAGGGGCCCAGCACTGACCCCAGGATTCCAGGGGTGCCCTCCCCAGTGCCCAGTGCAGGGGCCTTCACTGGCCCTGCTCCACCAGGTCCATGCCCCAGGGGTGGTCTCCAGAAGGTGTTTGGTCCCTTGCCCTCCCAGGCTTTGATCCTTGTGCACTTTCAGCATCGTTCTGCTCTCAGGACTCTCGGAGCAGCTCCAAGATGTGGGGGACTCATCTGTGGGGTGGCAGCACCGGAGGAGGCCCCAGCAGTTCCCACAGGGGACACAGATCACTGCCCCCACCCCCACTGCTCCTCAGCAGCTTCTCCCCCAAGCCCCCCGAGCCCCAGCCATGGAGCTGCCGGGAGGCACCAGGGAAGGGGTTTAACCATCAGCGTGGGGCCGGTTGCTCATCGGGGCAGTCACAGGGGCTCCCAGCAGGGCTTGGAGGGGGTCAGGCCACCCCCGGGCATCTTAGACATCCTTACACCCTCGTACAGCCCTGGCTGGGTTGGGAAAACCAGACGTGCTCCGATCATTGACAGCACTGTCCCGTTAGCCCCAGAAACCTTCCTCTCGGGGAGCAAAGGACGAGCACTGGGGAGTGAAGGTTCTGGCTGACCTCCCGAGGAGATAATGAGGGAATCGGGGCGCGGGAGGGGACCGAGGCTTCCCCAGCAGCCTGCGGATCACTGCTGGGGCTTCGGCCACCGGCTCCAGGCCCACGGGGTGAGGAAAGGGCAGGGAGAAAACACCGAGAGAGTGGGAGCGGCAGGACCTCCTGAGGCCACCCTGGACCCACCTTGGAATGGGTACCACAGCTCCTGGGAGTCACCTTGAAACTGGTCACAGCAGATCTGCCTGGGTGGGAGGGTGGGTGGGTGGATGGATGGATGGATGGGTGGAGATCTGCAGGACCAGCACCAGGAGGTGAGACATCCGGATGCAGCAAATCCACCACCGCAGCCACCAGGAGAGGACAGCGTTAAATGAGGTTCAGGACAACTCATTTTGTCACGAGAAGGGAAACATGGACAGTGATGAGGGTCCTTCATTGAGGAAGAGCATCAGCAGGTCTAGAGCAGGGACCGTCCCCCTGCACTGGGCACTGGGGAGGCCACCCCTGGAATCCTGGGGTCAGGTTTGGGCCCCTCACTCCCAGCAGGACAGTGAGGGGCTGGAGCGTGGCCAGAGAAGGGCAACGGAGCTGGGGAAGGGGCTGGAGCACAAGGGTGCTGAGGAGCGACTGAGGGACCTGGGCTTGTTGAGCCTGGAGAGAAGGAGGCTGAGGGGAGACCTTCTGGCTCTGACAGCTCCTGGCAGGAGGCTGGAGCCAGGGGGGTCGGGCTCTGCTCCCAAGGAACAAGGGACAGAACAAGAGGAACCGGCCTCAAGTTGCCCCAGGGGAGGTTTAGGTTGGAGCTGAGGAACAATTTCTTCAGCCCCTTGAGGGTTCCCCAGGGCTGTGCCAGGCTGCCCAGGGCAGGGGGGGAGTCCCCGTGATCCCTGGAGGGGTTTCCAAGCCCCCCGTGGAGCTGTGGTGCTGAGGGACAGGGGGCAGTGGTGCCCGGGCACTGCTGGGGTAGGGTTGGACTCCATCACCTTAAAGGTCTTTTCCAGCCCAAACCATCCCGATTCCATGAACACATCAGTGTGACCTGGGAAAGTCCTTCCCTGAGGGCAGCCCCGAGCTCCCCGCGGGTGCTGGAGCTCTCCCCCCCGCTGTCCCCAGCCGCCCTCTCCCACACAGCTGCAGGAGCCCCAGCTGGGCTGGACTTGGGGAGGAACAAGAGGTTTCCATCTTATTGTGTTCTGCCGATTGCTCGGCGGCCCCGCGTGCTCCGCGTCTTTGTGCTCGGGCTGTGAATCATCCGAGGAACACGCTGTACCTTGCCCCTGCCGGACTCCGGCCCGCCACGCAGTGAGCGCCGCCGCAAATGAGCTTCCGCAGCCGCCAGGTTCCAAGATCTCCACCGGTAACGAGGAGAGGAGGGACCTGGAGCCGGCCCAGCGTCCAGATGCTGGAGCTGAGGCCAGTAGAAAAGTACCCAGGGTGGGAGAAGCAGTGGTTTGCGGGCTGGGCACACCAGCCCTGGCGGCTCCACCCTGCGCTCAGGGTCCTGCAAGAGCCACCAGCCTCCGGAGATGCCCTGGAGCCTCTGGAGATGTCCTGGAGCCTCTGGAGATGCCCTGGAGCCTCCGGAGATGCCCTGGAGCCTCCAGTGGCACTGCGAGCTCACTCTCTGGAGTTTAAGCCAAGTTCACTCTGCTACCACTAACTTCACCAGGTCTCCAGCGCTCCACAACCACCGGTCACCCTCCAGCCAACCACGTCTCGCTGATCTTCTGCACACTGAGGGTGGTGGGAGCCTGTGCCAGGCTGCCCAGAGAGGTGGTGGCTGCCCCATCCCTGGCACCATTGCAGGGGAGGTTGCCCAGGGCTCTGAGCACCCTGCTCTAGCTGCAGATGGCCCTGCTCCCTGGGACCCGGAACGGTCCCTTCCCACCCAGACCAGTCCATGATTCCATGATTCGTCAGGATTGACAAGAAACTGGTGTTACTGGTGACACCTCCAGCCCAGCACAGAGCCAGAGCTCCTCCCAGATCCTGCCAAGTCCCTCCCAGGGTGCCAGGGACACTGCTGGGACCAACCCAGGGCGACGGTGATGCTGCCACCCGACCTTAAATCCGGAAGTGGGGTGGTTCCTGCCCCGGGTATCTCACACCCGCTCCATCACCCCTAAGCCACCCGGCACCATCACCCTCCCGCCTGTTCCCCCAGCACCACGCTGCTTCCCTGGCCGGCCTCACTCGGGTCCCAGAGCAGCTCTGGTGCTGGAACCAGGAGGAACTGTTCCGTTCCGGGGTCAGGTGCCACCCCACTGAGCCGCTGAGGCAGCCCCTGCCCCGCGGTGCCGTGCCAACCACGGGACACCTGCAGCCACAGCCAGCAGCCCCAGGGCCACCCTCCGAGGGCACAAGCCCCTCTGCTGTCACCACGAGGGGTTAAACCGGTGTCACTTTCTGCCTGTGCCACCAGCGGGGACACTGGAGGGGGCAAAAGTGTGCAGCAGAAACCAGTATCGAACTGGGAAGGTGACAAAACGCCCCAGAAAGCAGCCAAATGTGGGGGGCTGGCGTTTTACAGACGTTTTATTGGTCCCGTGGGTTTCCCACGCGCCGTCTGGGGTTTGGGTTTGCTCTTTCAGAACTTCTGGAACTGCTTCTTGGTGCCGGCGGCCTTGGTGACCTTGAGGACGTTGAACCGGACGGTCTTGCTGAGGGGACGGCACTCGCCCACGGTGACGATGTCCCCGATCTGCACGTCCCTGTGGAGACAGCCCACCACGCTCACCCTTCCCGCACTTGGCATCTGGGGGTGTCCCCTTCGGGTCCTCTCCAGCCCCGTCCCCTCTAATCCCTGTCTCATGAGACCCCATCCCCTCAGGGCCCCATACCCATGGGACCCAGCCCCTCTGGGTCCCCTCTAAACCCTGGCCCCTCTGGGTCCCCGTCCTTTCTGGAGTTTGTCCCCTCTGGACTCTGTCCCTCAGACCCCAGCTCCTGGCCCCTCTGGGCCCTGTCCCCTTTGGGCCCCAGCTCCTGTCCCCTTGGGGTCCTGTCCCCTTTGGGCCTTGTCCCTCAGGTCCCAGCTCCCCTCCCCTTTGGGCCCCAGCTCCCATCCCCTTTGGGTCCCTGTCCCCTTTGGTTCCCCGCTGGGTGCTGCCCCCTTGGGCCCCATTCCCTCTGGACCATGTCCCCTCCAGACCCTGTCCCCTCAGGCCCCTGTCCCCTCCTGTCTGGGTCTCCCCCTGCACCCCCGTCCCCCCATCCCCTCCAGCAGCAGCGTTTCCTTCAGAGCCATTGGTTTTTGCCCCTCCGAGGGGGACTCCGAGGGGGCCGAGTCCCCAGGGCCCGGCTGCCAGTTCAGCCACTGCCAGCGGCGTTGTCAGCAGCCCCGGGGGGCTCTGCAGACCATCGTGAGTTTGTTCGGACATCACCACCGGCAACCAGGCCCCGGGGCAGAACCGGACCGACCCGCACCCTCCCGGGGCCTCGCCGCGGTTCCTCCTGCGCAGCCCTCCCGGGGAGGCCGGGCACGCGGGCCGGGCGCGGGCACGGGGGTGGCACACGCACCTGAAGCAGGGGGAGAGGTGCACGGACATGTTCTTGTGGCGCTTCTCGAAGCGGTTGTACTTGCGGATGTAGTGCAGGTAGTCGCGGCGGATGACGATGGTGCGCTGCATCTTCATCTTGGTGACCACACCTGGGCGGGAGGGGACGCCGGCCATGAGGGGTGGCCTCGGGTGCCCGGTGCCCGCCCAGCGGGCAGAGCCTGGGGCCAGGGCCGGGAACAGGGCGGGCTGGAGGTGCCCCAGAGGGACAGCCCGGGCAGCGCTGCGGGGGGACGGGGTTTGGCGGTGCCCGGGGGGAGTGGGTGGACTCGGTGGGCTCCGAGGCCTCCTCTGAGCCAAACCCCTCCGCGATTCCGTGACCTGGTTGCAGGAAGCCCTGCTCCCAGCGAGGGGCTGGACGAGGGGACTCTGAAGGTCCCTTCCCACCAACCCAGCCTCTGATTCCAGGAGGTGGCCCCTGGGAGCTGCACCCAGCAGCTCCTGCCATTGCTCCTTATTTGCCTTATAAACTATGATTATTAAACTCTAATTAATGTATTGAAACCGTGTATGTCTGGGCTCCTACCAGGACAAGAGGTTCTTTCCACCTCACTTGAAAATCACAACCTCCCCACGTGTACAATAACCCACAATTGCTCCTCTTTCCACAGGACACCTTTCCACAGGACCACGGGGACGTTCGGGTTGAAAGGACCTTGGAGCTCATGGAGTCCAACCCTTCCCCCAGCACTGCCAGGGCACCACTGACCCTGGGCCCTCAGCACCACGGCCACTCCACCCCTGCCCTGGGCAGCCTGGCACAGCCCTGGACAACCCTTGTGAGGAAGAAATTGTTCCTCAGCTCCAACCTAAACCTCCCCTGGGGCAGCTTGAGACCAGTTCCTCTTGTGCTGTCCCTTGTTCCTTGGGAGCAGAGCCCGACCCCCCTGGCTCCAGGCTCCTGTCAGGAGCTGTCAGAGCCAGAAGGTCTCCCCTCAGCCTCCTTCTCTCCAGGCTCAACAAGCCCAGGGCCCTCAGCTGCTCCTCAGCACCCTCGTGCTCCAGGCCCTTGCTCTCTGGCCCCCAGGCTCCCCACGCTCTCTGCTGCAGAGCAGAGCAGCACATCTGGAGGGTCACTGCCAGCAGCTGGTCCTCTCGCCAGGCATCAGCAAAGCCTTGAGGCATCGTCGTCACGGCCCCTTCACCATGAGGCTTGGAAGACCATCGTGAGATCGACATCATCTGCGGCTCGAGGACCAGAGCGCAGCTTCCCGGCAGCTCCTGACCAACACTGAAGGACTTGGGCTTGGAGCCACCACCCCAGCGCCGTAGCGTCCCCAGCGCCGCTGCCACCGCAGCCTCCGGTGCTCACCTGACAGGATCCGGCCACGGATGGAGACGTTGCCGGTGAAGGGACACTTCTTGTCGATGTAGGTGCCCTCGATGGCCTACGAGGAGAAAGGGCGGTCAGCGGAGGGACAAACCCCGGCTGCGGTGGCACGGACCCCACCCGGGGCTGCACGGTGACACCACCGACCCCCGTCAGCATCGCTGCCTGTTTCAGCCGCCAGCGCGCCGAGCTGGGACAACTGGGACCAGCTGAGCTCGGGACGGTCTGGTGCCACCTTGTCCTGGGGCAAATTAAGCGGGGACAATCTGGTGCCACCTTGTCCTGGGGCAAATCAAGCAGGGACAATCTAGTGCCACCTTGTCCTGGGGCAAATTAAGCGGGGACAATCTGGTGCCACCTTGTCCTGGGGCAAATTAAGCGGGGACGATCTGGTGCCACCTTGTCCTGGGGCGAATCCTGGGACAACTGGACACTGGCCATCTGCACCTGGAGGCCCCTCTGAAGGTGCCAAGATCACGGAACAGTGGCCACAACGGGCAAGGGACAACCAAATCCAGCTGTCAAAATCCCAACTCCAGTTCAACCCAGTTCTGCTGGGTGTTCTCCGAATGGCAGAAGCACCTGGGTTGGAAAAGAGCTTGGAGCTCATGGAGTCCAACCCTTCCCCCAGCAGTGCCAGGGCACCACTGACCCCTGTCCCTCAGCACCACAACTCCATGGGGGGCTTGGAAACCCCTCCAGGGGTCACGGGGACTCCACCCCTGCCCTGGGCAGCCTGGGCTGGGGCCGTTCCTCCTCCACGTGCCACTCAAGAAGGTGGACGCTGCCGTCACACCAGCCCCCAGCAAATCTCAGTTAAGGCTCCACTGGAGTCACTGAACTCGGGGAAAGGGTTGTTTCATCTCAGTAAAACTTTCAGCCTGAAGGAGAAGGCTCCAGGGAAACCTTCAAGGGGCCCGGCAGAAAGATGGGGACAGAGTTCTGAGCAGGGCCTGCTGGGACAGGACAAGGAGTGATGGCTTAAACTGAAAGAGGGAGATTCAGCCCAGAGAGAAGGGACAGATTTGAGCTCTGTGGTGCTGAGAGCGGCGAGAGCCCAGCCCGGGCCATCTCCTGGGGCTTCACCTCCTTGGGGGTCTTGAAGCCCAGGCCAATGTTCTTGTAGTACCGGGGCAGCTTCTCCTTGCCGCCCTCCCCCAGCAGCACCCGCTTCTTGTTCTGGAAGATGGTCGGCTGCTTCTGGTAGGCCCGTTCTGTCTGCGGGGAGAGGAGGGGGCGTCAGCGGCTGCCCCCCGGCCCAGGTCCCCCCACAGCCCCAGAGCAAAGCCGTGGGGCATGGAACCCCCCCCTCTTCCTCCAACGCCACTGCACCCCCAGCCCCCTCTGCACAGCATCCCCGGCCCTAGGACCTCCCAGGGTCCCCCAGCCCCACAACTGCCCCCGGCACCCTGCCCATCCCCCGGGCACGGACCCCCCTTTCCCTCCATCCACACTGCACGCCCAGCCCCCGGCCCCCCCTGCACAGCATCCCTGGCCCCCAGCACCCTCTGCACAGCACCTCTGGCCCCCGGGCACCCCCAGTCCCCCCTGGACCCCTTTGCACAGCACCCCCGGCCCCCAGACCCCTCTGCACAGCACCCCTGAACCCTGGGCACCCGCTGCCCCCCCAGCCCCCTCCGCACAGCACCCCCGGCCCAGCGCACTCCCCCCCCGCCCCAGGACCTCCCGGTGCCCCCAGCCCCACACCCGCCCCCCCCACCCCCGGGCCCCCCCCCCCCCCCCCCCCCCCCCCCCCCGCCGGGGGGGGGGGGGGGGGGGGGGGGGGGGGGGGGGGGGGGGGGGGGGGGGGGGGGGGGGGTCCCGGGGCTGGCGGCCGGGCCGGGCCTGGCGCGGCCCCCACCTGCGTGTCCGCCATCTTGGAGCGCGCGGCGGAAGAGAGGCCGCGGCCCGCGCGCGCGGCCGCTTATCCGGCGGGGGGCGGGGCGAGGCTGCCGGAAGTGACGTGCAGGGCGGGGGAGGGACAGGGACGGGACGTCAGCGGCGGCCGTGACGTCACCAGCCCAGCCCCGCCCCCCCAGCCCCGCGCCGCAGCTGCCGGAGGCCGCGGCCGGTCCCGAGGGGCCCGGCAGGGCACAGGCCGAGGCCGAGGGCCCCCGGCCCCGCTGCCCGCGCGGGGACAGGCCCGGCGGGGACCCACGGGCGGGGACCCACGGGCACGGGCCGGGGCCGCGAGCACGCAGCCCCAGCCGCCGGAGCGGGGACCCCCGCCAGAGAGGGGAGACCCCCCTATCAGAGAAGGGACCCCCCTATCAGAGGGGACACCCCTGTCCCAGAGCGGGGGCCCCCCCCCCGGGGCAGGGCCCCCCCCCCCACCAGAGCGGGGACACCCCTATCAGAGCAGGGACCCCCCTATCAGAGCAGGGACACCCCACCAGAGCGGGGACTCCCCCACCAGTGCAGGGCCCCCCCCCCCCC
>JANVCC010000116.1:6000-17160 GCA_025345505.1 Todiramphus chloris collaris | reverse complement strand
AGTTACCCCACACCAGGCACCCCACACCAGGCACCCCACACCAGTTAACCCCACACCAGGCACCCCACACCAGTTACCCCACACCAGGCACCCCACACCAGGCACCCCCCGCGCTGGGCACCCCCGAACCGGGCACCCCTGAACCAGGCACCAGGTGTGCCCAGTGTGCCCAGTATGCCCAGTGTGCCTGGAGGTGTGGCTGTGCCACCCCAGTGTGCCCAGTGTGCCCAGTGTGCCTGGAGGTGTGGCTGTGCCACTCCAGTGTGCCCAGTGTGCCTGGAGGTGTGGCTGTGCTACCCCAGTGTGCCCAGTGTGCCCAGTGTGCCTGGAGGTGTGGCTGTGCCACTCCAGTGTGCCCAGTGTGCCTGGAGGTGTGGCTGTGCCACCCAGCTTTCCCAGCACGCCCGTTGCCACTGCCATCCCAGGGGCCCGGTGGGCACCCTGGGGAGCCCAGCGTTGCCAGGACGCGCCCGGCGCTGGCAGCACCGTGTGGCTCAGTCCTGGCGGCAGCACCCACTGGGTGCCAGGGCAGTGGGTGCAGAGCCCACTCTGGTGCCTGGGCACAGGATGCACAACCTCAGCTCCCGGTTCGCCCGACGCTGGGCTTGGCACCGGCCACAGGGCACCGCTGGGCTCATCAGCACCACCGGCACCAGCACTGGCACCGGCACTGGCACCAGCACTGGCACCGGGGATGCCTGTGGGTGAGTGTGGCCTGGGGCAGGTTGCAGTGGGGACCCATGGGTGCTGCGGGCGAGGGGCAGGCAGGGCCGGGTACCAAAAGCCGGGCTGGGGGTGCTGGGGGTGCTGGGCTGGAGGTGCCAGGTTAGAGATGCCAGCGTCAGGGTGCCAGGCTGGGGGTGCCTGGACATGGTGCCTGGCTTGGGATGCCCAGATGGGAGTGCCCGGCCAGGGGTGGTGGGTTGGGGGTGCCTGACAGGGGTGCCAGGGTCAGGGTGCCAAGTTGGGGTTGCCTTGTTTGGGTGCCAGGCTGTGGTGCCAGCTTCAGGGTGCCAGGATGGGGGTGCCAGGTTGTGGTGCCAGGTTCAGGGTATCAGGTTCAGGGTGCCAGGTTGGGGTGCCAGGCTGTGGTGTCAGGTTCAGGGTGTCAGGCTCAGGGTGCCAGGCTGGGGTGCCAGGTTGGGGTGCCAGGTTCAGGGTGTCAAGCTCAGGGTGGCAGGCTGCAGTGACAGATTCAGGTTGCCAGGCTGGGGTGCCAGGTTGGGGTGTCAGGTTCAGGGTGCCAGGCTGTGGTGCCAGGCTGGGGGTGCCCCTCCAGCGCGCAGGCGTCCCTGAGGTGCCCCATCCACAGCAGCGCCAGCGCCGCGAACTGGACCCTGGACCCCTCTGGCGACTGGCATTGCCGGTGGCTCAGCCTCATGGCGCTGCCCGTGCTCTACAACTGGATCGTCCTCATCTGCAGGTGCCCGGGGTGGCGGGGATGGCAGGGCGGGTGGGCTGGCACCGTGGTGACATCGAGGGTGACATCGCGGGTGACGTCGTGCCCAGGTTCTGCTTCCCGGCGGTGCAGGAGCAGCACGAGGGGCTGTGGCACGGCCTCGACGGGCTCAGCGACGCGCTCTACGCGGCCGACATTGGCATCAGGCTGCACACAGGTGGGTGAGTGCGCGGCAACGTGCCCCCGGCGTGTGCCTGGCGTGTGCCTGGCATGTGCCAGACACGTGCCCTGACATTCCCCAACATGCCCTGAATTGTACCCTGGCATGTGCCCTGGCACATGCCCTGGCACGTAACCCAACACGCCCCAACATGCCCTGACGTGTGCCCCAACATGTGCCCTGTCATGCCCTGACATGTGCCCCGTCATGCCCCGGCCATGCGATGCTCGCAGGGGCGTTTGTGCGTGGGCACAGGGGGTGTGTGCCCAGAGCTCCGTGTGAGCGGGTGCGTGTCACACGCGTGTGCGTGGCAGCGTGTACGTGCACACGCGTGCGCAGCCGTGCGCACAGGCTCAGCGGACAGCCGGGTGCACTCGTGCACAGGTGCTCGTGCCAACGTGCGCCCGGCCCCGTGGCAGGGCATTGGGCGCACACGTGTGTGCACGCACAGGAACACGTGTATATACACACACACACACACACACACACGTGTGCAGGCGCTGCCCCCCACACACACCCTGTGGGCACCCACTGGGGTCTCCCCCACCCACCACCCTGGGCACTGGGCACCCACTGATTTCTCCCCAACCCACCACCCTGGGCACTGGGCACCCACTGGGGTCTCCCTCCCCCACCACCCTGGGCACTGGGCACCCACTGGCGTCTCCCTGGGGCACCCGTGGGCGCTGGGTGCTCAGTGCCATCCCGCAGCTTTCCTGGAGGACGGGCTGCTGGTGCGGGACCGTGCCCGGATCCGCCGGCGCTACCTGCGCTCAGGCACCTTCCTGCTGGATGCGGCGTCAACGGTGCCACTGGACCTCGTGCTGGGCGCCCCGGGCTCCCCCGCCTTGCGCGCCAACCGCTGCCTGCGGGCGCCGCGGCTGCGCGAGGCCTTCGAGCGGCACGAGACGCGCTCGGCGACGCCCAACGCCCTGCGCCTGGCACGGCTGCTGCTCGGGGCCTTCGCCGCCATCCACGCCTACGGCTGCCTCCACTTCGCGCTCTCTGCCACGCCGGGCACCGGCGCCGAGCGCCCGCTGCGCCAGTACCTGCGCAGCCTCCACTTGGCCACCCTGGTGCTGGCCACGGTGGGCGACGTGCCCGAGCCGCGGCGCCTGGAGGAGCTGCTCTTCCTCACCGCCGGCTTCCTCCTGGCCGTGCTGGGCTTCGCCGCCGTCACCGGCGCCGTGGCATCGGTGGCGGCCGACGCCGAGGCCGCCGACGCCGCCCTGTACCCGGACCCGGGCCCGGCGCTGCGCTACCTGCGGGCGCGGGGGGCGGGCGGGCGGCTGGAGCGGCGGGTGGCACGCTGGCACCGGCACCTGCGGGCGCGGCGGAAGCCGCCGGCGGAGAGGGAGGCCCTGCGGCACTTGCCGCGGGTGCTGCGGGACGAGGTGGCGGCCGACGTCCACCTGCCCGCCCTGCGCCGCGTCGGCCTCTTCCAGAGCTGGGAGCGCGGGGTGCTGCGCCAGCTCGTGCCGCGCCTGCGCCCGCAGGTCTTCGGCCCCGGAGAGTTCGTGTGCCGGCGCGGCGACGTGGGCCGCGAGATGTACTTCATCCGCGAGGGCTGGCTGGCCGTGCTGGCCGACGACGGCGTCACCCTCCTGGCCGTGCTGGGGCAGGGGCTCTACTTCGGCGAGATCAGCCTCATCAACATCAAAGGTCAGCCCCGCGCGCTGCCGCCGACACCACCGCCAGCTCTGCCACCACCGCCACCACTGCCACCACCACCACTGACACCACCACCACTGACACCAACACCACTGACACCAACACCACCGCTGACACCACCACTGCTGCCACCAGCACTGCCACCACCACTGAAACCACTGCCACCCACACCATCATTGCCACCACCACTGCCACCAACACCACCACTGCCACTGTCACCACTGCCACCAACACCACCACTGGCACCAACACCACCACCACCACCACCAGCACCCTTTGGCCTTGCCACAGCCCCTTGGTCTCCACTGGGGTCGCCACAGTCCCCTGGCACCCCCTGGTCCCACGACAGCACCCCAGTCCCCATCAGCCTCAGCACAGCCCCTCGGTCCCAGCACAGCCCCTTGGTCCCACCAGACATTTGGTCCCCACCGGGGTCACCACAGTCCCCTGGCACCCCCCGGTCCCACCACAGCCCCTTGGTCCCCACTGGGGTCGCCACAGTCCCCTGGCACCCCCTGGTCCCACCACAGCACCCCAATCCCCATCAGCCTCACCACAGCCCCTCGGTCCCAGCACAGCTCCTTGGTCCCCATCAGCCTCACCAGAGCCACTTCATCCCCCTTGGTCCCACCACAGCCCCTCGGTCCCACCAGACATTTGGTCCCCACTGGGGTCACCACAGCCCCCTGGCATCCCCGGTCCCACCACAGCCCCCCAACCCCCGTCAGCCTCACCACAGCCCCTCGGTCCCACCACAGCCCCTCGGTGCCCCTCAACCTCATCGTGGCCCCCCAGGAAACACGGCCGGGAACCGGCGCACGGCCAACGTCATGAGCATCGGCTACTCCGACCTCTTCTGCCTGGCCAAGGAGGACCTGGCCGAGGTCCTGGCCGAGTTCCCCAGCGCCAGGGCAGCCATGGAGGCCAAGGGCCGGCAGCTGCTGCTGGCCATGGGCAAGCTGGACGTGGGCGAGGAGGCGGCGGCGGCGGAGGCCGAGCGGAGGCTGCAGACCATGGAGGCAGCTCTGGAGGAGCTGCAGACGCGGGCGGCCCGGCTGCTGGCCCAACTGGAGGCCAGTGGCCTCAAACTGGAGCTGCGGGTCCAGCGCCTCGAGGGGTGGGTCCGGCGGCGGCAGCCCGAGGGGGGGCTGGGTCCTGCCAGGGGGACGAGTCCCAGCGGGGTGCAGGGTCCCCCCAGGATGCAGGGTCCCTCCAGGGCACAGAATCCCACCAGGGTGCAGGGTCCCTCCAGGGCGCAGGAACCCACCAGGGCGCAGGAACCCACCAGGGTGCAGGGTCCCAGCAAGGTGCAGGGTCCCAGTGGGGTGCAAGGTCCCTCCAGGGCACAGAATCTCACCAGGGTGCAGGGTCCCAGCAGGATGCAGGGTCCCAGTGGGGTGCAGGGTCCCAGCAGGGTGCAGGGTCCCAGCAGGATGCAGGGTCCCAGTGGGGTGCAGGGTCCCAGTGGGGTGCAGGGTCCCTCCAGGGCACAGGATCCCACCAGGGTGCAGGGTCCCAGCGGGATGCAGGGTCCCAGTGGGGTGCAGGGTCCCCCCAAGTTGCAGGGTCCCAGTGGGGTGCAGGGTCCCAGTGGGGTGCAGGGTCCCTCCAGGGTGCAGGGTCCCAGTGGTGTGCAGGGTCCCACCAGGGTGCAGGGTCCCTCCAGGGCACAGGATCCCAGTGGGGTGCAGGGTCCCAGAGGGGTTCAGGGTCCCTCCAGGTCGCAGGGTCCCTCCAGGACTCAGGGTCCCCCCAGAGCGCAGCGTCCCCGTGGGTCCCAGGGTCCCCCGAGTGCCCAGGGTCCCAGCGGGGTGCAGGGCCCCCCCAGGTCCCAGGGTCCCCCCGGTGTCGGGGTGCCGGGTGGGGGCGGGGCGCGGCGGGGACAGGTCCCCGGCCCTGAGTCACCCGGGGGCAGCCGGGACACAGGGACCGCAGCGACAACCGGTGCTGGGTGACAACCGGTGATGGGTGACCATGACAACCGTTGCTAGGGAACAAGAAACAGCTGTTGCTGAGTAACGGCGAGTTGTTCCTGAACGGGGAGCGCGGCGGGACCGGGACCGGGACTGGGATGGGAACTGGGATTGGGATTGGGACGGGGACTGGGATTGGGATGGGGATGAGGATTGGAATGGGACCAGACCGAGACAGGGGTGCAGAGGGACAGGGATAGATATGGGGACCAGGATTACAATGGAATAGGGACCGGGACCGAGATCAGGATCAGGACCAGGACCGGGACCAGAATCGGGACCGGACTGGGGCCAGGGATGGGGCCAAGGCCAGGGATCGGGATCAGGATGGGACAGGGATGGGGACGAGCATCAGGAGCAGGGTGGGACAGGGACGGGGGTGGGTACAGGGAGGGTCAGGGTCGGGGTCGGGGTCGAGCGCCGGGACGTGCCGGGGAGGGTCCCGGGAAAAGTGGCGGCGGGAAGGCGGGGGTGCCCGGGGCGGGGGCGAGTAGGGGTCCGGCGGCAGCTCGGGACCCCCAACCCCGCCGGGCCACCCCCAGGGGTGACAGACCCCCGGTGACAGACCCCCCCCCCGGTGACAGACCCCCGGTGACAGACACCCGGTCACAGACACCCGGTGCCAGACCCCCGGTGCCAGACCCCCGGAGACCCCCGCCGCCTCCGCCAGGTGCCCCAGGGCACCCCGTCCAGCATCCCCCGACCCTCGCCCGCCGCGGCCCCACCGGCTGCCCGGTGCCGCCCCCCGAGCCCCCCCCTCCCCGTTCCCGGGCTCCCCCCGCCCCCGGCCCGCCCCCGCCGGGCGCCTCCCCCCGTTCACTCTCCCGGCGGCTCCGGCGCGGAGCGGAGCCTCCCGGAGCACCCGGAGCATCCATCGCTCCTCCCGGTGCCGCCGCCGGGGCGGGTGCGGGGGGGGGGGGGGGGGTTCGAGGGGGGGGGAGGGGGGATGGAGGGGGGGAGGGGCTCTGCCGGTGCCATGGACCCCCGGAGCCTCAACGAGTCTCTGACGGAGCTGCTTTGCCGGCTCGGGAACGGCTCCGGCCCCGCCGCCGGTACCGGCACCGGCTCCGGTAGCACCGGGAACGGCTCCGGCTGCGATCTCCTGCGCAGGGGCCTCCGCGGGCCCCCGGCACCCAAAGGTGAGACCGGGAGGGGGGGGACTGGGGGGGGGGCGCGGGGGACCCCCCCCCGTCCCCCCGTGCCTCCCGGTGCCCCGCCGTACATCCCGGCACGTCCCGGTGCCCCCTGTCCGCCTGCCCAGTACAGCCCGGTGCTCCGCGCCGTGCCTCCCAGTGCCTCCCAGTGCCTCCCAGTCAGCCCGCTGTGCCGCCCGACACCGCCCGGTGCCCCTCGTCCTCCTGCCCGGTCCGTCCCGACGCAGCCCACCGTGTCCCCAGGCAGTCCCGGCACCCCCCCCGGTGCCCCTCACCGTGCCCCCCGCTGCCTCCTCAGCACCCGCCGTGCCCCCCCCGCCCCCTCCCGCCGGCCGCTCTCCGGTGCCCGCGGGGCCGTGCCCCGGGCCGGGGGCTCGGTGGGCGGGCACCGACGGTGTTCCCGGTGCTGGCTCCGGGGGTGGCACAGGGCAGGAGATGCCCCGAGGGGGGACACGGGGCTCTGGCCAGGGTGTCACCAGGGGGCTGGGGTGGGCATCTCCTTGGCCACGTCACCCTCCCATGCCAGGGTGCCACCTGGGTGGGCATCTCCTCAGCCACACCGCCCAGGGATTACCGGGGTGCCAGGGTGGGTATCTCCCTGTTTCCGCTACCCTCCCATGCCAGGGGGTCACCAGGGTGGGCATCCCTTTGGCTGTTCTTCCCAGGGTGTCACTGGGGTGTCACCGGCGCGCTGGGGTGGGCACCCCCTTGATTCCACCACCCTCCCATGCCAGGGTGTCACTGGGGTGGGCACCTCCTTGTCTATGCCACCCTCCCATACCGGGGTTGCCACCTGGGTGGGCATCTCCTCAGACACGCTTCCCAGGGTGTCACTGGGGTGTCACCGGGGCGCTGGGGTGGGCACCTCCTTGGTTCCACCACCTTCTCACAGCAGGGAGGGTGTCACCGGGGCGGGCACCTCCTCATCCACACCACCCTCCCGTGCCGGGGTTGGTGCCACGATGCCCGCCGGGCGGCAGCCGGTGACACGGTGTCCCCGCAGAGCTGGACCTGGCGGTGCGGCTGCTGCTCTACGCGCTGATCTTCGGGCTGAGCGTCGGCGGCAACGCGCTGGTGGTGGCGGTGCTGGCACTGAACCGGCGCCTGCGAACTGTCACCAACTCCTTCCTGCTGTCCCTGGCGCTGAGCGACCTGCTGCTGGCACTGTGCTGCATGCCCTTCACCCTCGTCCCCAACCTCATGGGCACCTTCGTCTTCGGGGAGGCCGTCTGCAAGCTCATGGCCTACCTCATGGGTACGTGGAGGCCACGCGGTGCCATGCTGTGCCACGCGGTGCCACGCGGTGCCACCCAACCCCTGCTGTCCCCACAGGCGTCTCGGTCTCGGTGTCCACCTTCAGCCTGGTGGCCATCGCCCTGGAGCGGTACAGTGCCATCTGCAACCCGCTGCAGTCCCGCGCCTGGCAGACGCGGTCCCACGCCTGCCGCGTCATTGCGGGCACCTGGCTGCTCTCGGCGCTCCTCATGCTGCCCTACGCCGTCTACAGCACCACCCGCGCGCCCCCCGCCCGCCCGCCCGTCACCCAGTGTACCCACAACTGGCCCAGCGAGCACGTCAGGCAGGCCTGGTGAGATGGGCACCCACCACCCGTCCGTCCCCTGGGGACGGCTGGCATGGGGAGGGGGGGGGCACGTCTGGTGGTTCCTGGGCTGGGGAGGGGGCACTGAGCGATGGGCACCACGTCTTTCGAGGGGCACCCGGAGTCAGCTGGCAGCTCATTCAGTCGTGGGGTTGCTCTGGTTGGAGCAGACCTTGGAGCTCACGGAGCCCAACCCAGCACTGCCAGGGCACCGCTGGCCCCTGTCCCTCAGCACCACAGCTAGGACACCGAGTTGGGTGGCAGTGTTGAAGGTGACACCAAGTTGGGTGGGTGGTTGATCTGCTGGAGGGTGGGAGGCTCTCCAGAGAGGTCTGGCCAGGCTGGATTGATGGGCTGAGGCCAGTGGGATGAGGGGCAACAAGGCCAAGGGCCAGATCCTGCCCTCGGGTCACACCAACCCCCTGCAGCTCCAGGCTGGGGCAGAGCAGCTGGAAAGTGCCTGGAGGGAAAGGACCTGGGGGTTTGGTTGACAGGAGGCTGGAGATGAGCCAGAGAGTGCCCAGGGGGACAAGAAGCCACCAGCACCCTGGCTGTGCCAGCACTGGGCTGGGCAGCAGGAGCTGGGCAGGGATCATCCCCAGGCACTGGGCACTGGGGAGGGCACCCCTGGAATCCTGGGGTCAGGATTCGGCCCCTCACTCCCAGCAGGACAGTGAGGGGCTGGAGCGTGGCCAGAGAAGGGCAATGGAGCTGGGGAAGGGGCTGGAGCACAAGGGTGCTGAGGAGCAGCTGAGGGCCCTGGGCTTGTTGAGCCTGGAGAGAAGGAGGCTGAGGGGAGACCTTCTGGCTCTGACAGCTCCTGGCAGGAGGCTGGAGCCAGGGGGGTCGGGCTCTGCTCCCAAGGAACAAGGGACAGGACAAGAGGAACTGGCCTCAAGCTGCCCCAGGGGAGGTTTAGGTTGGAGCTGAGGAACAATTTCTTCAACCCCTTGAGGGTTCCCCAGGGCTGTGCCAGGCTGCCCAGGGCAGGGGGGGAGTCCCCGTGACCCCTGGAGGGGTTTCCAAGCCCCCCGTGGAGCTGTGGTGCTGAGGGACAGGGGGCAGTGGTGCCCTGGCACTGCTGGGGGAAGGGTTGGACTCGGTGATCTTCGGGGTCTCTCCCAGCCCAACCATCCCCTGTTGCCCCGGGCCCAGGTACGTCCTGCTGCTTCTCATCCTCTTCTTCATCCCGGGCGTGGTGATGATCATCGCCTACGGGCTCATCTCCCGGGAGCTCTACCGCGGCATCCGCTTCGAGCTGGACATCAAGGGGTCGGCAGCAGGTGAGGGGCCGGATGGTGCCACCTCTCGCGGGCAGAGCCCCCTGACCCCGCTCCCCACCGCTGGGGGATCCCTGGAGCCCCCTGCACACCCCCCTCACCTTGGTGCACGACACGTCCATGGCCTCGGGGCAACGCAGGACCTCTGGGTGCCATGTCTACGGCCACGTCCCTGTGGTGCCACATCCACGACCAGGTTCTTGTGTTGCCACATTGATGGCAAGGTCCCTGGGGTGCCATGTCCATCACCATGTCCCCAGGTGCCACGTCTGCGACCACATTCTTATGATGCCACGTCCATAAGCAGGTCCCCGGGGGTGCCCCATCAATAACCAGGTCCCTGGGGGTGCTGCATCTATAACCAGGTTCTCATGGTGCTCTGACCACGATGAGGTTCCTGGGGTGCCACACCGGTGGGCAGGTCCTTGGGGTGCCATGTCCACAACCAGGTCTGAACAGATCCCCAAGGGTGCCACGTCCATGGCCAGGTGCCACATCCACGATGAGCTTCCTGGGGTGCCACATCCACGATCACGTCCCTAGAGTGGCACTGGGTCCCCAGGTGCCACATCCATGCCCAAGTCCCCCAAGTGTCACGCCCATGCCCAGCTCCCCGAGTGCCACGTCTGCGACCCCATCCCCAGGGTGGCACCGGCTCCCTGCAGTGCCACGTCCATGACCACGTCCCCTCCTCCCCCCAACCCCGCAGCTCCCGGTGACGGCGCCAGGGACCCGTCCCCCGCCTGCGACGAGGGTGACGGGTGCTACCTGCAGCTGTCCCGGCCGGGCGCGGCGCTGGAGCTGCGGGCGCTGGCACCGGCGGGCGCGCGGCACCAGGACCGCGCCCGCGTCAACGGCTCGGAGGCGAAGCTGGTGGCCAAGCGGCGGGTGATCCGCATGCTGGTGGCCATCGTGGCCACCTTCTTCCTCTGCTGGCTGCCCGTCTTCGCGGCCAACACGTGGCGAGCCTTCGCCCCGCGGGCGGCACAGCGGGCGCTCTCGGGCACCCCCATCTCCTTCATCCACCTGCTGTCCTACGCCTCCGCCTGCGCCAACCCCCTCATCTACTGCTTCATGAACCGCCGCTTCCGCAAGGCCTTCGGGGCCACCTGCGCCCGCGCCGCCGCCTGCCGCCCGCCCTGCCACCCGCCCTGCCGCCTGCCCTGCCGCCCGCCGCGCCGCCCGCCGCGCCGCCCGCCTGACGACGACGCGCCCGCCGCTGCCGCCGCCTCGCTCTCCCGCTTCAGCTACACCACCGTCAGCAGCCTCGGGCCGCCCTGACGCGCCCGCCACCGTGCCACCCGGTGCCACCCAGTGCCCCCGTGCTGCCCGGTGCCGCCCAGTGCCCCCGTGCCGCCCGGTGCCACCCAGTGCCCCCGTGCTGCTCCCCGGCTCCGGCTGCAATAAACCGGCCCTGCCCCTGCCCGCGCCGCCACCTCGCGCCCGCCGGGACCCGGGGGAGGGACCTGCTGGGCGGGGGGCACCGGGCAGCGGCTGGTGGCATCGATGAGGGGGTTGGTGAGGCTGGGCCTGGGCATGGGGGTGGCACCAACAGGCATCGCACGGGGATGGCAATGTGGCACTGCTGTGGCACTGCGTGGCAGCACATGGCACTGCCAGGACATCGCAGGACACATGGCATCGTGTGACAGCACATGGCACTGCCAGGACATCGCAAGACACCACGTGGTACCAGGATGGCAGCACATGGCACCCCATAATATCACACGGCAGCCCATGACATCACGTGGCACCACACGGCACCCTGGGCAGCTACAGGGGCCTGCACAGGGGGGAGGCAGAGGCACCTCCAGCCGGACACACGGACACAGGGACAGACGGACACACGGACACATGGACTCA
>JANVCC010000115.1:0-10922 GCA_025345505.1 Todiramphus chloris collaris | reverse complement strand
GCCTTTCAGCAATTGCAGAATTACCGTATTTAATCACTGCTTCAGTACTGATCTGCACACATCAGCACATGATAAGCTAAAAGTCATACTGCTTCTCATCTGGTATCATCCAACAGACCTCCAGATACGTTTTTCAGAGCATATAAAGGTACAGCCCTCCAGGCATCACATGGGATCACAATCACCAACTCGCTCGACAAGCTTGTAAGCAACCAAACTGCTGCAGCAGTTTTGCATGGACAACAGTGGGTGCAATGTAGATGTATTCCACCTATGCACTCGTGCAGGCAAACACACCTGAATTAAAAGACACCGTGTGAGCCAGCCCACAGAACGGCCAACAAAGCCACTGACCCCCTCGTGCACCTGAAGGCCGGAAAAACATTCACCATAATCAACTTAGGGCAACACTCTTCTCATTTATATTCCTTTTTAATATGTAACACATACAAAGGAAGGCAGGAAGATCGCTTTTCCAGTGTCATTCATACACACAATGTGCTCTGGAAGCTACTTGAAAGCAACTTCTGTAATGGAGCGCTCAGCGTAAAGGATGTAAGGCAGCCAGCACCGGTATAGGCTGGGTGGAGACTGGCTTGAGAGCAGCCATGAAGAAAAGGACTTGGTACTGCTGGATGAGAAGCTCAACATGAGCCATCAGTGTACATTCGCAGCCCAGAAAGCCAATCATATCCTGGGCTGCATCAAGAGAAGCGTGGCCAGCAGGTCAAGGGAGTGATTCTCCCTCTTTACTCCACTCTTGTGAGACCCCACCTGGAGCACTGCGTCCAGTTCTGGAGTCCCTGTCACAGGAAGGCTATGGATGTGCTGGAACGTGTCCAGAGAAGGGCCACGAGGATGATCAGAGGGCTGGAGCACCTCTCCTGTGAGGATGGACCAAAAGAGTCTGGAGAAGAGAAGGCTCCGGGGAGACCTTACTGTGGCCTCCCAGTATCTGAAGGGGCTACAAGAAAGCTGGGGAGGGACTTGTGAGGCTGTTGGGTAGCGGTAGAGGGAATGGATTGAAACTAGACATGGGTCAATTCAGATTAGACATTAGGAAGAAGTTCTTCCCCATGAGGCTGGTGAGACACTGGCACAGGTTGCCCAGAGAGGTGGTGGAAGCCCCATCCTTGGAAGTGTTTAAGCCCAGGCTGGCTGGGGCTGTGAGCACCCTGCTCTAGTGGGAGGGGTCCCTGCCATTGGCAGATAATCTTTAGATGATCTTTAAGGTCCCTTCCAACCCTGACAATTCTATGATTCCATGAAAGAAGTTGAGCTCAGTCACTGATCGACTGCTAGGTAGAGAAAATAAATGCATGCAGCCTCTTAACAACAACGACTTACCATTGTTATGTTATTTCCATTTAGCAAAATCTGGTCCAGCTTTGTGATTCATCTGCACTCAGGTGTGATCTCACTGAAGTAGCATTGGAAAAAAATAAAGTAAGAACACAGAACACAGGACAATGATTCCAGTTTTGTTTAGACAACTGACATAAATCTCTGCCTTAAGATGACAGTTGTTGGAGCTAACAAATCAATTAATTACCCTGCAGTGAGATCCTGACAAACTGACCACCTGAGTAAGGAAAGCCACCCGGGAACTGAAAAAAATCCATTGTGCTTTTCTGGTCAGCGTGCTCACCCTCTAAATCCTGGCAACTTCCTGAACACCACCGATGCACAACATCAGTTTCAAAGAGCAGGGTGGCACAACACAAGTTGTCAGTGCTTATCCTGAAGACTGCTAACTTTTCAAAGCTTTGCCTAGACCTTAAGGAAATGTCAAGGCAAGCAAACCACTGGGAAGTTCAACACACAACCCATGCAAAAGGAAGGCTACGAATTAGGAACCCAATTACAAGTATCAATCGTGCAACAGCTACACCAGGACACAGCTGTCCCAAAGAGATCACCCTCTAAAGTTTAAGCCCAAGGCAGAAATTATTCTGCTGGAGAGTGTTCCAAAAATATAAAAACACTTGGCTTACAGGTCTTGCACACTAGTTTTCCTCAGGAAACCAAGCGTTACATAGAAACAAGAGGTGGAAATAATACTTACAATTCTGTAACGTCCTCTAACACCATATCTGAAAATCCAGTTTCAAGAAAAATAAGGCACAGGTTTTTAAACTCAAATTATTTAATTATTTTCATTTCACGCTGAACTGTGATTTTAACTGTAAAATAAAATTAGCAGAATGATAGAACTGATCCATGCAAAAAGGTTCTATCCAGTGAACTCAAATGCCTCAAAAGCAAGAAATTAACTGAGACAAAGCATAAAGCAGGTGACCTTAAGCACTTCCATCAAAGGGTACTGACAAAGTCATCAAATCCTAGAAGCGTCCCAACAATTTCTTTATCGCTCTTCATCACAATGTGAATGCGTGAACCTATGCGTTTGTCCACGAGTTCTGTAAACAAAACAAATGGAAAGGTACAAGAGATTGTTTTGCCAAACATACATTTTCCAAACAAAATACACTGACCTTGTGATGGTGGACCCTACACATTGCTTGTCTCGCTCACCTGGTCTTCCTGTCCTCACTTAGCCAGCAGTTGGCAGTGCTGCTGGTTACCTTTTCTCTCTGCTGAACCAGGGCATTCCAGGCTGAAGTTCCTGCTTGTTGTCACGAGCCATCGCCAGCAGCCGGTGTCCGAGGAGGCCTCTGTCTGTCTGCCTTCGATCTCGATCCGTGTGTTCCTGCATCCAGTTCCAGAATCCAGCTCCTGAATCCAGTTCCCATCTGCCCCTGAGTCCAGTCTGGGACTGCCCCAGTGCCCGCTCCACAGCACCAGTGGTGACTGTGCCATACTTGCCACTGGGGGGTTGAGTTCTAGACTGGGTTTTGTACGTATTTTATTTTATTCTAATATTTTCATTAAAGCTGATCTAGTTTTCTAATGGATGTATCTCTCTTACTCCTTTTCTCTTCCCTTTGGGGAGGGAGAGGGGTTAATAGAGGGCATTTGTTATAGGTCTAGCAGACAGCCCTGACCCTAAACCTTGACAAGTGAATACATTATAGAGTTGATAATGTTATTCTAGTGCGTTTTACTGTTTTTCTTAATGAAATTATTTTAAATGTTAGCAGAGCTACCTGAGCCCAGCTGTTGTTTTCTGACTGCTCTGAAAATGTGCCCAAGTTTAGTGCACGTGATAAAGTGTATAACTCGTGCTTACTCCTGCATTCCCTGCACAGTGCAGGGGTTTATTGAGTGGGCCAGATCTGCACTGACAGGATAACCTCTCTGAAGGAGGATAGAGATAAATAGTTGCAGAGGAAGATTGGCTGGCAAGCTAAGCACTGCACGAAGCATTGAGAAACACTTGACATGGATGCGTGGCCATTTACATCGGTGAACTCTGAGACCCTTCTCAGTAACAGCAGAGAGATCCTAACGGCTGCAGCCTGCCAGCTCTTGGGGGTAGGGACAAGTGATCGTTGGGAAGATGAGACACCTCATTTTAACAGAGGGCATTGAAATGCAAGCTGCCTTGCTGGAGGAGTCTGAATTGCTTCTCCATCCCTGCTGCACCCTGTCGTGATTATGCTTCAGCTTCTCCTGCTAGAGAAGCCAGGTCACTGATAAAAGCAGGTGGGGGGGAGAACACAGGCACAGTTTAAGCTTAGGATGAAATCGTGGCTGGGCACCTTTTCTATGGAGGAGTGGCAGAGTTTGGGCTGAACAGACAGGTTAAGACATAGCTGAGACACTTCCCAACCTGAACAACTTTACTTCTGATCTTGAGGCTCACACATTGACCACCACCTTGTTCCTCCCTTGCTGCAAGGATAAGAGAAGTGCTGTTGAGGGAGCTTTGTTCTCAGACATCTAGCAAATACAGAACCAGATGATTTGGGAAGGGAAACGTCTGAGGAGATGCAATTGATTGTAGCTGTCCTTGCAAACTACCGCTCTTCTGTCTCTAACATGTGTGCTCAGCAACCTGTCATTTCCAGGGAGGAACTGTGATGGTGTTGTTAACAGGGTTGCTTTCCTTCCGGTTCTGTTCCTTAGTGAGCCTCTTTGGCCTCTGCGACAGAATGAAGTTCTTCAGGCTCAGCTAAGGCAGCGTTATGGTGAGGGAACCTCTGCCGGCTCCCACGGCTCCCACAGCCGGCCGGGGACGCGGCCCCCCTGCACCAGCACCCTGTCCCCAAAGCCCCCCGCACCCTCCCCGCTGCATCCTGCGCCGCCCACCCCCGGGGCCCCCCGGATGGGGAGCAGGGCCCGGGGCTGCCACCCTCCCCGGCACCCCAGCTCTGCCCTTCTCACTCATCTCAGGGCTCTCCCCCAGCCCTGGCCTCAATCCCACCATCCTGTGATGCTCTGGCGCTGGCAATGGGCCAGCTGAGACTTCAAAGTCTTTCTTTCTCTTAAGGCCATTCCATACCCAGGCCTCATTTAGCCTGGAGAGTGCAAGAGCAGATCACAGAGACAAAATGGGGACTTTGGAGAAGGTCTGAAAGGCTCCAAAAGCATCTTCTGGAACTGTTGTGTGGCTTAAAACACAGCCTGTCTTACATCTTTTCTAGTGACATTAGGTACACGCCCCTAATGTTCTTAAATCAAGCTGTTGCAAATCTGAAGCTTGCCTGTCTGTGGAGAAATGGACACAAGGAGAAGAGGGTCCAGGGTGTTGCTCTCGCAAGGTTCGAGCTTCCCGCCAAGCGACGGCGGCGCTCACGCCACCCAGCAGTGCCCGCAAACGGGCAAACGGCCGCTCGCGCGTCACGGGACCCCCGGGGACCCCCGGGATCCCCCGGCCCCCAGCAGAGCGCAGCAGCGCCGCGGCGGAGCCCCCGGTTACCGAGCGGCAGGAGCTGAGAAGGGTCGGTGGTCGCGCTCGCCGATGGTCGCGTTCGCCGATGGTGCTCATCTTCACCGACTGCCGGTCAGTACCCCCAAAACCTGGCACAGAATTTCTTCCCCAGGAGGCTGGTGAGACACTGACGCAGGTTGCCCAGAGAGGTGGTGGAAGCCCCATCCCTGGAAGTGTTTCAGCCCAGGCTGGATGGGGCTGTGAGCAACCTGCTCTGGTGGGAGGGGTTCCTGCCACTGGCAGGGGGGGTTGGAGCTCGATGGTCTTTAACCACGGGAGGGCTCTAGGCAGGCAAGTCTGATGCTGCAGCAAGAGTATAAAAACTTTGCATCACAGGCAATTTATTTTTCCTTAAAAGATGTTTTCAGGTGTCCCATGTGTTAGCTTAAGGTTTTGGCAAGCCAGGCTCATTCTACCAACGTGTAGCTCTCCCTGCCTCAGATTTCCACCAGGAAAACCTTACTCAGTGTGGTTCCAAATTCCAATGAAGTGTGTGTTCTCTTCCTTCAGACTGCTGCAGAAATGGTGACTGAGGAGCAGGGAAAGGAATGCTGAAGGTCTCGTAGTGATGTGAATTCCTCTGAGGAGATCCTCAGATTGGAAGGCTTTCTTTCCTACCTGCCTTGGTTCTATCAGTAAAACCCTTGAGATGCTCAAAAAATGAGACTTTTTACAGCCCAGCAGAGTGTGCCCAGAGACCAGGGGTCTTCTTCCCAGGCTGTGGCTGTTGCTTTCCATGTGCAGGTGCAGTCAGTGGTGAAGCTGAGCACGTGCCCCAGGTGCCCGCTCACAGAGGGCACTGACACAGCCCCGATGGGCACTGCCTTCAGCAGCACCCGCGTGTCACGCTGCCAGGACTGGGACACAGAATCACAGAGGCACAGGATGTTAAGGGTTGGAAGGGACCTCGAAAGATCATCTAGTCCAACCTCCCTGCCAGAGCAGGACCACCGAGAGCAGGTCACACAGGAACGTGTCCAGGCGGGTTTTAAATGTCTCCAGAGAAGGAGACTCCACAACCCCTCTGGGCAGCCTGTGCCAGGGCTCCATGGCCCTCACAGTGAAAAAGCTTTTCCTTATGTTTCTTGTGGAACCTTTTACGCTCCAGCTTACACCCGGTGCCCCTTGTCCTATCATGGGACATAACAGAGCAGAGCCTGGCTCCATCCTCCTGCACTCGCCCTTTACATATTTATAAACATTCATGAGGTCACCCCTCAGTCTCCTCTTCTCCAAGCTAAAGAGACTCAGCTCCCTCAGCCTTCCATCACAAGGGAGATGCTCAACTCCCTTCATCATCTCTGTGGCTCTGCAATGGACTCTTTCCAGCGGTTCCCTGCACTTCTTGAACTGAGGGTCCCAGAACTGAACACGATATTCCAGATGCAGCCTCACCCTGTCAGAGTAGAGGGGGAGGAGAACCTCTCTCGACCATGCAGGCCTGTGAGCTGTCAGCCTCACCTCCATCCCTGGAAAGGTGATGGAGCAGCTCATTCTGGAGGCCACCTCTAACCACATGGAAGAAAAGAAGGTCATCAGGAATAGCCAGCATGGATTCCCTAAGGGGAAATCTTGCTTGACTGATCTGATATCCTTCTACAAAGGCAGGACCAAATGGGTAGGTGATAAGGATGATAAAGAAGAGCAATGGATGTCATTGACCTTGATCTCAGTAAGGCTTTTGATACTGTCTTCCACAGCATCCTCATAGGAAAACTCAAGACATGTGGGATAGACGGTTGGACATGGGGTGGATTGAAAACTGGCCCAACAACAGAGTTCAGAGGGTTGTGATCAGGGGCGCAGAGTCCAGTGGGAGGCCTGTGGCCAGTGGTGTTCCCCAGGGGTCAGTTCTGGGTCCAATTTTGTTCAGTATCTTTATCAAAGACCTGGATGAGGGGATGAGTGTACCCTCAGCAAGTTCGCTGATGATACAAAGCTGGGAGGGGTGGCTGATGCACCAGAAGGCTGTGCTGCCATCCAGCGTGACCTGGACAGGCTGGAGAAATGGGTGAAGGTGAACCTCATGAAGTTTAATAAGGACAAGTGTAGAGCCCTGCATCTGGGGAGGAATCACACCAGGCACCAGTACAGATGAGTGGTCATCCCTCTGGAAAGCAGCTCCATGGAGAAAGACCTTGCAGTCCTAGTGCACAGTAAGTTCCCCATGGGACAGCAATGGGCCCTTGTGGCCAAGAGGGCCAATGGTTTCCTGGGCTGCATTAAGAAAACTGTGTCCAGCAGGTCGAGGGAGGTTCCCCTCCCCCTCTACTCTGTCCTGGTGAGACCACACCTGGAACACCGTATCCAGTTTTGGGCTCCCCAGGGTGTCAAGTGGAGGGAGCCAGGCTCTTTTCCATGGTGCCCAGTAACAGGACAAGGAATAATGGGTATAAGCTAGAACATAGGAAGTTCCACCTCAACAGGAGGAGAAATTTCTTTAATGTGAGGGTGATGGAGCCTGGAACAGGCTGCCCAGGGAAGCTGTGGAGTCTCCTTCTCTAGAGACTTTCCAAACCCTCCTGGATGAATTCCTGTGTGGCCTGCCCTGGGTGACCCTGCTGGGGCAGGGGAGTTGGACTCGATGATCTCCAGAGGTCCTTTCCAACCCCAAACATTCTATGATTCTATGAACATCCACTTGAAGCACAGCTGCTTGGCCACAGCTCTTGTCAGAGCTCATCCAGCAGCATCTCTTCCTTCTCCCTCTCACTTGCCAGGTGGTGCTTCAGGCTCAGCAAGGAACCTGCTCTTGTCTGCTCATCCACAATGCTATCAAACACGCTGGAGGAAAATCCATATGCGCCTACCAGAGCCAGCGGGCAAAGGGTCTGAAGAAGGCCTTACCCAGGTCCGAGAGAAGAACTGGTGAGGAACTCCACAGGCCCTGCAGCTCAGCCTTCACCCTGACTGGCAGGACAGGAGCCCTGCCCTCCCAGGGAAGCTCTGGGGCTCCTGAGAGGCAGCAGCAGCAAAACCTGCCTTCCCAGCAGTGCTCTTAGGAGCTTTAGCACAGCTCTGCCTGGCAACCAGTCTGGCAATGTCTTTGGTGGTCTCATCTGCAACGGCTACAACAGAAAGAAAAAACTCTTGGACTTTCAAAACAGTGACCCATTAAAAGCTCTACCCAGGCAAACCTCCTCTCTCTTCCTTCCCTTCCTCTGCCCCCGCCCTTGGCAGAACCAGCTGACTCCCTCAAAAGCCATCACAATAAAAAGCATTATAAGGCAGATCAAAATACACAAAGAAACAAAGACGTGAAGTTAAACCAAGCTGTACAAGAAGAAGAAAAACAGAGAGATGTGACCTACAGCTCTGGAAATTCATCCCACACATCCTCATTCTGGAGCATCACTTCACACCAGGATGTGGTACCAAACAACTCCACCCGTGAGGAACCAAAATCTCACCTTGGAAGATAAAAGTGCCTTTCTCAGAAGGACAGATCCTGACAGTGTCAGGCAGCTGAAAAAAAAGTGTAAAGAAAAAGCTTAAAGAATACAGACCTTCACTGGACTGGGCGCCCCACCCCTTGCTATCTGCACTGCATTTGGTTAAACCACGACAGCAGGAAAAATGCCAAGTCAGGGTTTAGAAATATCCTGGAGAAGCAGGCTGGGAATGGAGTCCCTGAACAGCTCTGAAGTAAGGGAGAACGCCTGTTTTCAAGGAGGATAAAGGATCACTTGCAGTATTTAAATCCACCCCCCTACAGAGAATAAGCTGCACCTGCCTGTGCAGAGGGAAAAAATGTCTATAAACTTCACAAAGGGGAGACAGGAGGCATGACCTGAGCAGTAACCTGCTCAGGGACCTCCAGCTGAGAGCTCCAGCTGTCTCTGCTGTGCCACTGTGGAAAAAAAGTCTTTTACAGGAATTACGGACTGTAAATTAAAGTCACTTTTAAAATAACTTACCTTTAGTGGCCAGGAACTGTTCTGCAGCCATGAGCCCAAAGTTCTAGCCCCATGGGCTAGTTTAGCTGGAGATTCGAAGCACACTTAGACAGTCAGTCTTTACTCTCAAGAAAGGTGTCACTGAAAGAGTACAAAAGCATAACAGCATTTGCCAGATGCAATTGAGTCTACTGTGTCTATAGGCAGGTTGCAAATGTTAAGAATTTAAGACAAAATCTAAGCTTACTGAAGAAAGTGATCCCCAAATGATTTTACTGTTTGTGGCTGTGACTCAAAGCAAACACTAAAGCAAGCTTGATGGGTGAGGACAGTTATCTACTAAGCACACACAGAGCACCAGTAGACGCCAGATGCAGTCAGACTGAAATACATATCTGTATCTCACTGTCACATTGTAAGCCCTCTGGCAGGTGAGCTTCAGCAGCATTACAGCTTACACGGTGTACAACCAAATTCTGCCCCTCCACAGCAGTCACCCCGGCGAGGGAACAGATCACAGATGCTAGGGGCTCACTGCACCATGCACACAGATGTGCAGCCACCAGCCACGTTAGTGCTGAGCTTCAGACACAGCCATGTAGAACCCTCTGCTCCAAGCATCACTTGTTATAGAAGTTTTTCCTTAAAATAAAAAGCCCTAAATTTTCTAACAGTGACAATCTGTGTGACAGAGACCAACCCTCTCATGGCAAGTCAGTCACAGACATCACTTTTGCCTCCTTTGGTCCCATATTTGTATTTAAAAAACTCGACAAGTTCACAGACACTGAACTACGTTTCTCTGCCCAACAGCACAATGCAAGGGAGGATCAAACTTGGTTTACTGCCTTAGATTTGAAAGATGCTTTCTTCTGTCTAACATTAGCAGAAGAGAGTAAAAAAAAATTCCTTTTGAATGGGAGAACCCCACAACATGAAGGAAAACCCAACTCACCTGGACAGTGTTACCCCAGGGATTCAAAATTAGCCCTACAATATTTGGCAACCAATTGTCCCAGGAGTTAGAAACTTGGGAACCTCTATCAGAAGACAGAACCCTCCTGCAGTATGTCAACAATCTTCTTATTGCAACCAAAACCAAAGCAGAATGCTTTAGGTGACCTGTAAACTCGTTAAACTTTCTTGGACTAAGTGGATATCGAGTCTCTCAACAGAAAGCCCAGATTGTGAAGAAACAAGGTCCCTACCTCGGATATGAAGTCTCAGGAGGACTCCGGGAACTAGGGAAGGAACGGCAGGAAGCTGTCTGCAGGACACCCGAACCTGGAATGGTGAAAGACCTCCACACATTTCTGGGCAGGACAGGTTGGTGTCAATTATGGATACACGCCTATGGGATTTTAGTCAACCCTCTCTATGAACTGACCAAAGAAGCCTGCCCTGATTCAGTTTGGACTCCAGAGGCACAGAGTGCATTGAAGTAACTGAAAAAGGAGCTGACAGAGGCTCCAGCTTTAGGACTCCCAGACGTCCCCAGGCCATTCTGGCTGGTTTTGTGTAAGACACCAGGTATAAAAGGGCTGCAGCCTACTTCTCCTAGCAGTTGGATGAAGTAAGCAAAGGATGGCCAGGATGCCTGTGGGCAGTGGCTGCACTGGTCATGAACATCCAAGAAGCCTGGAAGTTTACTCTGGATCAAAGATTACAGTGCTCCTCTCTCACACGGTATCTTCGGTATTAGAACACACAGAGCATCCTTGTCTGTCCCCATCCCGATTCTGAAATATCAGCCATTCTGGTTGAATCTGAGGATGTGAAGATGGAAGTAAGTGATACTGTGAATCCAGCCTCTTTCCTCAGAGGACAGACACCTGAGCCACTGGTACCTGACTGACTGGGGACCATGGAAACGGTACATTCCAGAGATCACATCCAACAGAAGAGCCACTGGAAGATGCAGAAGAATCACAGACGGGAGCAGTTTCACCCGACAAGGGAACCGTCAGGCTGGATCTGCAGTAACAACAATGGACAAGGTCATGGAGTCTCAGCCACTGCCTGCTGGGACAGTGGGCCAAAAGGATGAAAGAATTGCTCTCACTACAGCCCTGGAACTAGCAACAGGAAGAAAGATAAACACATGGACAGATGCCAAAGATGCCTTTGGAGTTGTCCATGCTCACAGAGCTACTTGGAAGGAGCGGGACTTGCTGTTCACTCAAGGAAAATAA
>JANVCC010000114.1:19699-38549 GCA_025345505.1 Todiramphus chloris collaris | reverse complement strand
TTTTGCCATAAAAAGAAGCAAGGTCAAGGGACCTGCGGGAGAGATCCAGTTTTTGGGAATCAAATGGCAAGATGGGTGTCACCAGATCCCGATGTGTGGGAGAGTGGCTACAGGGTAAGGGTCACATTCCCATGCAGAGACTTGCTGACGAGGAGCTGCACAGGCACAGGACACAGATAGTGTAACAGAATAGCAAGGTCAGATTGTTCCTTGAGAAAGGGAGTTCTGCAACAACAAGATGCCTGGGGCCTAAGAGATGAGGAGCTGCACCAGCTGCACGACCACAGAGATAAGCAGCTGGGCAGGTCTGACTTTTTATAGCCTAACCAATAATGAGCTTGCTTTTGCACTATGTATGAGCCTCATTAATAACTGTATAAAAGAGTGTTGGTCTTAACAATAAACGAGAATTGCCTGATTGCTCACATTGACTGCCGTAATTCTCCCACCGTCTATGATACTTTCTATTCACAGCAAAGAAAGGAAAAGCTGCCAGTTTTCTGTCAACTAGAGCCTTGTGGTCTTGACTGAGACATTGCCTGGGGCATCAGGAGACTTTCCTTAGTGGGGTGGTGACAGTCAGATGGTTACTTTCCCTAGTCAGATGGTGAAAAAGTGCCTGTTGTAAAGCAGCTGCTCTAGGGATGCTTACTCTCTTTGGAAAGTGCTTTTGAGATCTACTGATGAAAGTTACGTGGTATGACTATTGTTGTGTTTTGTTTTCTGTTTTTTTGTAGCACACACCAAATCTGGGCGTGAGTACTCCTTTTGGATTTTAAACAGACCGTTCTGGTCAACTTGTGTTTCTTTCAAGCTTGCTTTCACAACTTTCGCTGTCTGGCAAGCTTAGGGGGTGTACACTTTGAGTTTGAATTCCGCAAGCATTTGCTGTGTAAGTCTGGTAGTTGAGATGACTGTTTGAGCACCAGAAAACAGCAATGCTATGCCAAGTGTGACAGAGCAGAGAAGATCAGTCTTCCTCCACTAATGCAGTAGCTAACAGGGGAGGCTGAAACCATCCACCTGTTGAGCTTTCCAGATAGAAACAAACTCAAGCATCTCTCCTGGGTTCAAGGTGGGTAAGCTCTACTTGTTAGGTTTCCCCATGGATGGGCCACAGCTGTTGTTTTTCCTGGGGCAGAGCTCACATGAGATGTGTCGGGTCCCCATTGCACTTTGTGTTTTGCATGACTGAGGAAGAGGATCCCCGTCTGTTCAGCAAAGGGCTTCAAGTCCCGCGCCTGCCAAAAGGGCAAAACATCATAATTAGTCACAGATTTCAAGTCTTCTGCTCCTGAGGCAACAAAATCTGTGTGGAGAACCACAAGAGTTTGGTCAGATGCAAACAGCTGTGTTTATTCCCTATACACAAATGTAGGAGTCTAGAAACCTGCACTGATTGGTTTCTGGCCCTCTCAGCACCAGAGATCTGTGGAGGGCCCACCTGGCTCTTTTTTTACTCTGGTAGAGTACAAGAGTAAGAATGTTCTGTGCGTGGTTTTAGTGCTGTTTTTGAAACCCATAACACTCGAACACCAACATAATTTAGTCCAATATTTAAGCTCCCTTATCTTTCCAGAATGATTTTCACTAGAAATAGCAGCTCTGCTCTTGTCTGGTCATGTAGGTCTGCCACAGGAGACCCTCGGTGTGCTCTCATGGACACGCTGTCTGGTGAGTCGGCGGTGTGCCGTGTGCCAGCACCTGCTGCTGGGAGCAGCAGCCCCAGCTGGGCAGCACTGGGGCTGTCCTTCAGCTCACCTGTGCCTTCCCCTCCCTGCTTCTCCTTGCAGCCTCCAGCGCCAGCGCGGAGCTCGCCGGCCCCAGCAGCCCCAGCGCCACCAGGGAGCTGCCATCAGGGGCCTCGAGCACCGGCTTGGGCCTGGAGAACGGCAGCCAGAGCGGCCGCCCGGGGCCCATGCAGGTGTTAGCCCGCTCCCGACAGCCACGTCAGGCCCAACGTCCTTATGGGTGGCCTGACCATCGCCACAGGACCTGACGTGGTTGCTGCCAAGTGTTGGCCCCACCCCCTTCCGCCGCCTCAGCAAAGTTGGTTCTTTCTCTCTGCACTCTCCCCTCCCCCACAGCACTGCGGAAGCACCGGCACTTCACACCTCACCTGTCCCTTCCCTCTTCCCCACAGGTCCATCTTCTGCTGGGAGCAGGCTGTGGAGACATCTCTGCAGGAGAATATCACCTGCCTCCTCTGCCTGGATCAGGTCGTGGACGGAAAGTCCTACAGCACCATGGTGTGCCCGCTCTGACCTGGTGAGGTGAGGAGAACACAGGGGAGGGTCGGGGCTGGTGCGGGGCTGCCCTGGCAGAAGGGATCCCACACCTCAGGGCTCTGGGACTGTGCCACCAGCTCACCCGCCTCCTGCTTCTCTGCAGAGTCAGCGGAGCTGTGTTTGGGGGAAAATCCCAGCACTCCCTGCTGGCGTTGGCCAAGTTGGAGAGATATTGGAAGCCCCACAACAGGATGGAACCTGGTGAGAGCGCAGCCTGCCTGAGGGGTCGCTGGGGTGGTCAGCGTGTGGCCTAGGGAGGTGGCAGGGGGAGGCAGGAGCTCCCCAGGCACCCTGGGGCAGGGTCCAAGCTCTCCTCAGCAAGCAGGACCAGGCTGGGCAGGGGACACCTGCAGGGACCCCCGTGCCTGCCATGTCCCCTTCCTCTGCAAGGCCTCCAGTCCTGTCTGGGAGCTGCTCATTCCCGCTGTCATCTCCTCTGTCCAGCATCCATGCTTTGCTGCCAGGCAGAGGGCCATGTGGGTCACTCCTCAACAGCACCATGGAAGCACCCAGAACTTCTCACCTCACCCATTCTTTTTCCTTTCTCTACAGGTCCGTTTTCTACTGGGAGCAGGCTGTGGAGACAGCTCACCTGCCTCATCTGCTTTGAGGAGGTTAAGGACAGAAAGTCCTACAGCACCGTGGTGTGCCTAGCCTGTAAACACACCTGGTTCCACAGGGCCTGAGTCTGGGTAGGAACCATCCCCTCGCCCCATGCTGGGGCACAGCAGCTGCTCAGCAGCACCAGGGCCTCCTTCATGCTCCTGATGTTTCTCCTGCAGTCTCTGCGTGATGGCTTTTCCCAGCTCCAGTGCCCGCTCTGCAGTGACAAGGGCACATTTCTGGGGCAAATGTGGAGGATAGGGGTCCACATCCCCTTCATCTTGCTGTCCTGGTCCCAAGATGGGAGGGTGCAAGTGATGAGCAGTGCCACGGGCTGTTCCTGCACTCCTGGTCCTAAGCTGCCCCATCAGTCTGGGCTTCAGCTTCACAGAGAAGTGGGAAGAAGGGCAGGGTGAAGAACAGCAGGGACACGTCTGCCTTGTGCCGGGGCAGCAGGGGCTCCTCACCGTTCCTTTCTCCATCAGACTGCCGGCACTGGACCCTGAAGCCCACGCAGAGCTCAGCGTGTGGCGTAGCCACTGCGATGCCAGCAAGTGCCTCTGCCCCTTCCAGCCTCCAGCGCCAGCTTGGAGTCCGCCGGCTCGAGCAGCCCCAGCCAGTCAGCACCAGCTTCCTCCTGCGTCTCTCCAGCTCTCGAGGGCAGCAGCTGCCCCAGCTCCCCTGCACCCACCCATGTGCAATACCACAAGTCAGCGCAAGGATGGCTGCTCTGACATCACACCCTGCATAGGGACACCAGCTGTCCCAGACATCTCACGTGCACGTGTGAAAAGGGGCAAGTCCTTCAGTTCCCGGGGTTTGTGTAATCGAAGCACTCACAAGACATTTTCCTTGGCTTGCTGCAGTGGCCAATCCCTGGGCGATGCTGGGAGAGTCCAGCCGCTGCTGCCCTGCCTGGCATCGGGAGAGATTTCAACAGCCATTCTACCTTGGCTGCACATGGGCTGCGTGAGGCCACTCTTTGGTTGCTTCTTGCTTAAGAAGGAGGGAAAGAGAAGAAATCCATGGCCGTATTAAAAGCTTGGTGAATGCAAGATCAAAGCAACCTGTGAGCATGCAACAGGGCAGGCGGATTGTATGGTTGATGGCTGAGGGAGCAGAAGCTTCCAGTGCAGCACAGCCCTGCCCCACTGTGCTGGTGGACTTCTCCTGCAGAAGGGTGCATGAAGAATAATGGTGGGCACTTGGGACTGCTGAAAAATAGCTGGAGGAGAAAGAGTATTCAGAATCATTCAGTGAGCCTCCTGTCATGGAAGGAACTCCTTCAGTCCTGGGTTTCAAGCTGATGAAGTTTGTGCTATGAGAAATCATTCACAGCGTAGCTTCAAGAGTTGCCTCAGGGATGTGCTGTGCAAGTAGAAAGCCACGCAAGTGGTCACCAAACACCTCTCCTGGCCTCTCCCGACTGACAGGCACCTCCCAAGGCCAGTTCACTGACTGCTATTTAGAGCTGCTAGTAAACCAGAAATCTAACAAAAGTCATCTTTGCTGTGGAGAAGACTAGTTGGACAATGACTGATGGCCAGAGCAGCTGCAGGCTTTCCTCTCTCGAGGATAAAGGGGAGGTTGGTTATTCACTCTCTTTCTGCCCTCTCAATACACAGAAATGACCTATAGGCTTGAGACCTGCCCAATGCATGAAATGCAAATCCCAACCCTGCTCCAAACTCACCAGATCATGAGCCCAGGCCCGGGGCTTGGTTGTATAAAGGGACACGTCACACAGAGCTCAGATCTATTATGACCATCTCCTCCTGCCTCCCCTTGCTGTTAACATCACACGTGCTCCTTTCATTTCCTTCTCCTGCTCCTTTCTCGTTGCCTTCGGCATTGGGGTGCCACAACTGAATGCAGGAGGATCTCCTGAAAGAATAAAGCTCTCCGTGATGTGCTTGCAACCCAAATCTCCTCCAAAGGCTTTGATGAGATGGTGTCATTGTTCAGAGAGAATCTGGGCTTCCTGGGATGAATTTGACACCTTCCCAAGGCCAGAGGAAGCCCAGCTGTGGTGGGGTGCACGCTCTTACATTGCTGGCTGCCAGCTAACTGGATGCCTGCTATGCAACTTTGGCATCTGCTCTTGCATGTTCGAGTGGCAATGTGAACAGGAAACATAGAGAAACATGACTGAAGGTCCGGTTGGACGGGGCCCTGAGCAACATGATCTAGTCAAAGATGTCCCTGCTCCCTGCAGGGACTAGGTGACCATTAAAGGTGCCTTCAAACCCCAGTCTATGAGGCTGTGATTCTATGGACATTGAATATCTGTGTGTGTGTATTTCAATCCCCCGGGGCTGCCCTATTAGCTCTCAGTAATTTTCCAAGCCGCTGCCTCCTGCAGCCCGTGCTGGGGCGGGAGAGGTTGCTGCCAGCAGACACAGCCAGGGGGGAGGCTTTTGTTGTCACGCTGTTTGTGGACCTCACAGCCCTCTGCGGTTCCTGCCACTGGTGCTGGTGACTCCTTTGGTTCTTGATGACAGTCAGGTTCTTGTTTCTCCAATATTTCTGTGTCTCTGAAGGCTGAATTTGAAGGCCAAACAGTGAGTTGCAATACTGTTTTCCTCCGTGGAAATTCTGAGCAGCTGACAGTATCTTGTGTGCTTTTTTAACCCTGTTACTAGATGGCTCTGTAGCTCTTGCACGCTTGTGTTTTAGCCTGGTCATATCGTATTTATTAGTATTGGAATAAAAATAGCTTTCAGGAGCATGTCATAGCATTTCAGGAGTATGTCTTCCAGCTGAACTAGAAGTTAATCTGGCTTTAGAGGTGAAGAGCAATAAGAAACATTTCTATAAATACATTAATAATAAAAGAAAGGCCAGGGAGGGCCTCCATCCCCTACTAGATTTGAAGGCAATATGTTAATAAAAGACGAGGAGAAGGCTGAGGTGCTTAATGCCTTCTTTGCCTCAGGCTTTAGCAATGGAAACACTTGCACCAGGGAAAGTCACTGCCCCAAGGCAAGAGCCAGGGGCTGGGAACACAATGCCCCCCTACAATTCAGGAGAAGGTCCATGACATGCTCCTCACTATCAATGTAAATACATCTCTGGGGCCAGATGGGTTTCATCCTAGCGTTCTGAGAGAACTGGCAGGGGTGCTCACCAGGCCATTGTGCACCATTTATCAGCAGTCCTGGCTGCCTGGGGAGGTACCAGCAGGTTGGAAGTCAGCCAGCAGAACACCCATCTATAAGAAGGGACGGAAGGATGACCTGGGGAAATACAGGCCTGTCAATTTGACATTGGGACCAGGAAAGCTGATGGAGCAGATCATCCTGGGTTCTAGTATGCAGCACATCAGGACAACCAGGTGATCAGGCCCAGTCAGCATGGGTTTATGAAGGGCAGGTCCTGTTTAACAAACCTGATTTCCTTCTATGACGGGGTGACCCACTCGTTGGATGAAGGCAAGGCTCTGGATGGTGTCTATCTGGACTTTAGCAAGGCATTCAACACAGTTTCCCACAGTGTTCTATTAGAGAAATTGGCTGCTCTTGGCTGGGATGGGCATACGCTTTCCTGGGTGAGAAACTGGTTAGATGGATGAGTCCAAAGGGTTGTAGTCAATGGAGTTAAATGCAGTTGGCTGCCAGTGAGGAGTGGTGTCCCCCAGGGCTCAGTACTGGGGCCACTCCTGTCTAACATCTTCATCAATGATTTGGATGAGGGGATAGAGTGCACCCTTGGGAAATTTGGAGATGACACCAAGCTGGGTGGAAGTGTCGATCTGTTTGAGGGTAGGGAAGCTCTCTGCAAAGTGGTCTGGATAGTCTAAATCGCTGGGCCATGGCCAATTCCATGAGTTTCAATAAGGCCAAATGGTGGGTCCTGCCCTTGGGCCACAACACCCCCAGCAGCCTCCAGGCTGGGGGAGGAGTGGCTGGAAAGCGGCCAGGCAGAGAAGAATCTGAGGGGTGTTTGTTGTGATTAACATGTCCTATTCTCAGTGCCAAAATCCTGGGAGACACCGAGGGTCCATTGTCAAACTCAGACTCTCATAGAGAAGAAGGCAAAGTGGCGTTTTATTAAAGGCTACAGGCACTTATATTCTAGTAAAAGAGCCAGCCCTTTGTGGGCGGTATCCTACTTAGATTCTACATTTCCGTTACAGCACGTGATCTTCCGCATCGCCACATCCCTATACTACCACAATTCCCCCCTTCCATGCCAATAAAGATACAGCCCCCATTGGATCCATTTGTCAAAGTCTCCCTTTGACAGGGCGTTACCCGAACCGGCCGAGTTGCGTCTGCACCCTTTGAAGGGGTCGCAATTGTTCTAATAGTTCATTGGGTATGCCGACTATAGGGCGCAACCATTGCAGATCGCCTAGTAATCTCTGGGCATCATGCACAGTCTCAATCTTAGTGTGCAGAGTCAGTTTTTGGGGAGTAATTACTTGCTCTGTAAGAGTCCAACCTAAGTATTTCCAAGGGGAGGATCGTTGCACCTTTTCTGGCGTGATTTTCAAGCCGGCAGCACCGAGCTGTTGTTGTATGGCCGCTACCTGATTCTGGGAAAAGGGGTGTGGTTGGGAAACAAAATGTCGTCCATATAATGATAGATCACTGTTTGAGGCCAAACCCTCCTCAGCGGTTGCAAGGCATTGTCCACATACAACTGGCACAAGGTCGGGGAACTACGCATCCCCTGCGGTAAAAGCGTCCATTCGAACCGCTTATCAGGTTCGGCTCGATTTAATGCTGGCAACGTAAACGCGAAGCGACGGGTGTCATTGGGGTGTAGGGATACAGTGAAAAAACAGTCCTTGAGGTCGATTATCAATAAGGGCCAACCTCGGGGGAGAATGGACGGATTAGGCAAACCCGGCTGCAGTGCCCCCATTGGCTCCATTTGCTTATTCACTGCCCTTAAATCATGTAATAACCGATATTTGCCCGATTTTTTCTTTATGACAAAAATGGGAGTATTCCAAGGACTCATTGATAGTTGTAAATGTCCTTGCTCAACCTGTTCCATCACCAACAGGTGAGCTTGGTGTAGACTTTCCCTCTTTAGCGGCCAGTGATCAATTCACACTGGAGTAGTCACAGTCCAAGTCAGTGGGATGGGAAAAGTCCATGCAATGGCCGCTATGCTAAAGGGCGTTCATTTGTCAACACCACTCCGAGCTGTGCAAACACATTCCGTCCTATTAGGCACTGCACGTTGTCGGGCAAAGGAACAAGGGAGACCACACTTAATATTGACCTCCCTTCAATGGTAATTAACACTTGCGGAGATTTCTTTGCGCCAGAGATAATCCACCCACCCCGGTGACTGTAACCATACTGGGCAGCATGGGCTAGTTCTCCGGCCAATGTTTAGGGGCAACAATACTCGAGTCCGCCCCAGTGTCCAAAAGCCCATCCAGCGTAATTTCTTGTCGCTGATAGGCGATAGTCACCTTTTGTTTGGGCCAGGTGGTTAAGTCCATGGTAAGCAAAGTAAGTCCTCCGGTCGAACCAAAGCCTTGCTTACCCCTGTCCCTGTTCAATAATGGGGGTAGACCACACGTAAGCTGTGGTAATGGCACCAATTGGGCGATACGCTGTCCCTTCTCAATCCTCAGAGGCGGTGAAATGATATACACCATCACGAATATTTCCCGAGTGTAGTCCGCATCTATAACTCCAGGAAGCACAAATAGTCCCATCATGTTAGCTGACGATCGTCCCAGCACTAGAGATCCTATGGCCCGATCATTAATGACTAATGGACCATGCACTCCTCTTGAAACCGTCTCAGGACATGTTGTTAGCAGGTTGACGTCTACTGTGGCTGCCAGGTCCAGTCCGAGGCTCCCGGCGGTAGCAGGTTGGGGGGGAGATGTGCTGAGGCATTGATGGCTGCTACTTGTGTCGTCACGTGGTGTCCTGGTGCGCTGGATTTCCCTTTTCCTGATCGGCTGTCGCCCGTGGCTGTTGCTTGTAGGGGTGCGAGAGCAGCTAACACTTGTGTCTGCGCGGCTGCCGCCTGTTCTTTGAGCCCTACCCCAAGCTCTTTAATGGCCTGCACTAAAAAGGCCTGCGACCCGACAGGAATATTGCACATCCGCTCTAATGCTTCCTCTATGGTCCAATTCGCCCCCAAGGTATTTAGAACTGCTCAGGTGGTTGCATTGCAGTTCTGTAGGGAACACTGCTTTAACAATGCCCCTCTCATTTACTCAGGAACCCCAGCCTGCTCGATTGCATTAGCAGCTTTATCTATAAAGGTCCCAAACGGTTTGTCCCTCCCCTGCTTTATCCCCATGTAACTAGGAACCCCTCCGGGGGCCTTGATTTTATAAAAAGCAGCTCGGACCAATTGCATCGCCTCTCTCAACTTGTCAGGACCGACTATGGCTTGGGCTTCAACCCAGGAACAGACTCCCAGACCCATCAGCTCATTGAGAGTCAGCCCATGTAGCGGATCACCGAGCTGTCTCTGCACAGCTACACATTCCTGGCAATACGCTTGCCAGTGGGCATTATAAAGTAGCTGCTGGTGCTGGCTAAGGATGAGCTTCATGATCGCTCGACAATCTGAGGGCAACAGAATCTGCGTCCCCCACAGATAGTCGATCATCTGTCTCACGGGCTCACTAGTGACGCTGAACTGGCTGACAGTGGAGCGGAGTTGAGCCAGCCATTTCCAATTGAGTGCCGATATCGTGGCAGTCATCCCTCCCCTGGCTGCCTGCGTAAATATTAGTGGGCAAACCACCTCTAGGACAGAATCAGCCGCTTCGTTATCCCCGGATCCCATAATCTCCTGATCTAGAGCAGCCCACGTCTCCCGTCTTTCTCGGGCAATCGCCGCCCCTAGATCGCTGTCTGCTCTGGGAAGAGGGACGGCCTCTTCCCGGGCGGCGGTGGTTCCGGCCGCTACGACGGCTGCCGATCCGGCCCCTGTGCTGGCAGAGCCGATGGCTGTGGATCCGGCAGGGGTAGCTCTTGGCTAGGAGATGGTAGCAGGATAGTGGATACAGCGGGGGGGGGGGGGGGGGGGGGGTAGGGGACAATCGCTCACTCCCTCTAGCAACCTATTCCTCCCCATAGCTGCCGACGCTAGGTGGGCAGCTTTCTCTTCCACCTGATGTTGCAAAAGCTCATTATGTACTCTTCTCCACTGCTTCCCTAATTTCCTTGCAGTTTTATCGTCATCTAAAATCTCCTCCCGAAGTATATCCCCGAATTTTAAGCATCCTCGCGTGTACCCATAAGCTAACAGCTCAGGGAGATCTATTTGTAAGTCTATGCCCTTAACCTGTCGCTTCTGTAAGAAGCAGGCAAATAAATCATACGCTGCTTGCCTCTCCATTTTACCTTTAGTGCGCGCTCTTGCAGCCCTACAAGGTCACCGGCAGCACGTTATGGCCACGGACTCTCCTATGAGGTCGCCGGAGGCCCTGCTGTATGGCTTCTTGCCGTTCAAGCTTTTGCCATCCCTGCTGCAGTGGGATCCGTTCCCTCGGCACCGTCTCTTTGGCGAAGACGTCCGTTTGGCACGTCGGAGAGTGTTCAGACCAGCAGTATCATGTCGTGGTCGTCGTCGGGGTCACCATTTGTTGTAGACGGTGGGAGAATTACGGCAGTCAATGTGAGCAATCAGGCAATTCTCGTTTATTGTTAAGACCAACACTCTTTTATACAGTTATTAATGAGGTTCATACATAGTGCAAAAGCAAGCTCATTATTGGTTAGGCTATAAGAAGTCAGACCTGCCCAGTTGCTTATCTCTGTGGTCGTGCAGCTGGTGCATCTCCTCATATCTTAGGCCCCAGGCATCTTGTTGTTGCAGAACTCCCTTTCTCAAGGAACAATCTGACCTTGCTATTCTGTTACACTATCTGTGTCCTGTGCCTGTGCAGCTCCTCGTCAGCAAGTCTCTGCATGGGAATGTGACCCTTACCCTGTAGCCACTCTCCCACAATTACCCCGTTTTCTTTAGGGCTGACGGTCATTGCTGCTGTGGCCTTATCCACCTGCTTCATCACACATCCCAATACAATCCTTCCACCGATAATCAACAACAATGCGAGTCCAAACCACCTAAATCCTTCCTTTAACAGACCCGTTAACCATGGTGACAGCCCGCCAAAAAGTCTCCCTAACCAGTTATCGAAGGGATTTGATCCCACCGTAATCTCTTGGGTATGCTCCTTAAGGCACTTAAGCTGTTGATGTATAGATTCTCCATGGGTAGACAGATTAAAGCAACACATCCCTTCGAACTCTTCACATCCATGACCCTGAGCTAACAGTAGAAAATCAATGGCAGCACGATTCTGTAAAACAGCGTGACACAAACTGTCCATATCTTCCGACAGTTGCTCTATAACTTGAGTGGTAACATTAGATTGCCTGACAGTCCAACATGCGAGCTTACCTAGTGTGGCTAAAGCATAAGCAGATCCCACCCCTGGGACAATAGATGCTAATGTGCGTAATGCCGGACTCCATAATTCAACCTTATCATTACAATCAGCAGGTAACTGGGAAAGATCCCGCTTTCTCCGTGATTGACTAATGCTAGACAGTATGGCTTTATCTAAGGCTAAAAGGGTTAAAGAGCCCAAATAACAGGGACCACCATGAGCAAACTGCGGGACCCCGTGCCAGGCACGGTCTCCACATATGAGAAATATTCCATCTGGTAATGCGAGAGCACTCTTGTTAGCCCAAATTCTTGTATCATTTCTTCCCCAACCGTAACTTGTAGTACCCTTAAAGTTGTCAAAGACCGACTCATTCGCGGGACCAACAGGACCACCACAATACGTGCGTTTATAGATGGCATTATGTGGTGTGAGCCAGGTAATATTCTGTGACCTCTGATACACATAAGAGCCAAGCTTCACACAAGTAACATTGCCTTCATTCCCTGTAATATTTGCAATAGCTTCCGACCCTGCCAGGTCGAGTTCCTGGGGATCCCATGGGAGCGTAGTAATCGATCCTGCCAGTAACTTTCCGGAGCAGTCTGCGATCGACGTGCTGTTGGTACAATTTCCCGTAGAAAATTTAGCTAGGGCTGATGACAGTAAAGTCATGTTAGTCTAAGGGACCTCTAACAGACAGGTGCGAAAAGGATCGGATGCTGATGCAAGGGAGAGGCAAAATGCTGTACGGTTAGTCTTGTTGGCCCAGGTTACCCACAAGTTTGCTCTTGGGTCAATTTTGTGTAATCCAGTTCCTAGCGAGACTGGTAGGAACAGCATTAACGTTACCAGGGTTGCCATAATTGATAACTAATTTAACAACTAATAACTGATAAATGAAAGCTATTAGCGAGTAAATGACAACTAATAAGCGGATAATAAGCGATAAGTAACAACTAGTTAATGACAACGAATAACGGGGCACCACGACCCCCACGGTTAGGTTTGTTGCACCCACAGCTATTTCTTACACTGCCCACAATCTAGGAGTACCCAGGCTGCACAGTTGCTTTCAAGGACCCCTTGCAGGTATGTGTAGACAAGTCCGCAAATTCGATGGTGGGCAATAAGGCTGATACATGGAAAAGCTGGTCAGCGCTGCAACAGTGCTCAACCTTCCAGTCCAAGGTCGGGCTGAGCACTCCCACCAGGTCGCTCAAGCGTGGTCGAAGGGCCAGGAGGAGTCGCCACGTCAGTGTCCTCTGGTCGAGACCCTAAAATCGAGCTGGTATCATGCTCATTTGTTGTTGTAGCCTTGGTCCATCTCGCAGGAACCCAAATAGGACCTGTAGGCGCAGAAACACAAAGATACCCAAGCCCACAATATAACACCTTCGCTGGACCCTCCCACAGTCCAGATTTTGGATTCCGATACCAAGGTGCGATTCCGTTGTAACGGTGGGGACACCCATTGCAGGGCCCACACCTCCCCCGTTTTCTTTAAGGACTGGTTTAATGCCCCACTAAGATGTTGCTCCCCAAGCCATATGGTAAGGTAAATGGGGAGGTCCAGGTCGCACCTCCAGACCTCTCCATTGACCACACAGTCGACAATACGGTCCAAAGTCTCCCTTTGACAGGGCGTTACTCAAACTGGCCGCGTTAGGTCCGCACCCTTTGAAGGGGTCGCAATTGTTCTAATAGTTCATTGGGTATGCCGACTATAGGGCGCAACCATTGCAGATCGCCTAGTAATCTCTGGGCATCATGCACAGTCTCAATCTTAGTGTGCAGAGTCAGTTTTTGGGGAGTAATTACTTGCTCTGTAAGAGTCCAACCTAAGTATTTCCAAGGGGAGGATCGTTGCACCTTTTCTGGCGTGATTTTCAAGCCGGCAGCACCGAGCTGTTGTTGTATGGCCGCTACCTGATTCTGGGAAAAGGGGTGTGGTTGGGAAACAAAATGTCGTCCATATAATGATAGATCACTGTTTGAGGCCAAACCCTCCTCAGCGGTTGCAAGGCATTGTCCACATACAACCGGCACAAGGTCGGGGAACTACGCATCCCCTGCGGTAAAAGCGTCCATTCGAACCGCTTATCAGGTTCGGCTCGATTTAATGCTAGCAACGTAAACACGAAGCGACAGGTGTCATTGGGGTGTAGGGATACAGTGAAAAAACAGTCCTTGAGGTCGATTATCAATGAGGGCCAACCTCGGGGGAGAATGGACGGATTAGGCAAACCCGGCTGCAGTGCCCCCATTGGCTCCATTTGCTTATTCACTGCCCTTAAATCATGTAATAACCGATATTTGCCCGATTTTTTCTTTATGACAAAAATGGGAGTATTCCAAGGACTCATTGATAGTTGTAAATGTCCTTGCTCAACCTGTTCCATCACCAACAGGTGAGCTTGGTGTAGACTTTCCCTCTTTAGCGGCCAGTGATCAATTCACACTGGAGTAGTCACAGTCCAAGTCAGTGGGATGGGAAAAGTCCATGCAATGGCCGCTATGCTAAAGGGCGTTCATTTGTCAACACCACTCCGAGCTGTGCAAACACGTCCCGTCCTATTAGGCACTGCACGTTGTCGGGCAAAGGAACAAGGGAGACCACACTTAATATTGACCTCCCTTCAATGGTAATTAACACTTGCGGAGATTTCTTTGCGCCAGAGATAATCCACCCACCCCGGTGACTGTAGCCATACTGGGCAGCATGGGCCAGTTCTCCGGCCAATGTTTAGGGGCAACAATACTCGAGTTCGCCCCAGTGTCCAAAAGCCCATCCAGCGCAATTTCTTGTCGCTCATAGGCGATAGTCACCTTTTGTTTGGGCCGGGTGGTCAAGTCCATGGTAAGCAAAGTAAGTCCTCTGGTAGAACCAAAGCCTTGTTACCCCTGTCCCTGTTCAATAATGGGGGTAGACCACACATAAGCTGTGGTAATGGCACCAATTGGGCGATACGCTGTCCCTTCTCAATCCTCAGAGGCGGTGAAATGGTATACACCATCACGAATATTTCCCGAGTGTAGTCCGCATCTATAACTCCGGGAAGCACAAATAGTCCCATCATGCTAGCTGACGATCGTCCCATCAGTAGAGCTCCTACGGCCCGATCATTAATGACTAATGGACCATGCACTCCTGCTGAAACCGTCTCAGGACATGTTGTTAGCAGGTTGACGTCTACTGTGGCTGCCAGGTCCAGTCCGAGGCTCCCGGCGGTAGCAGGTTGGGGGGGTGGGGCTGTGCTGAGGCGTTGATGGCTGCTACTTGTGCCGTCACGTGGTGTCCTGGCGTGCTGGATTTCCCATTTTCTGATCGGCTGTCACCTGTGGCTGTTGCTTGTAGGGGTGCGAGAGCAGCTAACACTTGTGTCTGCGCGGCTGCCGCCTGTTCTTTGAGCCCTACCCCAAGCTCTTTAAAGGCTTGCACTAAAAAGGCCTGTGACCCGACAGGAATCTTGGACATCCACTCTAACACTTCCTCTATGGTCCAATTTGCCCCCAAGTTATTTAGAACTGCTCAGGTGGTTGCATTGCAGTTCTGTAGAGCACACTGCTTTAACAATGCCCCCCTCATGTACTCAGGAACCCCAGCCTGCTCGAGTGCATTAGCAGCTTTATCTATAAAGGTCCCAAATGGTTTGTCCCTCCCCTGCTTTATCCCCATGTAACTAGGAACCCCTCCAGGGGCCTTGATTTTATTAAAAGCAGCTCGGACCAATTGCATCGCCTCTCTCAACTTGTCAGGACCTAGTATGGCTTGGGCTTCAACCCGGGAATAGACTCCCAAACCCATCAGCTCGTCGAGAGTCAGCCCATGTAGCGGATCACCGAGCTGTCTCTGCACAGCTACACATTTCTGACAATACGCTTGCCAGTGGGCATTATAAAGTAGCTGCTGGTGCTGGCTAAGGATGAGCTTCATGATCGCTCGACAATCTGAGGGCAACAGAATCTGCGTCCCCCACAGATAGTCGATCTAGAGCAGCCCACGTCTCCCGTCTTTCTCGGGCAATCGCCGCCCCTAGATCGCTGTCTGCTCCGGCCGCTGCGACGGCTACGGATCCGGCCCCTGTGCTGGCGGATCCGATGGCTGCGGATCCGGTAGGGGGAGCTCTTGGCTAGGAGGTTGTAGCAGGATAGTGAATACAGCGGGGGGGGGGGGGGGGGGTGGGGGTAGGGGACAATCGCTCACTCCCTCTAGCAACCTATTCCTCCCCATAGCTGCCGACACTTGATGGGCAGCTTTCTGTTCTGCCTGATGTTGCAAAAGCTCATTATGCACTATCCTGCACTGCTTCCCTAATTTCCTCGCGGTTTTATCGACATCTAAAATCTCCTCCCGCAGTATATCCCCAAATTTACGCCATTCACTAAGCTCATGGACTGTGTGGGGGTTTATAAAGCATCCTCGCGTGTACCCATAAGCTAACAGCTCAGGGAGATCTTTTCGCAAGTCTATGCCCTTAACCTGTCGGTTCTCTAAGAAGCAGGTAAATAAATCATATGCTGCTTGCCTCTCCATTTTACCTTCAGTGCGCGCTCTTGCAGCCCTATGAGGTCAGCGGCAGCACGTTATGGCCATAGACTCTCCTATGAGGTCGCCGGGGGCCCTGCTGTGTGCCTTCATGCTGTTCCAGCTTTTGCCATCCCTGCTGCGGTGGTATCTGTTCCCTCGGCACCGTCTCTTTGGCGAAGACGTCCGTTTGGCACATCGGAGCGTGTTCAGACCAGCAGTATCACGTCATGGTCGTCGTCGGGGTCACCATTTGTCGTAGACGGTGGGAGATTACGGCAGTCAATGTGAGCAATCAGGCAATTCTCGTTTATTGTTAAGACCAACACTCTTTTATACAGTTATTAATGAGGCTCATACATAGTGCAAAAGCAAGCTCATTATTGGTTAGGCTATAAGAAGTCAGACCTGCCCAGTTGCTTATCTCTGTGGTCGTGCAGCTCTGCAGCTCCTCATCTCTTAGGCCCCAGGCATCTTGTTGTTGCAGAACTCCCTTTCTCAAGGAACAATCTGACCTTGCTATTCTGTTACACTATCTGTGTCCTGTGCCTGTGCAGCTCCTCGTCAGCAAGTCTCTGCATGGGAATGTGACCCTTACCCTGTAGCCAAATTGACGTGCGGAAAACAAACTCTACAACCCGTAAAAGGTTATAAAGCAGGTATGTTTATTACGGCGCCGGGTGCAAGGGGGATCATTCCTCCTAACTTGCACACCGAAGTGTCCATCGAGCAGGTATTTATTACACCAAAGTATGCATATTTAACAGAGTTAGTTACATATTCATGATATGGGGTTGGATTATTACAATCAGTTCCGGGAACTCATTATCATAGGCCTCCTCCCATTGGCGCTTGCGCAATGCCGTCTGGTGGTCGTGGGCAGGGGTCTTCGGGAGGAAGGCTCTCAGTCTTCCTCGCAGTGTACTTTTCACCTTTTGTCTCAGGATGCAGAGTTGCGATGAGTCAGAGATCACAAGACTGGGGGGGGGGGGCTTTTCTTTATTCCTCCCTGTCTTGGAGTAATCTTCCCTTATCTACAAGCCATGCAAGATGAGCGAAGGCCCATCAAGCTTGTCTCAAGGCCTCAGCATCCTGTTTCCTGTTTATCTCAGGATGCCCCAGGATAACAATGGTTGCTCAACTTGCTTTATTACCTTTCAAGCAGAATACTGTCCCCCTCACTTCAAGGCATTTTAGTACAATTTAACAACATTTCATTGTCTTACCTTTTGCAGACGTGCCCATGCAGAGCATCTTTCTGGGAGGCTAGGAGGCACAAGATGTCTTCCTGCTGGTAACATCTGCCAGGTACCAGCCAATTACGGCACCACTGACAACCCATCCGTGTGCCACACTCGGCACAGAATGGTCCAGCTCTAGACAGCACAAGCATTTACTTGCTAATTGTGTTACTTTGCAATGGGATGGAACTGCTGTTAACTGACATTTTCCTGATCTGAGTTAAATTAAAAGTTTCTGTCCTTGCTAACACTGATAAATGACCCAGGATCTGATATTAGAGCCCAGAGAGCCTCTGCAGCATCAGGAAGAGTCTCCTCACACTACTACCTGACTTGACAGGAGAATTACTTGTGAGACCAATCTTTCTTATTCCTAATCTCAGCTGTTTCATGACTGCCACAAACTGACTATGAAATTCTGTACTTTGCATACACTCGGACTGCCCTCATTACGCTGAAATTGTATTTTAATTAATATGTGCACTTACATGGTTACTGATAGAACAACAAATTCCTCCTGCTCTCCTTAAACGCAGAGGTACCACTGAGCTGCAGAACTGCTGCCCTAGTGAGCAAGGAGTTGAGTGCCCAGAGCCTTCGAGTACAGATGACACAGACCACTGCATGGGTTTAATTCACACTGTAGTTTACACTGGCTCAGGAGAGCAGCTGTGTTAGGTGAAGGTTTTCGACTCCCCTGGATTCTTCGCTTCTCTTTCCCCCAGGGGGGCTGATTTGCTGTCCTGCCCCAGCTGCTTCAGCCCCTGCACTCACAGCTACACTCACAAAGCAGCTGTAGAGCCCCAGGGTTACACACCAGCAGGATTTCCTCAGAAATTACAGGTTCTGTCACATGGCAGCAGCAGTCCACAGCGCACCGAGAACAGCATCAAGTGGAGAACAAAATCTGAGCCAGAATTACTCTGAAACCTTTCACCTTACTTGACATTTCATTCTACTTTACATCCCTAACTGGTTGTAGGTGACAGTGTGGTGGCCTGTGTCACATGTCCTGCACACAAGCATCTTACGGTCTACCTCAGAATGTCTAAGAAAAGTAACTAGTGCCTGAAAAAAATTATTTAAACAAGCTGTACCAAAAAAAAAAATCTATTGAATGAAGTCTGAACAGGAAGACACATAGCTGAGCACACGGAAACATATGAAAAGCACTTACAAAGATAATTCTCTCTAATTCATATTTAAGTATGAGTGAAGACCACTATGCTAAGTTTAACAATGCTGAGCCTGTGCAACCATTCTGGCTTCTAAAATCAGCCCCCTTTCATGTACACATATGTAGGCAGATTTTATGGTCCTTCTGTACTGAAACTGGTTCAAACTCTTAAAGATCTATTTCATTTCTTTCTGAGAAGAGCACACAATTGAGATTGCATGCACAGCTGCAGTGTCATCTGAGCAAGAGCACAGGTCCCCAGCCTGTAAAGGTGCTGCACTAAACTCATTTGTTCAACTTACTAAATGTGAGAAGAATCCTCCTGTTTGGGAGGAGGAAAAATTCAGGTTTTGCTGCTCTGCAGAACCTGACAAGTTAATGGTGACTCTGGGGGTATAACGCACTGAAGTTCCAGCTCAGATCTTTTGGAAGAAAGTTCATGACACGAGGGTTTGTTCAGATACCTCACATCGCATCATAAGAGATATCTGGGCAAATAAGCTACACTTGTTGGAAAAAGAACAGTTAATAATATAGGTGTTTTAAAATCACAACACATCAGTCTCCCACTGTCCTCCTTGACATCCTTTCAGTCTCCCTGACTTGCAGCTGTGGCTTTGCCATCAG
>JANVCC010000114.1:0-13736 GCA_025345505.1 Todiramphus chloris collaris | reverse complement strand
CTGTCCCTGCCTTCCAAGTGGCGTTTACCATGATTCGGGTGGGGAGTTGAGGAACATTTAGCTTGTACTCCTTTGGGCTCATTATCATACTCAGGGGCATACATTTTAATGTTAATGTTGCTGTTAATAAGGCCAAGGTCTCTGCTCGGACACTCTGGCCTTCTAGACTTACAGAAGAGTTGTTTGCTCCTCTTGGTTTGGCCGAAACAAGGCCGTCTGATCTTCACAAGACTCCCTCCTTCAGCCGTTTGAGTCAGTGGGTCTCCACCCCCAGAGACAGCACAGGAATCTCAAGGTCGCAAACGTCTGAACCTTTAGTGGCCAGTAACTGTTCCGCAGCCATGAGCCTGAAGTTCTAGCCCCATGGGCTAGTTTAGCTGGAGATTCGAAGCACACTTAGACAAGAAGTCTTTACTCTCAAGAAAGGTGTAACTGAAAGAGTACAAAAGCATCACAGCATTTGCCAGCTGGCATTGAGTCTATTGTTTCTATAGGAAGGTTGAAATATTAAGAATTTAAGACAAAATCTAAGCTTACTGAAGAAAGTGATCCCCAAATGATTTTACTGTTTGTGGCTATGACTCAAAGAAAACACTAAAGCAAGCTGGATAGGTGGGGACAATTATCTACTAGGTACACACAGAGCACCAGTAGAGGCCAGACGCAGTCAGACTTTTAAATATACATCTCTATCCCACTGTCACATTGTAAGCCCTATGGCATTTAAGCTTCATCAGCATTACAGCTTACATGTTGTAAACCCAAATTCTGCCCTCCACACCAGTCACCCCGGTGAGGGAACAGATCCCTTTTGCCTGCTTTGGTTCCACATTTGTATTAAAAAATTCTCGTCAAGTTCACAGATACTGAACTTGTGATAAACTGTGAATTGTTTGTTCATCAAACTTTAGAAGCTGTTTCGCTTTAATAAAAGCACCAAATGTATTCCGCTATACTGGGGACTCGGCCCTCCAGGACATCATCCCTGCTCCCCCGGATACAGGCCTGGCTGAGGCCTGAGTTGTAAATGTCATCATAAATTGTAGTTTAGTAGCCTTGTAATTGCAGCTTGTTTTACATAGCCGTAAACTGTGTCTTGTCATACATAGTTGTGAGTTGTGTTTTGTCTCACATAGTCTTGAAAGTTATCAAGGTTCTCATAAATCCTGTAGCCTGTCTTGTGTAGTTTTGGTCTTTGTAGATAAGGGATCTTACTCCCAGACAGGAAGAAATACAGGAGAGCCTCTCTGCAGATAAGCCAGATCACACCAACCCTCTGATTCCTGACTCATCATTTTGAGACAAAAAGTGAAAAGTACACTGCGAGGAAGACTGGGGGCCTTCCTCCTGAAGACCCCGGCCCACGACCACCAGACACCAGTGCACAAGTGCCAAAGGGAGGAGGCCTATAATAATGAATTCCTGGACTTGATTATAATAATCAAACCTCATATAATGAATATGTAGTTAACGCTGTTGGATATGCATGATTTAGTGTGATAAATACCTGCCTGTTTGACATCTTTGTGTGTGCCGTTGGTGGAGCGCAGACTTCCCGGCCGCCCAGCGCTGTTTTGCTTGCTGTCGCTTACTAAATAAACAATTAAATTTTCTAATTGACTCTGACTCCCCTCAATTCGTGAAGTTAAATTTATAACAAACTAAGTTTTTCTGCTCAACAGCACAATGCAAGGGAGGATCAAATTTGGTTTCCTGTCTTGGATTTGAAGGATGCCTTCTTCTGTCTAACATTAGCAGAAGAGAGTAAAAAAATACTTGCTTTTGAATGGGAGAACCCCAAGACAGGGAGGAAAACCCAACTCACCTGGACAGTGTTAGCCCAGGGATTCAAAATTAGCCCTACAATATTTGGCAGACAATTGGCCTGGGAGTTAGAAACTTGGGAACCTCTATCAGAAGACAGAACCTTCCTGCAGTATGTTGACCATCTTCTTATTGCAACCAAAACCAAAGAAGAATGTAGAGGAGTTTTTGTCTAGCAAAGGACATGCAAGCAATCCAGCCTTCATAAGCGAACAAATTTGTTGCAAGATTGAGGCCTCAAGGTTGGCCACAGCTGCGAGAGAGGAAGATAGCTAAGAGAAGAACAACTCCCTGATGCCAAGAAGGAATATAAGGGAAAAGACTGCTGTGTGCCTGCTGCGTGAACAGCCAAAAAACACCAATCATGTATAATTAAGGGTGCATGGCTTTTATGTAGTGACCAATCATGTAGAGGTTAATAGTACACATTAGGAATAGTGATATATATATAAGCAACTATGTAACCCATAATAAACAGCATTCACTTGATCACAATGGTCTGTGTGTGACTGTCCGTTATGTTCTTCCGCAGGTTCTTACTCTTGCCCCATTACCTAACCATCAATCTAAGACATCACAATGCCCCAGACTAACCGTGTGCCCGTTTCTGCCTCATGTCATACTTACTTCCCTGTGACACGACAAATGTCTGCACAATCCTGGTCCCTGCTCCTACCACATCTCCTAGTCATACCCCTGGGACATCAGAAAACCCTGTAGAAGCCAGGACCTTGCTCCTGCCCAATCACTTGTTAACTCACAAGTGACATCATAAACCCCTGCATTATCCATTTCCCTGCCACATCTTCTACTCATGAATTTGTGACATCACAGAACCTTGCAAAAGCTGGGTCCCTGCTCCTGCCCCAAGTCCTACTTAGCCTCCTGTGACATCACAATCCCCTGCACAAGCCGGGTCCTGGTCCTTGTTCATCTCCAACTCTTCCACCTCTGACATCACAAACACCTGCACAAAACAGGTCCTTGCCCCCTCACTCATTTATCTGTGACATCATAAACCACCCAAACAATAGGTGAGTTCTCCTGTTCCATTTCCTACTCATCGTCTGTGACATCGCAACTCCCAGCACAAACCATGTCCCTGGCCTGCCTCTATCCTAATCATGGAGCTGTGACATCACAAACCCCTGCTCAAGCAAGGACTTGGCTCCTGTCCCAAGTCCTGTGCATTCATCTGTGTCCTCTCATAACACTAAACAATCCAGGGGCCTGCTCATGACCATCCCCCACTAAAACACCTGTGACATCAGAAACCCCTGCACAAGCCAGTGTCCTCCTTCTGCCCCATCTCCTACTGATCATCCTTTGACATCAGAAAGACCTGCACAAAGCAGGTCCCTGACCCATCCCCTTCTCAAGGACATCATGACATCAAAACACCTCCAAAAAACAGGGGAGTTTTCCTGTCCCATCTCCATCTCAACCATCTGTGACATCACAACCCTTAGCACAAACCATGTCCTGGTCATGCCCCATATCCGAACCATGGAGCTGTGACATCACAAAACCGTGACAAAACCCCATCCCTTTCCCTAATCATATTCATGGACCTGTGACGTCAGAAACCCCTAAAGGAGCCAGGGGCCTTCTCCTGCCCGATCTCCTACTCCTCCATTTGTGATATCACAAAAACTTGCACAACCTGAATCCTGCTCATGCTTCATCTCCTACTTATTCATCTGTGACATCAGAAACCCTACTAGAAGACATGAACTTGCTCCTGCCCAATCTCCTGCATCTGTGACATCACAAACCCATGCACATGACAGGGCCCTGATCCTTCCCATCTCCTACTCACCTGTCTCTGACATCACTGACTGCTACACCAGCTAGGGGACGATCCTGCCCCATCTTCTACTTACCCACCTGTGACACCACATACACAAGCACACACCAGGTCCCTGCTCCTGACACATCCTCTACTCATCCCTCTGTGACATCACAAAGCCCTGCACAGTGTCACATTCCGCTCACTCAAGGTGGGGGAAAGAAGGGAGTGACGCAGGGCAGGTGATTTCTCTTGGGTCAAAATGTGGAGACTGACACCACCGGTCCATGACATAAATTAAGTTGTATCCTTAATGGCCTGAACAATGACAACCCCTGCCCCTGTGTGTGATGGGCTGAAAGGGAAGGTTCATTTAATGTCACAGGAGGATGAGTAGGAGATGAGAAAGGACAAGAACACAGCCTGTGCAGGGATATCTGATGTCACAGCTGAGTAGGAGATGGGGCAGGAGCAGGGACCTGGCTTGTGCAAGGTTCTGTGATGTCACATCTCCCCAAGTAGAAGTTGGGGCAGGGAACTGGCTTTGCCAGGTGGATTCAGAGCAGATGCAGTAGCAGGAGCTCCCTGTCAGGTCCAGGGTTTTCTGAGGAAGAATAGATTTGAACCCAAGTGGGTAGGGCCTTATACAGTTTTACTGACATCTCTTTACGCTATGAAGCTGTCTGGAAAAGAAACATGGATTCATCATTCGCATATATAATATATATAATTCTCTCAATTTCTGTGTGAATGTTCGCAGTAGATTTGACGATCTATGGGGTAGTTGGACCCATGGCTCGGGCTTCCCTAAACGTGTCTGGGGTTATGGCTTTCCATAATAAGTTTCTTGATGTCACATTCAAGTGTATTACCCAAAATGGGGATTGGCACATGGTGTTATGATTATCAAGTGTGGGGAATGTATGGTGTATGGTGTCAGAGATTGATGCTGTCATAGATTCAATTTATCGAGCAATCATTTGACTTTCCCATTTGGGATTATAATTCATCAATAGGGAAACCCTTTTGATAAGCATATGATATGAGGTCTTTTTGAGGAAAGGAATCTATGTCTTACCATAGTGTGAATTTTCTTGTGACTTTAAAACAGTTTGTGAGGAAGCCTAGGGATGTTTACCAAGAAGATATGGAAAATGCCTGGGTGGATAATGTGCATGTGTCACTAGTGACGTCCTTTACAGAGAACTTAAATATAAGTGAATGTCGGATTTGTGTAATTTCACCAACAACTGGAGGGCAAGGATTGCAACTGGTAGGAATCCCAAATCCAAGAACAGCAAATTGGAAAACATATTGGTATATCACCACAGTTTCTGAGGTTTATGAAGAGCAAATTTGGGAAATTAAATTGTCAACATTTGGGGACTATTCAAATGTCCGATGTGTTCAACGATGGTGTCCTCCCAGCACATGTAATCAGCGTTTATGTAATCACCATATTTTTGTAGAAAATCAGAGAAGGTGTCAAAACACGACCACAATTAGTTCTGGGTTCTGTCTAATATGGCGAGCACCTTTAAATTTGTGAGTGTTCTGGTTATGTGCAGAAAAAGCTTACGAAGCCCTGCCCTTAGAGTGGGGAGGTATTTGTACTTTAGGAGTCTTATCCTCCGACTTAGAATGCCATCCTAAGACCTTGCCGAGCTCAACGTGGCACAGAACCTTTTGAACTAGTATCTAAAAATCAATGAACCCTTTAATCGAAAGGCCAACAGGATTTCACTCATTTATGAGGTGGTTTATTCCATGTCTAGGTGTGAGTGAGTGAGAGAAAGCAACACTGAACATATCTGGGGAAACTGAAAAATTGTCTAATTCCACAGCTCATGGAGTGCTTACTTTACAAAAAGAGGCACCTGAACTTTCAAAAATCACCCTCCAGAATAGGATGGCTCCAGATATCCTTTTAGCCTCCCAAGGTGGAGTCTGTACGGGTTTCAATGTCAGCTGTTGTGTGTATACTGACCGGTCTGGGGAATTAATAACTGACATTCACAAAAACTGGGAGGTCAGCTCACCTACGCAACAAGTCCAAAAGGATAGCACAGTGTGGGGATTTGCTGATACCTTTTCTTGGTTGACATCCTGGTTGCCAAATTTGACTACCTGGCTGAAGAAATTGTTACTGGATTAATGGCCATAGTGCTATTAGTCTCCGTGATTGTCTTTTTTCACTGTTGTATGAGCAGTTGTTCAATGTTAATCAGGAAGATGGAAACAGAGATGTGGAAATATGGATAGAGTGAATCACAGGGATGTGATGAAAAGAAAAGGAGGGAATTGTAAAGGAAAATAGCCCCTTAAGGTGATTAGCTAAGTTAGAAGTTAGAGAAGAACAGGACATTCTAGAATCATGGAAGATGAATAGAATGCAGGTGTTGTAGACTACTATCTTAAGACCATGGGAAGGCTTTCCATTGTTTCCCATAGAGCCCTTACCATGGCTGGTTTAAAACCCAGTCCAGCTGAGACAATAAAAGTTATGAATAGATTAATTTTCTATTATATATAAGATATGATAATATATGTCTAGTCAGCTTAGGGTAAACATTTTATTAAAGGTTAACTATTTCTAATAAGGCATAGACCAAGATAAATTGAGAGAAAAGAACCAACTCGAGTCTTTCTCAGAATTCTAAAGGCAAATGTCTGAGAAAAGAGACTGTGAGGACCAAATATTGCTGACCTGTGACATCTGAAGAGGAACTGAAGCAAGACAGAGAAGAATGGCTGAGGATTAATAACGGACTGGGAAAAGAGGGTTTGGGAAAAACACAAAGGATTTTCAAGAAGAATATTGATTACTTCATATTGTGTTAAAAGTATATAAATGTGTTGAAATGATACATCCCTTGCCACTCACTGATGCGATGGCCCAACTCTGAGCTGTTGAATAAAAGCAAACCTAGAGTGACCCACTGTTTGGTGAAATCCTTTAACACTCTCACTGCCATTAAATCTGAAATTGCTGCTAAATCATGACCATGTCAGAACCTGCTGCTTGTACCATCTACTTAATTTCCCTCATCCTTCATCAACTGTCTCCTGTCCAGCACACAATGACCATCTTCTCAGATGCAGACTGTGCAGGTAAAGGCTCTTCCCATCATTCTCCAGTTTTCTCCTCACCTTATTCTTTGTTTACTCAGACACCTCTGACATCTGCGTCTGCTTTGAGCTTCAGGGAGCAAAAGCTGACATGTCTTTCACCAGTCTAATGTTCTCCTCAGTCCACTCTTTCATTGTGTTTATATCCATCTTTTTGTATCTACCTACTGAAAATCTTTCTTATCAGATCCTCTTTGTAGAGAGACAACCTCATGAGAGGCAGCTTGTCCTGAGCAGATGGTTACTGAGGGGGTTTGATTGTGCAGGAAACTCAGGTTTTGGTGTTTTTTTCTTACAAAGAGGAGAAATACTTCTGTGCCTTTGTGTAGCCAGTTCTGTGAGGAGGGCAGGTGGAAGCTGGTGCCATGGAGATGGAATTTCCAGCTACAGAGAGCAGGGGAGAAGTCTGAGGTAAGGGCCAGGGATGTCAGTCCCAGGTGGCCAAGGCCAGGAATGGGGAGGTTGGGGAGGAGTCAAGTTGTCCATAGAATGTCAGCCCTCAAGGACAGCTTTTCCTACCACTCCAGACATCGTGTAGAGGCCCCCAGGATCAACAACACTTGAAGAATGACTCTGTCACTTCTTCTCTATAAAGTGATCAAGTTTTCCATTTAAAATAATAATAATAAAAAATTATTAGGTCCTCCTTGATTACATTCTGAAACAGCTTCAGTTGTCTCTACAGGTCTGGAAGACTTGATGACAATAGCAAAATGATAAAGAGCACATGAGGGCACTTGGGGCTCTGAAGAGCCTGTGTGGTTCTGGTTCTCATGAACCTTCATGTACTCAGAGGAGACAGAAGAAACCTCTCAAGAAGTATAACCCAGAAGCAAAGCCCAAAGTGCCTTGAGCCTTGATTGGTCCAAATGAGTATTGTTAGTGAGCCCAGGTGTTTGTTAGAGCAGATCATTGGAGGCCATGATTGCAGGCAGGCCCAGGCCCTGTGCAGGTGTCTGTCATGCTGAGAATACCCTGGGTTTGGCTGGAGAAGCACAAAGGCCAAGCCCTGACCACAGCCTGAGCAGATCCTGAGACCCTCAGAATAAAGTTTCATCTCATTGGCCTTGGTGGCAGAGGCAGCTGCCAGAGCCAAGGGGACAAAGTGGGAGCTGTCAGCCTGGCCAGAGCCCTTGGCCATCTCTCCTGCAGACTGTCCTACACTGTCCCCTGCCTGCACCTCTTGCCCTTCAGGCTGCTGACACCCATCTCGCTTTCCCACCCAGCTCTCACCCTGCCATTTCTACACCTTCACTCCTGTCTTTCTGCCTTTCTTTTGCTCACAGTACTATGGGTTGCTCATCCTCGCTTGGCAAGATCATCCTGGGAGATTCCGCCATTCAGCTGCCTGGTGAAATTTTCATGCAGATACGTTGGAATTTCAGTTGAATTAGTTTATTACCTTTCAGATTTTGATTCTTTTTCTCCAAATCCATGTCAATTCATACCCTAGAAATGGCAATTCCTTCTTTTTTTATGGGAGCACTGCGGACTAGGTCAGATGAAAATTCTGACATGGTGTGTCTAGGTATCTGCAGCCCCATGGAGAAGGAGTTGGGGAGAAATGCCCTGAGCTGCAGAATCACCAGGCATACACAGCTCATAACCACACAATTGTCATCACAACTGGAATGTCCCGGGAAAACTTTTTGGATTAGCCAAGGCCACAAATCTTCCACAAAGGTGTCCCTCCTGGGGAGGGTGAGCAGAACAAACCTGTCCATCCGTCCCTACAACTTGGTGTCCAATACTCGTCCCACAGACTAGGTCTGAATTAGGTATAATGTTTATACCTTGTTCACAAGTATTGAACAAAGTGTGAGGGTGGGACTGTGGTGAATCCTCTGATCCTGGTGGTCAGCATTTAGCAGTGGCACAAACCATTTAGGATTTCCTTATTAACTTCTGCAAGGAGCAGATAACTGCTGTGATTTGCATGACAATGGGATAAGCAGCCTCCACTGCATCCCCTGCTCCTTCTCCCTGACACAAGAACACAGACCATGGGATCTTCACCCAGCCTCTGTGTCCATCCCAGTCTCCAGATGTTGATCAGCACTGTTGAGCTTCGCAGTTTCTATTGTTTTGTGCTTCCAACAAACAGCATGAGAAAAGAGACAGAAAGAAAATAGAGTTGTCCCAGTATCCTGCAATGCTTATCATCCCAGGTCCTTCAGCAGAGGGAACCTCACCATCAATGTGACAACCAGGTGCCTTCGGTTGTCCTGTCAGAGATTCTGGCAGTTGGGACATTTAAAAGCCCATGTCCCAGACATGAGTAAAGGGCTGATCTACGAGCTACTGCAGGAAAAAATGATCTCACGGTTCCTTCCCCAGCCATGTTCCTGTTGTTGGCTTATTCCTTCTGGAGGCAGAGGTGACCTCACAGGCCCCTTCAGAGCCATTGGCTTCCTGATGGATCATGTACAACTGAGACACAACAGACTGCACAGTACTGTACTCAACCATCACCCTCCTTGTGGTCCAGGACCCGAGCAGATAGAGGTCAGCTTGTTTGATCAACTCTCTCTAATGGATTTCCTACCAAGCGTGTGAGTGTAGAAACACTCCTCAGAGGAACTGCTTGATTCCTGTTGGTGCATTTTATAGCTCTCCTGCTGCCTCTCTAAATTTCCTTCTTCTTCTATCTTTTCTGCCTTCAAAGAGCTCTGCATGGACAAGATTCATTGAAAAGAAGAACAATGAGGGTTGGAAGAGACCCAAGAACCAACTTGTCTGGCTGTCCCAGAAATGTCAGGGCTGTGCCAAGTGTCCACATCTGAGCTGGGCTCGTGCACTGCTCACACTGCCCGGGATGCTCAGAAACACGAGTCCTTCTCTTGCACACAGCCAGGCCATGCCCTGCAGCGGGTGTAGTGTCTCCCTGGCCTCCTGCTGCCACTGCCAGAGGCTGGGAGGCCCCTCAGTGCTGCACTGTATCGCCCACCTCTGCTCTGCTCTGAGATGTCCCATGGCATGAGGAATGGACACAGGGAGCTCGGGTGAAGGGAGCCCATCCCAGAGCTGTATTCAGGGGCTTTCCCAGGGGATGTTATTCTCAAAGTGACATGACTTCCAGGCACAGTCTGTCCCAATAACTTTCATGGCATCTCCAGGAAGAGCTGTTGGTGTTTGTACACATTTCATTTCATCTCACCACAAGCACACCATGTCCATGCTGATGTCTTGTAATAGAATCATAGAAATAGGTTTGGCATTGGTCTCACAGCAGGAATTGGCAGCCAGTGAACATTTTCTTCCAGCTGGGACGCTGCGGAGATTCCCCACCCCAGGCAGTCTGTAAGCCCCTCATGCCAGATTTGCTCCCTAGGATGATAGGAGGGAACTGGCCCAGGGGCTCCTCATGCAGTTCCTGCTGCCCAGGTGACAGGACGACCTGTCCCACTTTGGAACCTGCATCAAAGGTTTTCTCCTTCCATGTTCATACACACACACAGTGGCCTGCTCATCTTGCAGGACATCCCATCACCCCACAGAGCCTTTCCCTAGGTCAGCACATGTGTGCTGGTCTGACTGGCCAATTCCTGGCCCTCCTTCCCCAGGCTCCCCACAGACCCTGAGCTGGAGCTACTGCTCTGCAGAGCACATGGACTGTGGTGGCCAGGGCCATGGGGTGACTATGTTGGGCTGTGCTGGTCAGGCTGGGAGGCACACACAGCTGATGGTGGTCATGGCCACTGAACAGAAGAACTTCTGTGTCCATGGGGCATGCTCAGAGGTCCCTGCCTTGTTCCAGTGCTGGGAGATGTGTTTGGTGCTGCACTGGATCCAGCCTGTGACAGTTCACTGAGGCTCGGAGGAGTCACTCTCCAGACTCCTTTCCCTGGGCCTGCTGTGGTCCCGGGGGTCACAGAGCTCTCAGTTGTCAGTTCACACACAGATTTGCTTTATTGCACTCAGGCCTTAGCCCAGCCCAGGGGCTCAGCAGAGAACTAGGAGGGAAGAGCGAGCAGCTGAGGACAGAGCAAGCACTGGTGCTCCCTGGCAGTGCTGCTGGGCTGGGACCCTTTTCCCCCTGCCTCTGACTGAGGCACTTCCCCAGCAGCTCCAGAGGAGTCTGGGAAGAGGAATCTCGGAAAAACAAGTCCAGGCAGAGACATTTATTTCATGTAAACACAAAGAAAAGAAGGATTTCTTATTTATACATAACTGCGACTTATTTATACAGATGGGGACTGCACTGAGTGACATTATCACTGCTCTGCCGCAGAAGATGGAGAGTTTATTGCTTTAGAAAATCATCCAGTGATCAGACACTTCAGGGCCTTCTTGATCTCCTGGTTCCTCATGCTGTAGATGAGGGGGTTCACTGCTGGAGGAACCACCAAGTACAGAAGAGACACCACAAGATCTAGATGTGGGGAGGAGATGGAGGGGGGATTCAGGTAGGCAAACATGGCAGTGCTAATAATGAGGGAGAGCACAGAGAGGTGAGGGAGGCAGGTGGAAAAGGCTTTGTGCCGTCCCTGCTCAGAGGGGATCCTCAGCATGGCCCTGAAGATCTCCACATAGGATACCACAATAAACACAAAACAACCAAATATTAAGCAGAAACCAAGAACAAGAAGCCAAATTTCCCTGCAGTAGGAGTGTGAGAAGGAGAGCCTGAGGACCTGGGGGATCTCACAGAAGAACTGGTGCAGGGCATTGCCCTGGCAGAGGGGCAGGGAAAATGTATTGGCCGTGTGCAGCAGAGCATAGAGAAACCCAGTGGCCCAGGCAGCTGCTGCCATGTGGACACAAGCTCTGCTGCCCAGGAGGGTCCCGTAGTGCAGGGGTTTGCAGATGGCCACGTAGTGGTCGTAGGACATGATGGTGAGGAGACAAAACTCTGCTGTGATCAAGAAGAGAAACAAAAAGAGCTGTGCAACACATCCTGTGTAGGGGATGTCCCTGGTGCCCCAGAAGGAATTGGCAATGGCTTTGGGCACAGTTGTGGAGATACATCCCAGGTCAATGAGGGAGAGATTGAGGAGGAAGAAGTACATGGGGGTATGGAGGTGGTGGTCCCAGGCTGTGGTGGTGATGATGAGGCCGTTGCCCAGGAGGGAAGCCAGGTAGATGCCCAGGAAGAGCCAGAAGGTCAAGAGCTGCAGCTCCCATGTGTGTGAGAATGGCAGGAGGAGGAAGTGTGTGATGGAGCTGCTGTTGGATATCTGCTGCCTCTGGGCTTGGGGTCCTGTCTAAGGAGGAGAAGGCAGTGAGAATAGGGCAGAATTCTCTGAGCAAACCTATCCCAGTTCTCATGGAAACCCCCCAACTGCCTCTCCCCTGTCAGCTGGTTGTTCTTTGGCAGGTCCCTCTCATGGGCTCTGGCTGCGGCTTGCTGAGGTTGTCCTGAGGAGCAGGGGCTCTGCTGGGTCTCTGCAGGAGTCACTCCTGCCCTACAGACAGAGGGAAATGGTAACACGGGGGGATCTCAGATCAAACCCAGTCAGGATAGCCAAGAGCTCTGCAGAGTTGTCCCTTATGAGTCACTTGACAGCAGAGCAGAGCTGAGGGGGTTTGTTGTATGGATTTTGTTGTGGTTGCCCCACCACACTGAAGACACACTTTTGGAGGTCTTGCCATTTCTGCTGCCCTGCAGGGAGACCTTGTTGGTCCTAAGAGGGAAAGGGCCTGTCCCTTAGTGCAGAGGGAGGACAGTCGCTCTGTCTACCAGCTCTGCTCTCAGCTGCCCTGTGCTGGCAGCTCTTTCAGCTGCACAATGTTTGCACCCAGACATTCCACTGAGAAGAACCTGGACCCTGCTGAGAGCAGAGAAATCCAGTTTCCAAGTGTAATCTCCAATCCCCTCACCACATCCCATCGTACCTGAGGAGGATCTCAGCTCTCCCCTCTCACGGACACAGAGGGCTCATTGCAGCTGCCTGTGCACAGCCACCCAGCAGCATTCCCATGGCCTTAACACCGAGGTGTCTTCTCCACGGGGCTCCTTGAGAACACGGTGATGTGACGGGAGAGCTGTGTCCTTGTGGAGGGCAGCTGCAGCCCCACAGGACCCTGCAGGGGAAGAAGTGAGTGTCCTTAATGATAGGGTGTGCTGAAGGGAGAGTTTTCTCCTTGGTGTGACTCGCAGCCTGGGCATTTAGGAGGGGATTGGGACACTTCACTCCCATGGACACATCTGCAGGACAAGTGTCCCAGGGTTGCTCTCTGAAGTGAATCTGAACTTCATGCCCCATCCCATTCCAAGACCAAGTGGAGCAGGGACAGTAGGGGGAAACTGGACCAATGGCAGAGTACTGCTGCCGATGGGACAGATGGACAGGATGGTGCTCAGGGGGCTCTTCCAACCCTCATTGTTCTTTTTTTTTCAATGAATCTTGTCCTTGCAGAGCTCTTTGAAGCAGGACTGGGACAGATGGTTGGTATTTGAGAATTTCTCCTCATCAGGACTGAGGCCACTGAGAAGGTGACCGAGTTCCCATGGCCGTAAGTGCAGAGGCTCTGCTGGGTGGGAGAGAAGAACAAGGAATTTCTCCAGAGATGACTCTACTGCCCTGTTCTGTTCTCTGTCAGGAGTTGCTTCTCTATTCCCAGAGCTTCTCCCCATCAGTGCTTCCATAGCCCATCCCACAGTCTGTGTGCTCAGCTCTGCCCTGCCCAGGGGCAGCTCTGGGTGTGAAGGGGCTCAGGAGCTGCTCAGAGAAGTACTGATGAGAAGAGAGGTCCCAATGCTTTCTCCAGAATGCAGAATAAATGCTACTTTCATGATGTCCACCCATCCCACCAAGATGATAAAATTCAAAGCAAAGACTCCTTCCCTCACAGGGAACTGCTGCCTTGATGTTCTTCCTGAAAGACCCCTTGGAAATGCAGAAGTGTAGGATGAAGCTGTGAGAAGACAATGCAGCACACTCTCAGCAGCAGCAGGACCCTGCCCTTTCCTGCCCTGCCCTGGGTTTCTCCTTCCACCCGCAGCCTCGCCGCACAGCTTCTCCATGGGGAGCTCCCCGGGCAGGCTGAGAGC
>JANVCC010000113.1:0-12007 GCA_025345505.1 Todiramphus chloris collaris | reverse complement strand
AGTTATATATTGTCACATATATCTCTAACTCCTCCTGCTTATTCCCCATGCTCCGTGCATTGACGTATAAGCATTTCAGAGACGGGGTAGAGTTAATATTTTTTAATCTTTTTATGCAACCATTTATGGCCACCTCTGTGGCCACTAGTCTATCAGAGACCTCTGTGTGATTATGGCCACACATACCAGTGCTATCCACCTCAAGTGGAAGGAAGATGGTAGGTGAGAGTAAGGGCTGGTAGCAGGGTGGATGTCTACAGCCTGCAGAGGAAGAAGGGCAGGTGTGGGACACTGCAGGAGAGGCTGTGGTGGAGCTGAGGGAGGGATAAGGACAGTCTGAAAGCCCCATCAGAGATGAGCTCTTCCTGCCCTTGGCTCTGGCTGTTGTCTCTGCCACGGATGCCTGTATGGAAGCACCTTCAAGTACCAGGGTCTCATGGCTTCCCCTTCCACAGCTGAGATCCTGGGTGTGTTGGACCATAGTCCTATACTTGGAATCACACATCCCCACCTCCCAGTGCCCGAGGGAGAGTCCTGAGTAAGGTGTGAGGGACAGGATCCGCCTCCCCAGGGGCTGGGGGTCAGGGCTTGGCCTTTTGGCTTCATGTCACCCATCCAGGTTCCCTCAGAATCTCTCCAGTTAGTCTTTGTTTACTTCTCATCTCTGCTTCCAGAGTTCTGCTCGAACCAGCCCTTGGAAGTTTTCTCAGAAATGGTCCTCAGTGGCACCATTAACACTGCAAGAAACTTTGCAGTTTGCACCTGCCTGTGACCTCTGGAGAGGTTTCTTCATCTTCCTCTCAGTCCCTAAGACTCATGGACTCAGCACAAACAACACCTCAGGGATCATTCAAATGCCTTGTTCTGTTGCTCTGCTGCTGAGCTGGGCTGGGCTCCTGGGCTGCAAGGAGCTCCTGGAAAGCGGCAGCGCTGCCCAGAGCCAGCTCTGCCCAGGAGCTGCTCCTCTGCCAAGCCAGAGAAGAGATGAATGAGCAGAGTGAGAGAAAAAGCAGCCTGGGATGGGAAGAAGATTGAGAAGTCTCTTGGAATGAAATCTTTATAGTCCTCTATGAGGTAAGTACCTGCATGAAGGGCAATATCTCTGAATTTCACTGGAAGTTCTCCAAAACCTGGCACAACCCAGAGTCAGGAGGGGCTTCACAGTTTCTCCAGCATAGAGGAGGAGGATCTGCTGCAGAGCAAGGCTTCCTGCTGCAGCATCAGAGGGCCAGGGCATGTGGGCTGCCTTGTGCTGGGCACGGCTGCAGGGTGTGAGTGTGTGTGTGCAGGCAGGGTGGCAGGGCTGTCCTTGCCAGCAGGGTCCCTGCAGGCCAGGGGCTGTGTGCTGGGGCAGGGACTCTGCTGCCTGCCAGGCTCAGCTCTCAGCCTGCCTGGGGAGCTCCCCATGGAGAAGCTATGGGTGGAAGGAGACACCCCTGGCAGGGCAGGGTTCTGCAGGTATCAAGAGGGTGCTGTGTGTCTCAAGACTGCTCACAGCTCCAGATCACCCCTGGGCATATCCAAGGAGAATTTCAAGAACATCAAGGCAGAATTTTCCTGTAAGGGAAGGAGTCTTTGATTTGCATTTTTGTGCTCTTGCAGGGCTGGGTGGGCAGGATGGGGCTGAAAGTTTTTCTCCCATGTGGAGAAGGCTTTGAGACATCAGTGCTTGATAGGACTTGAGTTACTCCTGAGCCCCTTCACACACAGTGTTGTCCTAGGACAGGGCAGAGCTTAGCACACTGTCAGTGGGATCCTCTCTGGGAGCAGTGAAAGGGGGTAGACATGATCACAGGGAAGCAGCTCCTGGCAGGGACAGCTCCAGGCAGCAGAGACAGGGGCAGAGGCTCAGAGGGAGCTGTTCCCAGAGATGGCTTGGCAGTCGTTTCAGGCACCTCCCTGCCATTGCTGCAGGAAACCCCTGGTGTTTTCCACCACCCATCGGAGCCCTTAGGGCCACGGGGACTTAGTCATCTTCTCAGTGGCTTCAGCCCAGAGGAGGAGAAATTCTCAAATACCGACCATCTGTCCCAGTCCTGCCTCCATCAGCAGCAGCTCTCTGACATTGCTCCAGTTTCCCCGTCCTCTTGCAGCTCCCCTTGGTCTTGTCAGTGGTCTGCTTTGTGGGGGGGGATTCAGACGCACTTCAGAGACCAACCCTGGGGCTCTTGCTTTACAGATGTGTCCATGGTAGGAAAGTGTCCCAATCCCCTCCTAATGCCCAGGTTCCAGTGACTCCAAGGAGAAAACTCTCCATTCAGCACATCCCATCTTTAGGTCATTGGCTTCTTCCCCTGCAGAGTCCTGCTGGGATGCAGCTGCCCTCCACAAGGACACAGCTCTCCCCTCACATCACTGTGTTCTCCAGGAGCCCATGGAGAAGATACTCAGTGTCGTGGGAATGGTGCTGGGTGGCTGAGCCCTCTGTGTCCTTTGCTGGGAGGGGAGAGCTGGAATCCTCTGCAGGTACGATGGGATGGGGTGAGGGGTTTGGAGATTGCAGTTGGACACTGGCTTCCTTTGCTCCAAGCAGCGTCCAGGTTCTTCTTAGGGGAACTTCTGGGTACAACTATTGTGCAGATGAAAGGGCTGTTATCAAAGGGCAGATGAGACCAGGGCTGGTGGACAGAGAGACTGTCCTCCCTCTGCATTAAGGGACAGGACCTTTGCCCCTGAGCACCCACAAGTTGTCCCTGGCAGGGCAGCAGAAATGGCAGCACCTAGAAAAGCACTTCCTCAGTGTGGTGGGGCAACCACAAGAAAATCCACACAACAAACCCCCTCAGCTCTGCTCTGCTGTCAAGTGACTCAGGAGTGACAACGCTACAGAACTCTTGGCTCTCCCGCCTGGGTTTGATCTGAGATCCCCCCGTGTTCCTGTTTGCCTCTGTCTATGGGGCAGGAGGGACTCCTGCAGAGCCCCAGCAGAGCCCCTGCTCCTCAGGAAACCCTCAGACAGCCCCAGGCAGAGCTTAGGGAAGGGACCTGCCAAAGAACCTCCTGAAAGGGGAGACACGGTTGGGGTTTTCCATGAGAACTGGGATAGGCTTTGCTCAGAGAATTCTGCCCTAAATTCTCACTGCCGTTTCCTCCTTGCACAGTTCCCCATGGCCAGAGGCAGCACATGTCCAACAGCAGCTCCATCACCCACTTCCTCCTCCTGCCATTCACAGACAGACAGGAGCTGCAACTCTTGACCTTCTAGCTCTTCCTGAGCATCTACCTGGCTGCCCTCCTGGGCAATGGCCTCATCATCACCAACATAGCCTGGGACCACCACCTCCACGTCCCCATGTACTCCTTCCTCCTCAACCACGTCCTCCTTGACCTGGGATCCATCTCCACCACTGTCCCGAAAGCCATGGCTAATTCCGTCTGGGGCACCAGGGACATCTCCTACCAAGGGCGTGCTGCACAGCTCATTTTCTTTTTGTTTTATATTTCAGCAGAGTAGTTTTTCCTCACTATCATGTCCTACAACCGCTATCTGGCCATCTGCAAACCCCTGCACTACGGGACCCTCCTGGGCAGCAGAGCTTGTGTCCACATGGCAGCAGCTGCCTGGGCCACTGGGTTTCTCAATGCTCTGCTGCACACAGCCAACATCTTTTCCCTGCCCCTCTGCCAGGGCAATGCCCTGCACCAGTCCTTCTGTGAGATCCCCCAGATCCTCAGGCTCTCCTTGTCACACTCCTACCTCAGGGAGGTTGGGTTTCTGGTGGTCATTGCCTGTTTAACATTTGGTTGTTTTGTGTTTATTGTGGTGTCCTATGTGAAGATCTTCAGGTCCGTGCTGAGGATCCTCTCTGAGCAGGGATGGCACAAAGCTTTTTCCACCTGCCTCCCTCACCTGGCCATGGTCTCCGTCTTTCTCAGCACTGGCATATTTGCCCACCTGAAGCCCCCTTCCATCTCCTCCCCACCCCCGGACCTGGTGGTATCACTTCTGTACTCAGTGGTGCCTCCAGCAGTGAACCCCCTCATCTACAGCATGAGGTACCAGGAGATCAAGGAAGGCCTGAGGAATCTGATCACTGGATTATTTCAGAGGAAATAAAATCTTCTTTGTCTGAAATTTACATACTCCTTCTAGGCCCAGCCTGATTACTGACATTTGCCCTATTTTGGTTTGATTTGAGTTTTCTTTACCTTTTCTACTTGTGATAATGTTTTCCAAAAAAAAAGATGTCATTAGTCACAACATTTCTACATCTGTGTCTACCAGTTTTATGTTACACACAGAATTTCAAAAGCCATGATCTCTGCATTTAAATAAAATAAAGTATCTTCCATGACTTGCTGAACTGAGGTGCTTCTTCCAGGACCGTTTACGGATGTGGAGGGACAGTGACTGTGTCAGAGGTGGAGTGGAAAATTTTCCCAGCGCAGCAGCACTGCCAGGGAGCACCAGTGCTTGCTCTGTCCTCAGCTGCTCGCTCTTCCTGCCCAGCCTCCCCTGCTGAGCCCCTGGGCTGGGCTAAGGCCTGAGTGCTCTGGCAGCTTGGTCCCAGTGCTGCTGGGTGCCCGTGCTGTGAGCGCAGGTAGGGACAGGCCCTGGGCCCTGCTGGGACACAGCTGCCTCCACAACAGCAGCTCCATCACACCGGGCCATCTCCTAAGGACAGTGTCTAAAGGATTTTTTCTTCTTCCAAAATTGCTCTCAAGAAAATGCTCATGAAATATTCTCTAGGGAATGTTGTTACTTCTCTTGTATCTCCATGGGTTTGGTGAGATAAGATCATGTTCCCAGTTTGGTGTTTCAGGGACTGAGGTCTGGTTCAGATATTTCTTGCTGTTGTCCAGTGCCCACACAGATGGCAAATGGTCTCCAGTTCATCTTCCAGTGTCTCTGTTGCTTGTGATATGGTCTACGGAAGGAAAGTGTTTTTCTGGACGGAATCAGGAGCTGCCGGGAGAGCACAGGGGATATGCACTGTGACAAGGCAGGGACCTCTGAGCACCCTCCATGGACACAGGAGAGCTGCTGTGGTAGGTGGCCAGTAGCTGTGACCACCATCAGCAGTGTCTGCCTCCCAGGCTGACCAGCACAGCCCAACAGAGTCACCTGGGGCCCTGGGCACCACAGTCCATTTGCTCTGCAGAGCAGAAGCCCCAGCTCAGGGCTGTGGGAAGCCTGGGGAAGGAGGGCCAGGAATTGGCTGGTCAGACCAGCACAGACATGCTGACCTGGGGAAAGACTCTGTGGGGTGATGGGGTGTCCTGGGAGATGAGCAGGGCACTGTGTGTGTGCAAGGAGGGCATGGAAAGACAAACCCTTTGCTGAGGCTGCCAGTGTGGGGCAGGTTGTCCTGTCCCTGGGAATCAGGAGCTGCCAGAGGAGGCCCTGGGACAGCTGTGTCATGCTCTACTGCAGAGCCAGGTTAGCACAGGGGGGTGCTGGCTGCTTGGGTGCGGATATCCTCAGCATGCTGGCTGAATGGACACTCTCCCTGACCTCCATTACCTGCTGTGGAACCAGTCCTAAAAAGCTGCTCTGCTGGGATGGGGAAAGGTCAGGGAGGTGGGGAGACTCAGGGACTCTCTGGTATGTGCCCTAGCGAGGTGAAACCCCAGTGAAGATCTGAACAGTGTCAGTGTGCAGGGTGGGGGCACAGCAGGGTCCTGGCACAGCCAGGACTCCTGTGAGAGACCTGCAGGACCAGCAGAGCAGGCTCTGGTCTGTGTCCATGTTCACTGGACACCCTGGGGAGACTGCCCCAGGGACTACAACCACCATCAGCTGTTCCTGGGGTGCCAGGCAGGGCTGTGGGACAGACGGTGTTGTGAGGTCACTACACATGGAGGCTAATGTTTCCTAGGAAACAACTCCTCTGTCCCACCCCATCTCCCCTGACATGGACAGGTTGGGCTTGAATTCCTCCCTCTTCTATGATACCCTTCCTTGGCTTTCTGGCCGGTGCCTTCAAATACACTGCATGAAGGCAGCATGTCTGTGGAGCATCTCCCCTGGGCAGGCAGAGGTATTTCTGCAGCAGCAGGGACATTGCTGCCCAGGAGAAGGCATTTCTCACCTCTCTGCAGGCACAGAGCATGTCTGGGGAGGGTGAACACACTTGGGGGCACAAACGCCTCTGCCTTCCCCCTCTGAGGAATTCCTTCACCATTTCTTGAAGCAACTACCAAAGAAACCAATGGTCTTCCTCATAGATGTCCTACCAGGAGAGAGCAGACAAGAAGCACCCAAACCTTCTGTGGAGAAAGGGGGATGGGACAATCAGACACCATCACTGGAGCTTCCTCCACTGGGAACAGGGAATGTTCCTAACCCATTGCGAAAGCTCTTCATCCACTTTTTCATGGCCTGCCCCAGGACTGCGGTTGGGAACATGCTCATCATGGTGCCCCTGGTGCCAAACCAATATCTGTTCAACCCTACAGACTTCATCCTGGGGATTCCCTGGTGAAATCCCTCAGTGACCAGCACTTAATTGACACTGTTGAACATCATTTTTACGTCCCGCGTGATGTGACAGAGACACTTTCATCTCCTTGGTGGCTGAAACCAGCCTTGGGGAAGCCCTTCATCAAATTTCCTGTACTTAATGCAGCCTTGAGCAGGAGCGTTGCACAAGATGATGTTCAGGAGTCTCTTCCAGCCTGAGCTCTTCTCTGATTCAATGAATCTTTCCCTTGCAGAGCTCTTTGGTGACAGAAGACCAAAGAGAGGAGGACTTTTTAGTTTCATGATTACAGAGAGGACTTCCCTGCAGACTTTTCTCTTCCTCCCAAGATCTAAACCCATGTCTTCAAATTGTGAGCTCCTAGAGCAGCCACAGTGCTGTCCACATCCATCGAGATGCCCCAGGGTAGCTCAAGCAGCAAGTGTGACAAGCACCATTTGTGGGAAGCGTCCCAGGTCCTAGGGGAGCCCTTCTGAAACATGAGTGGGAGTGCAAGACACTGGGTACCTCTGGGGTGGGACAGGGTGTCACCTGCTCTTTGCACTGCTGGGCAGGCTGAGCAGGGCCCTTGCCAGTAGAAAGGCCTTGGATGCTGCTGAGAGGTCACTTCTGCCTCAGGAACTGACTGGCCGGCAGCAGGGAGACAGACACTCATAGGTCAGGAAGATCAGGAGAATTCTGCCACCAGCAAGATGCCACTTTTGAGAAGGTCAGGGGAACTGGGACAAAAGAGGTGAGAGATTTGGGAGAGGGAGGAGGGGCTTGGCCAACAGAGGTGAAAGATTCTGAAGAGGTAAGAGACACTGAGATTGTGCTGAGGCGACTGCAATGCTGACTGTGAAAACATTCATCATGGGCCGTTGCCCTGTGCCTAACGAGTGCCCTTCAGCCCCAACCCACCTCGGAATGTCGCCCTTCATCCTTACAGGAACCCATGGCTCTAATCCCTGACCTCAGCCTTACCCAGGAGCCAAATCCCAAACCTATAACCCCCTAAAACCTTCAGCCCCATCCTCTCACCCATCCACATCCCTGACCCTTCTCCATAGAACTGGAATGTTAACTCAGCCCCCACCCTAAAACCCCCAGACCCTCAGGGTTGGGTTTGCAAGGTCCCAGAGCAGTCACCATGTGTTGGCAGAGGAATGTGAGGGTACCTGTGTCTGGTCAGCTCACAGGCCACAGGGAGGAGCTGGGTGGGAATGCTCTGGTGAGGTCACCTGTGCCTCACGCCAAGCTGTACATGGAGCACAACTCATCTCTCCTCAGCCCTACTCTCCCATGAATCACTAACTCTTCCAGTTGCCATGGTCTTCTGGACAGGACTCTGAAGTATCTGGGACATGTTGGGAAGAGGATGATTTGTCCTCTAAGGCAATTGGAGAAAGGGATGCAGTTTGAGGCCCCGTTAACCAGTGGGGACTTTGAAGACCCTGGATATCTGCTCGAAGGCCTCAGTTGAAGGGCAGGTCAAAAGTGCTCCATGACCAGCATCGTGGGATCCTCTCCTGGGCTGGTTGTTCCCAGGACACGAGGCAGACCTGGTGGCAGAGCTGGAGGCAGCTCTGGCTGCAGTGCGTGTGAGGGCAAAGGGGAGAACCCTGCGGGGGGTGAGCAGGAGCAATGGGTGCAGTGCTGAGCAGGGGAAGGTGACCACAGCCACCCTGCTGCCACTGCTCGGCCTGGGGCAGCCCAGGGCTGGGAGCGCTCCAGTAGGAACTGCATCCCCTGATACCCTCCTAGTATGGAGTGGGTCCTTTATTATTATGAACCAGATCCCCTGATCACTCCCAGTTCAAACTGGAACCACTCCCAGTATGAGCTGGATCCCCTGATCTGCTTGTAGTACGCACTGGGACCACTCCCAACATGAACTGGATCCCCCAATTCCCTGCTAACACAAACTGGGCCCTATCCCAGTATACTCTGAGAATTGTTGCAGTCCTAATTGGACTCTATGAGCCCTTCCCAGTTCACACTGTGCCTCATTCCCGTCTAAACTGGATCTACCGGTCCCTGCCCAGTATGGACTGGGCCATGTTCCAGTACAACCTGATCTCATGATCCCTCCCAGTACAACCTGGGAACTGTCTCGGTATAAACTGCATCCCTTTGCACCCATCCAGTCTGGACTGATCTTCATTCCAGTACAAACTGTATCCCCTGGCTCTATCCCAATGTACTGAGACCTGTCCCACTACAAATTTTATCCCTTTAAGCCTTCCGAGTACAGACCACGTCTTGACTCAGACCCCATGTGTGCCATGTGGATGTAGGTTTTTCACCAACAGCCAACCATACAGAGAAATTGTGGGCTTGGGGAGATGGGGGCAAGGTTCTCCATACAGCGATAGGTCTCAAGCAGGTGCTTTCCCTACCTGTCCACACCTCCTCAGCAGACACTCTGCATCAAGATCTGTTGGAGAATACTTCGGTCACTTCTTCAAAGGGCTTTTCATGAACATTCCTCTTTAACTACACTCTTGAAATTTATCCTATTAAGTGCCCAAGTCCTGAAGACTAGATGTGAATGATGGAAGCAACGTGGCTCTGTCAGTCTCCTCTGATCCCTGCCAACCCCAGGCAAACTCCTCAGGTACACTGGGGCCTCTGGAGGGTGGCACTGGCTGCTTATGGTCAGGCCATGGAGCTCTACCCGGAGATCTGAAAACTGTTTCCTGTACTTGAAAAAACACAGCAAACAACTTTTTCATCACCAGAGATGATTCAATACTTTTAGTAAAATGTCTGTGGAGTTTCTCTTCTGCCAAGAGATGAGTTTTCAGAGTGTGTATGAACTGTGGGAGAAGCAAAATATTGACCTGACCCTGGCCTTGCCTGGCCAGGACTCTGTCTGTCCTGACCATAGAATCATGGAATCACAGAATGGATTGGGTTGGAAGGGACCTGAAAAACGCCAACAGTGTCAGCCTGTCCTCATAGGAGAGGTGTTCCAGTCCTTGGATCTCACCACTCCACCCACTCCAACAGGTCCATGTCCTTCCTGTGTTGGAGGCTCCAGAGTTGGATGCAGTACTCCAGGTGTGGTCTCTCCAGAGTGCAGTAGAGGGGCAGGGGCAGAATCACCTCCCCTGCCCTGATGGCCACGCTTCTTTGCAGATCTATAGAGAGAGCCAGGAAGGCTGCAAGAATCACCAGGAAGATCCAAGAAGCTCAAGGCCTCTTCTGCAGGGCAGCAAATTCCAGGAACAGTGTTGGGAGCCTGGAAGTGGGAAAGGGTTTATGTCCATGGGTGCAGGAGGAATAAGGGTGTTGTGGGAGCACGGAAGGGCTGAAGGCCCTGGCACAGGCCAGGGATAATGGAGACATGTCCATCTTCTGTGGCCACCAGCCTAGGAGGTGGGCAATGCCCACTGCTGGGAGTGGCTGTACTCAGATCATCAGAAGATTCCAGGTAGACAAAGGCAAAATGCAGGTGAGAAAACCCTGACTTTGGTTGAGGAAGCAGAAAGGCCAAGTCCTGACCACAGCCTTTAGGAAGCAGATCCTGAAATCCCCCAAAGAAAGCTTCTCCTCATAGGCCTTGATGGCAGATGCAACAGTCATAGCCAAGGAGACAAAGACCTTGGTCCCTTGGGGCCTTCCAGCCTGGCCAGAGCCCTTGACTATCTCTCCTGCAGACTGTCCTACACTGTCCCCTGCCTGCACCTCTTCCCCTTCAGGCTGCTGACACCCATCTCGCTTTCCCACCCAGCTCTCACCCTGCCATTTCTAAACCTTCACTCCTGACTTTCCACCCAGTGCTGCCCCTTCCTTGAAACACAAAGCACAGGTCTACCTTTTGAGTGAGAATTTCTTTTCCTCTCCTCCAATCTGAACATCCCCACCTGCACTTTCTGGAGGTTGCCTTCTCTGCCCACTGCCAAGAAAAGCTCAGTTTGAGGGGAACTCACTCACAAGCAGATGAGCAGGGTCTGGATGGTGGTGAGATGTTGGATTAGGTCACTCATCCGTGTCCCACCTGGGTCCCCAAAATATTCCATAAAGTTACAAGTGGCTGGTGCTGCCCCAGGCCTGAGGCTGGGACACAAAGTGCAGAATACCAAGGGTAAAGATTCAGTCCCATGCCTGCCTTCAACTGCGGAACGGCAAGGGAAGAGTGCAGGAAATCAATATGATTAATAGGCAAACTTTGTTTATTGTCACACTTGCAGCTTCTTATATACTATTATGCTAATCACTAATACATGCTGATTGGAGTACACACAAGTTATACATATTCATGATAGTTCCCATAGGTCCATTCAAGAAGTCACACTCTCCCTACGACCACTCCTTGATGGTCCCAGCTGATTGATTGCTCCTGTTTCCGTTGACCAAAACATCCTGATATTGTCTTATGCTGATATAACATCCCTCTTTCTGTAACCCAAACTATCCTATTATTATCCTAACGTTCCTCCTCACGGGCATCCTGTCCCTGCAGCTGGGCTAGGCCTCACGCCTAGCTTCTGCTAATATATCTTGCAGTGAGCCGTGGCCCTTGTTCTCAAGCTATTCCCCAACAATTCCCCCTTTTTCTTTTTGGACAAGCTAGGCGGCATGGGTAAATTTCTCCATGGTCCGGGAGATCATACCGCTAACGCACTGCAAGAGACACAGGACAAACAGAAGCAAGACGACGATGACCAACATCACAACCAGTCCCTGCTTAACTAGATCAAGTAACCAACCTGTCAATCCCCAGCCTTTCAACCACCCGTCCAAGGCATCAGTGATCCTTAGTTTCTTGACTCCATCCTTTAAAGATTGAATACTCCTGTGAATAGACTCAGAATGATCAGAAAGGTTCATACAACACATCCCTTCAAATTCCATACAACCGTGACCCTGGGCTAACAGTAAAACATCAATGGCAGCTCTACTCTGTAAAGTAGCATGTCGAATGCTATCTACATAGGCTAATAGTCCTGCAAGAGCTATAGAAGTGGCCTTGGTCTGTTTCCTGAGCCAACATCCTAATTTGTGCAGCGTGGTTAATGCTTGTGCTGCAGCTACACCAGGTGCAAGAAATGAAGCAGCAATGACTTTTCCAGATGACCAAAAATCAACATCATCTTTACAGTCTTGACTAAAAGCGTGTGCAGCTCGCTTATTACGGTGCCATGAAATGTTCAATATCATACTAGTGTTAGGTGTCAATAGTGTTGGTCTCCGTAAAGAACACGGTCCCCCCGATATTCGAGAAGGTATCCCGGGCCACGCGCGATCCCCACAGATCAAAAATATCCCCGGGGGTAGTATCTGTGGGGCATGGCTGGATTTCAAGCAATTGGTTGCAGTATAATTACACCATGCAGATTGATTCCGGTAAACAGATATAGAACTGTTAACCGACTGGGGCCTGGCACCTTTCGTAATGGCCTTGTACCCAGTAAAATTAAACATGGTACAGGCATCCATCTTTACCGAGCCCAACAGTTCCTGCTCCTGAGGTTCCTGTATACCACCAGGATACCATGCTGAGGTCGCATCCCACATGTCAACACCTTGTTGGGAATTATTAGGGCATAACATGGGGAATGATTTTAGTGCCTTCGGGCAGGGCCAAGTGTCCACAGGAA
>JANVCC010000112.1:1836701-1924491 GCA_025345505.1 Todiramphus chloris collaris | reverse complement strand
CATCCTCCTGACACTCGCCCTGAACATATTGATAGACATTCAGGAGGTGCCCCCTCAGTCTCCTCCAGGCTAAAGAGCCCCAGCTCTCTCAGCCTCTCCTCAGAAGGGAGATGCTCCACTCCCTTAATAATCTTGGTGGCCCTGTGCTGGACTCTCTCCAGTAGCTCTCTGTCCTTCTAGAACTGGGGTGCCCAGAACTGGACAGAGTATCCCAGGTGGGGCCTCCCCAGTGCAGAGTAGAGGGGGAGGAGAACCTCCCTCGACCTGCTGACCACACTCTTCTTAATGCATCCTAGGTCTCCTCCCTAATGCCTATAACTCAGCCTTGAAGAGGCAAAAAAGGCGGCATTTGTTTTCCTCCCTTAATGCTGCCACAGCAGCATTAGGAGATAACGGAGATTAGAAATGAGGAGATAAGGGAGATTAGAAAATTATTCCATTTACGCTGCTATGGACACCCAGAAAGAATCTTTGTGCTCTCCTGATGGCTAGTCCTGTATTCTTGGTATGTCCTCAGTTCTAAGAGAAATGGCTGGATGCCCTGGGTCATCCTAGCAGAGCCTGCTAGCATCTGGTTCTAAACGCCTGTGGATTGTGAGAAGTGCAGAGATTCTGCCTTCTCTAGGGGAAGAGGAATCCTCAGGTCTAACAGAAATGCTCATGTTCTCCATGCTTATAGCACCTTGAAAAAGAGCGAGTCAGACCCTGAAATCCCACACCACTGCAGGATCTGTTTCCAAACCCTGTAGGATTGTGAGAAGTGCAGTCAGTAAACTGGGATCTTTCATCCTGTGCAGCTCTGCTCCCTCCTGCTGGGCACTTCTGCTTACCCTCCTGCCTTCCAACCAGTGCAAACCACACCGCAGAAGATCCGAACATTCCTCTGAACAAAGAGGGCTGCATCTGTGCTGGTGGCACATTCCCCTGCTGAAAGTTTGAGGCGTGTTTCTAGGTCATCATTGCTCCCATTGACTGAGGGATTTCAGGATCCATGCTGCTTCCTGTCTCCAAGGGGTTAACGGCTGCTCTCAAAATACCTGATCAGAATGATCACGGTACAACTACAACATATTTTCTCCTGTTTTATTTAACAGTACAAGTAGTATCTGCTCATCTGTACACTCAGCCTGACAGTCCTCCTCAGGAAGAGGTTACGGACCTACACAGAGTCAGCAGCCCTTCCTACAAAATCCGGTGGAACGACCTCGAGTCACCAGAAAAATAATGCAATGCAGTCCTATGTGTTGCAGCAGAGGCCAATAAAGTCCAAGCAGGGCAAAGCCAGGTCAAAGCCATAGACAAGAGAGTTACCGATCCTTTGAGGAATTAGAGCGATCCAGGGAAGAAAAAAGCCTTTTCGGCCTCTGGGTGTCAGCCTGGAGTTACAGCTGGTCCAGCTGAAGTGGCCAGGCACACAACTCACCCCCGAGGAAGGTGTTGTCCTACACCGCAGCAGACAGTGGAGCTCTGCAGAGTCCAGCAGAGCTTGTGCTGCATTCCACCACCTGCAGATAGGGCCAGGACATGTCTAAGGACATGTCTACACTGACGGCAGGGAATCATTCCCGGGCAGTGATAATTTATTAGTGACAATGGTATTGGCCAGTGTGGGCTGTTTGTGACATCTCCATTATCCACTGGTGCTCCACTAACCAGCAGCTGGTACTGGGAGAACAGGTCTGTTGCTACAGCCTGAGTGGGTTTGAGAGGGAAGGCCAGGAGCCCCTGTGCCTGGGTTCTCTGGGTTAGCTCTTGCTGCTCTGACTGGGGAATGTTCTTGCTTTTTTCCTGGCAAGTTTCCTTGGAAGAGGTTTAGGCTGCACTGGCTGAAATGAGTTTGCTAAGGATGGTAAGAGGGGGAATTCTTGATAGGCACGGACGTTACTTGGTATTCCTCAGGACTGAGAGAAAACAAAGGATGGAACCTGACAAAAAGTGATAAGCCTTGTGATGCTATTTGAAGTTCTTAACGGTCTTTAAACTCAGGTATTGCTTATGTGGAGAAAAACAAAAAAGATGTCTGTGTATGTGACTGCTGTAAGGAAATTACTTCTCTTTTCGCACCTCCAGCTGCTGTGGTACGTGTTTAGTACGCTCGGTGCGCCAATGAGAGGTACGCTTAAAACCAGAGGCTCCAGTCACCACTAGGTGGCATTCTCTGAGCTGCTTTTGCTTAGGAAAAAGAAAACTTACTATCCTTAATAATAACAATAATAATTAAGGGGGGGTGGGGGGGAAACCTCAAACCCTCCCTGTGCTTTCTGAAGTCGATGACAAAGAAAGATTTGTTAGGAGGCTGCTCCTTCTCTTGCAAAACAATAGTGCTGCTTTCAGGGAGAGGCAAGTGAGACAGAGGGTCAAGTCCCTTTAAAAAAAAAAAAAGCGAAATACAGTATTGTGCATCTTGAAATCTGAAACCAAGAAACAGAAGTGCAAAGGAAACAAGGGGGAAAGTCTTTCAATTCCCGAGGACAACTGTTGCAAGTGGAGTTTTAAGGAATAAAATACCCATTTATACATTCGAAGATCACTGAATGGCTTTTGTGGATAAACCTGTGAAATAAAGGAGCCTTGAAAGAAGAGATTTCTTTTTCTCCTCCTCTTTGGATATAATGGCCATTGCAAAGCAAAGCATCTTCAGATTTGGCTTCAAATGTCTCTTTCTTGCAACTTTTATGCTAGCCTGTGATGGACAAGGTGGAAAGAGAGAGAATGGTGGTCCTGCCTGTTACGGAGGATTTGATTTGTATTTCATTCTAGACAAGTAAGTCGGTTCTATTCTGTTCTTTTTCAAAGCTTTCTCTAGACATGAACTGGAATGGCACATACTGATACCTAGGAGGTATTCTTTGGGTTTTGGTTTTGTAGTAGCCACTATGTCCCTGAGGAACCTGCACAACTGCTTACTACTGGCTTTGTTTTTGTTGTGGTAACTTCTTTGGTATGTGTAGTATATAATGCCATTGTGTTCTGTAAATTAAATTGTAATAAATTTTGCTGTGGCTGATATTGAAGCTTTATTGAAGCTTGACCCTGCAGCTTCTGAAAAGAGCAGCTGGGAGAAGGGCAGCACCCTGGTCACCTCTAGTTTCCCTATGAACTGTGAAGGTTGAGGCACTCAGGAAACCAGGGGCTGGAGAGTTATTATTGCAGGCATTAATTCTGGAGCTGAAGCCGTGGAGAAAATGCTTGCCTGCCTGGAGGTCTGCTTCTGTATTCCGTGCTCCTGGGTGCTGAATGTTCTAGAGCAGGTAAAGACCAGGCTCTCAGAGGTGGCTACTGCCTTTGAAAGGGTCTGATTTTGGCCCTTGTGATGAAAAACAGCCACAATGCCTCATTTAAAGAGGGCTTTATTTACTTTAGGAGGAGTCACATTTTCTTTGTTTCCTGGTAATCAAATGCATCTTTTGCCTGCTTAACTGTTTGTAGTGAAGAAAACTTCCTACCTCACTTTTTTCATCGCTAATTGTCATAATCTTCTTGGCACTGGTAAGTGTCTCTTTCCAGGCCTTCAGATTGTACATGGAGAAATGTTAAATAGATACGTGCTGGGCTTCATAAAGCTTCATACTGAAGCAATACAGCAATTTACAAACCCAAAAAGTACTAGCTAAAATGATCCTTCTAATTAAGAATAGTTATTTTGAGCCAAAAGGTGTGGAAATACTGGAGAATATGCATGCCAGAGCCGTGGCACTGACATTATTAACCATAAATTTCAGGGACAGGAAAGCATTTGCAAGTTGCCAACTCACAGATGAAGCTTTCTGATTTGAGTGTTTTGCAGTAGCTCTCACATTCCATTAGGGTAAAGGATTTGGAATTACATAACACTTTATTACAAAATACTGCATAAAATGTAAAACGGAGACTCTGGAAATCTTAGTATCCCAGTTGTCCTAATGCTCCGGAATAAAAGTGTTGGATTTTTATCTTTTGTTACTTTATTCAGTGGAAAGGTCTATCTGTCTAATGCATTTTGTTGCTTTGGCTGTTCAGTTATTAGCTGGGATACTTTTATTGCCACATAGAAAAGAAAAAACAAACAGGGCATGATTTGTCCTGCAGATTGCTTTTGCAAACTACATTTCTCTGAAAGTTGAAGCAGAATTGGGGATTTTCTCAAATCTGATGGATGTTCTACCCCTCAGAGATAATGTAATTTTAACAGCCTCTTTTTTCAAGTTCTTTGCTGTCCTATTACTAAAAGGCACAACTTTCTAGGCTCGCTCAAGGGATTATGAATTTGGGTGGAAATACGAAGCTTGGCACAAACTTTCAAGTAGGCAGGCTTACCTCAGTGTAACTAAGTAAGTATCCAACAGAAAAGTCTGGCTTTGACAGTTGCAGGATTCCTATTTCTGGGATTTTTCTGGTGCAGAAATGAACAGGGTCTGATAATAAAAATGTCCTTGGTCTGCAGTGGAATTTGGAGGAGATTTATGGCATTTAAACTGCTAATATGTACAATATGCCTGGACCTATTGTTTGGACTTTGAGGGGGCTGATGAGAGACTTACTATGGTGGAGTAGTTTCTCCTGTATCTTTTATCTTCAGAACTTTCTTTCAGTCCTCAGGGGCTAAGCTGAAGTTCTAAAAATCTTGAGTCTTATTTACCTTGGGTTTTCTACCTTCTAATTGTACAGAGAATGTTTTCAAAAGTGCTGCTGAAGTCCCAACTGTGGAGAGAGGTGATGCACGCAGAGGCCTTCAAACAAACTATGGAATTATAATAATAGGTTCATATTTACAATATTTATTTACAATTACTAGAAGTGATATAGAACACTGAAGCAGAAGAGATTTAGATTCTGAAACACAAAATGTTAATTTCAATGGTGGAAGAAAGCCACTGAAATATAAAGCAGCCTACTTTCTGGGATCAAAGACTACAAAAATAATAAACATAACCCTGGTAACCACTAGTGCTGGAGCCCTCTACTGACCCTTTTGCCTCCGTGCCTAGCTGGATTTATACTTAAGTCCATTTAGCACCCTGTGTGTGTGCTGCTGGTAGGAATGTTCCAGTTGCTGCATGATACTCGGTCCTTGTCACAGCTCTGGCGCTTGAAGCCATGACTTTTGGGCACAAGGATCTCCTTCCAAGGGAACACGAAACCCCCTGGGGAAGGGGCTCATGTTGTAGGTTGTTCTCATGAAGTGCTGCTGTAGCTCCCTGCAGTGTTCTCCTTTGGAGACTCCTGCAAACTCGCTGGGTGGACTGTTGAAAGGAAGCCAGGTTTCTTCCAGCTGTCTGCAGACAGCTAGAGGCATGAGTCCCTGCAGATGGCATGCTCAGAAAACCTGAAGCAAATCTCCCATTTCTCATGGTCATAAAGTAGAAGATAACCCAGTGTTCAGTCATTCAGAAATAATGCTGTTACGCTGCGCAGCCTTGCTGTGCTTGTGAAAAACAGAGCAGAAGCTTCCATGACACCAGATACGCCTGGGAGGTTACAGCCTCATCCTTAACCTCTGTGCGTGGACCTGCGTGTTCCAAGAGTCCTCGCACATCTTAGATAGCAACAGAGAAGACCTCTCATGCTGTGAGCATTGGACCTCAGGCTAGCTGAGTTAGGTTCCAAAAGTGACACAAAGACACCCCAGAGGACTGCAGTTCGAGATGGGCAAACTCCCTGCCAAGCAAAACTGAAGTTGTCACGCTGTTGTTGGTGCAGTGCTCCAGCTCTGGAGGAAACTGGTTGGCCAGCCCTCCGTGAGCATCATTGCTTGACATGCAGCAAACTTAAAAGGACCAAATCAGTGCTGTACACACAAACACCTAACTTGAAATTCTGAGCTGCCTGGCAGCAGGTTCACTGAAGGAATTGTACTGATGTGATTTAAGACTGAAATAATCCATTTCTCTTCTGCTTGGGTTGAAAAAAAGAAACCAAACCAAAGAACCCTAATTGTGTGCTCTTCAGAGTACAGTTATATGCTATGTGCTCTATAGGTTGTATGCAGGATACAGTCATACAGGGTGCCGAGCATCTCAAAGTGGAGGTCATACGAAGATGAGCACAGGCTTGTGGGAGGTAAAGCAGTTTATCTGGGGAGAACTGTTGAGAGGGCTGGTCCTAGATGCAGAGTGCTTTTAGGTTACTGTGGCTGAGAGGTTTCCTGGACTGAGGCTCCTGTAGACTGAATGGTAGCAAAACATATGGCAGAAGATGGAGCCAAAGCCTGGATGTGAGATAAGATGTAGGACCTTCATTAAGAAGGAAGAATGAGGAAGCAGTGAGATGTTGATAAAAAAGCAAACATCAGTTTTTGCTGACATTGTCTAGTTCTTCTCAAAATATCCATGTGACTAATTAATGAAGACTATGACCCATCCCTTAACTGACATGGTATCCAGTTCTGTCATGTGTAAACACCCCTCACAAACTCAGAACATCTAGAGGCAGGTCCCAGATGAATGTATGTACAGGTAGGAAAGAAGGGATAACAATGAGCAAGTCCTCTAATCTTTTGCTGTATCCTCTGTATGCCAACAGTGTTGTTTCCTTTGCTCCTGCCTGTGGTGTGCAAACAGTGTGGTTTTTGGGGAGACACTGGAAGGGGTTGCCCAGAGAGGTGGTGGAAGCCCCATCCTTGGAAGTGTTTCAGGCCAGGCTGGCTGGGGCTGTGAGCAACCTGCTCTAGTGGGAGGGGTCCCTGCCATGGCAGGGGGGTTGGAACTGGGTCAGCTTTAAGGTCCCTTCCAACCCTGACAATTCTATGATTCTATGCCCATGTGCAGAAGACACGCGAGGAACTGTACATGTATGAAAGAGAACTTGGCTCTAGAAGATCCTTGGCAAAACCAAGCAAGTAATCCAAGCTGTTTCCTGTGATCCCTTCATTATTCAGCCAGATAGCTGATCTATTTTTAACCAGTTGTACTGAAGTGAAACTCCTGCTCTAGAGAGGCTAATGGTTGTTTCTTTGAACCTAGCTTTACTAGCTGTAGTTGCCATGACTTAAGCGGGACTAAGTCCAGATTTACAGTCCAGGCATGGAAGAATATAGAGGCTACAGTGAGATGGAAAGAGGGCAGACCCTCTACAACACCAGGCATGAACTACTTCTGGTAGCAGTGACTATTCCCATGGGAAATGTAAACCCTCCAACAGACCTGACCACAGGACCTTTACAGAGCTGGATAATATTCGAGCTGCTCTGAGCTAAAGAAATTCAAGCCTTTGGTAGGTACTGGTAAAATTCAGTGTCTGGAGAAATAGATTCAAAATCATCTCTGACCTTCACTGACTTAGTGCTTCCTTGATTGTTTTTCTGGAATCACTGCCTAAATCCAGAGCAAAATACACATTTTGTCTGGATGACAGGGGGTGGCAAGCATGAGGAGACGTAGGTTTCCTTTGTTTCAGTGCGAAGGATGAGGGGTGCTAGCGAGTTAGGGTGGAGAAACCTGTGCATTCTTGTGTCTTTCTGCTTGTTGCCTGAAGCAACGTAATTAACTCCCAAGTCTGCTGTAGGCATGCAACTGCAAGGAGCTAAGATAACATGAGAAATCCTGGCCTGTCAAGACATGTGTGCATGGTTTTTCAGCCAGTGGTGAAGCTAAGGTTAACTATTCAGTTAACTAACAGGATTGTGTGCCTGCAGCACTCGCACTTTATCTACTGCTGGATGCAAATTTGGTCCATGGTTACTTGTTTATTAGTTGTTTTTTTATGTATCCCCTGCAAATCAGGAAGAGAAGAATGTTCTTGGACTGCAACTGGGCTTAGAGGCTTATCCCGCTCTGACCTCGACCTCTGTAGACCCTGTAACCTCAGATGCTTGACAGTATCCTGGTGAGCTGTCTCGTGCGAAGTGTGGCACAAGATAATAGTGTTTCCTCAAAGAATTACATCACCTCTCTAACATCCTTGGGTTATGCAGTGTTTTCCAAATTGCTCCTGAAGTATTTGGAAAGACAAAGGACACTTTTTGGCTCAGTTCTGTTATTTTTAAAGAGCTCAATAAAAGGATGCTGCAAAACTTCTTGGGTCAGTGCCACCTCTGACAGTTATGAGGCTTCTTGAGGTTAGTCCAAAACTGTAGAACTTTAAGGAGAAATTGAATCAACACCAGTCCCTGACTCAGATGTCTTTATGTCCTCCTGTCAGCTGCAGTGCACACAATTGGGGTGAAGCCGTGGTATAAGAGTTCATGGTCTTACTCTATCTCCTTCTAGTTTATTAATGAAATAAAACCATGGGTATCCTGAGAAGGTGCAAGACAGAAATAGGAAGAAGGAGTCTAAAAGATGCAAGAAAGACAAACTGTAAGGAGGTTTGAGTTGCTGCAGCTTGGAGTTCCAGTGCAGCTTGTGACAGGAGGTAGGAGAAGAGCAGTGTGGGAGGGATGAAGGCTTTCACTAGATCGTGGAACCATGGGGCCATGTGGAGTGTCTCTCTCTCACCCCTGCATTCAGTTTAGATGTACAAAATGCCAGCACAGTTGACCACAGAATGCTTCATTCTCTCGTTAAAGGCATGATGGTTTACTTAGTCTTAATTTCCATTTATTGGGCTTTTCTCCAGCAAGAGAATTTGGCATCCTCAGGATGAGCCTGTTCTTGAATTGCGAGTTTATAGCATCAGCTGTGAAGTGTTGGCTCCCTGATCATCTTGTTTTTCTTTGGGAATATGAAGTGATAACAATTTCACATTTGGCTTTTGTTGTCTTACAGTTAGGCTGTAGAAATACTTGTCCTCCTCAGAGTTCTTGGCCTGCCTAATGAGAGGCTTTACAAGTGACAAGTGTCTGTTACTGGGGGGCTTCTGAAGAACACGTCTGAAAGCTGTGGAGGTGAACGCTGTAAGCTGCTGCTGGCCCTGGAACCTTTCTATTGGCTGCAAGAAGGTTTTGGTTTAGTTGGTTTGCCCAGTTTATGCCAAGTGAAGGCTGTAAGAAGGCTGAACTGTGTTTCAGAAGGTGTAGTTTATGTATTAGAGGAGTACTTTTTTTTTTAGATGTAGACCTGGGCATTTATAACTGGGGACACTTGGTCTTGGCTAGAGGAGAAACTGCAAGCTGCAGCTGGGAAACCTGCTGTGCTAGGAGGAACAATGTGTGGTCAGCAGAAGCTTCATTTTGGGAGCCCTTTAAAGCTTGCTGTGGTAGAGATAAAGAATGAACGGGCTTGTAGACTATTCCTATTATTATGCCCCACTTCAGTGCCTTTGGAACTGAAAGCAGAACCTGCCCTCCTTTTGTGGCATAGGATGGGTTTGGGTTCACAGTTGTAGCAACAGGAAGAACTTTCCTTACAGTAAGGGCATTCGGCTGTACTTGACCTTCAGGCTGTTCCTTTTGTGTCTTAGTAATTGTGTGGGGACTTCAGATGCATGGAATTTTGTTCCAGGGGATCTAAAGATGGGTCTGTTGGTGGGAGAACAGAGTGAGGATGGTGAAGAGGAGGAGGAGCAGCAGGAGATGAAGGCATCCTTGTGCAAGCACCGCTGACCTGAAAAAAGGACCCAGACGATTTCAGAGCCGCGCAACGAGAGCTGCAAAGGCAAACACTTGAGCAGGATGTGCGCTCGACTTGCTGACTGGCACATCACCGGGTTGAGCTGTTGGGTTTAAGCTGCATTCTGGCTAATGCTGTCTTCAAAAAACGCGTGACTCCTCAGAGGCATGGAAAATGGCAGGAGTTTTATATGACGACCTACATACCTTCTGCTCTCTGTGGCCGGAGCTCATTCCCAGCTGCTTTGCTGCAGTGGTCATTTGAAGTGGCTATCAGCTTGTGTTCAGAGAGCTAACCGTGCTTTTAGAGGCTGATGTAGCTTCCAGGGCAGTGTCCAGTGTTCCAGTGCAAGTAGGGGATAGCTGGAGCTTCTGTCTTGGCAGAGGCTGAGAGCCAAGTGTTCCCTTAAGAGAAAGTGTAGTGCGATTGTCTTCTCTGCTGGCTAGGAGAAGGCTGGGTAGATACTTGTGAAAGGGTCCCCACTTCACAGGTCTGCTACCAGATGGTTCAGAAGACATGTGAAACTTCAGTGAGGTGTTCTCATTTGGGGAGGTGCTATATGGTCTAAAGCAACATCTAGTTCTCTGAAGGAGGTACTGACTGTTTTCTGGTTAACAAAGCCTTGACTTCCTGTGTCTTCTGGAGACAAATGTAACCATTGCTATAAAGTCAAGCGTTTCTTTCATGCCTCACTATATAAAGACAACAAATACTTATTTTCCAGGCCAGTTCCTGGAAATTATTTGGGCTCTTTGCATTGGTGGGACTGCAGTGCCTTTCGTACTCAAGGTCTCAGAGTTATTCCAGTTGCACCTGGGATTGAGCGTTGTGTCTCTGCGCTATCAGCGGTTTGGATGCAGCAAGGGTTAAGTTTCTTGTTTGAAAGCAAATCCTGATGTACCTTACCCTTCATCTGTTATAAGATACACCGATTTTCCCACTGTTTGTGTAGTTTAATTAATTTATAAAGACCCTTGCTGCTCTTGGTCTTTCTTTGGCCCACTCTGATACACATTTGCATGGAGAACAAGCCATGATTTCAAGTCCTGATCAAGGCAAGAGAACCAAGAAGTAACCTAGTACCATTAGCATTTGCTTATGATCAAGTTTCCTCTGCAATCCTTCCCTTACAATCATGGACAAGATGAGGGTGGCCCAAGATTATCTTTGAAGAGGTACATTTGGGATCGAGTTGTTTGTGCAAGGAGAGCCAGAGGGTTCACTGGGTGTTGGGACAGACAGTGCGCTTTCGGTATCCGTGCAAGGGTCTTCGCTGCGTATCACCCAAGGTTGTCTTTGGACAAACTGGGGTCATACAGAGAGAAAATGAGCGACTGGATGAGGCCAAGGATTTTACTGACTGGCTGTAAATGAAAACCAGACATGGGGAGAATAGGGAGGGTGATTTGTGTGACCTGCACGACGGGGTTGGAGTGCTGAGGTCATGCTGCTCGTAGCCAGGCTGTGCAGGGCCTGGGGGAAGCTACCCATGGCTGTTCATATCGTTTGCTTCTCGGATCTAAGACAGGACAGAGTCTGCTCAGATGCCTTTTCTTTCTAGGAAGTGAAAAAACATCTTCTCAAATGTTCACCTTTCCTTCCTTAGGCTGCAGACCAATGATGTTTCTGTAAAAACTGGAATGGTTATTTTCCCTATAAATATTTTTAATTGTAGTCAGTGAATTAAGTAAGTGATGACACATTTATTTTCCATCTCCAGGAAGGATTTTTTTTTTCCCAATATTCATATTCCAGGGTTCTCAGAAGTGTTTATGCCATAAGGGACATTTAGTGCTGAAATATTCTGATTAACCCAATTTTTTCGGGGTTCTTACAACATAAAGAAGAACAATCCTATCCCATTACAGTCCATGGTTTATTTTCCTGAGGAGAAAATTAGTTTCTTTTGCCCTTAACTGAGGTGTGAAAGAATTGGCCAGAATCAAGATGTGGACCTAAGGTGTTGCACTTTTCATAGTCTCTCGCACAGGGGAAATGCTGGAGAAGTTGACTGCTTCTCCAACTGCATTTTATTTTCAAAATGCACTTGAGCTAAAAGTGTAACGGCGTGGCAAGTGAGTTGGTGGAATTAATCTAAAATACCACAGAGAGATGGGTCTTCACTCAGGTTTTGTTTGTTTAAGGTTGTGCTAAAGGTCTCATGTAACTGCCATATGTTATTGCCAAGTGTAGCCTCAAACACCTGCCTGGAGTGTAAATTATTCTTGCTTTTCAAAGTTAAGTAGGAAATGTCATTTAATGTATCTTTAAAGGAAGAACATGGACTGTGAGTGTTAAAAAGAATAAAAAGAAATGACTACCTGGGCAATGTGTAACAGTGCACTAGGCTGGGAAACCTGCAATTGCAGCAATTCAACTGGTGTCTCCTGTAATATTTGTTTCCCCAGATCAGGAAGTGTCCTGCACCACTGGAATGAAATATATCATTTTGTGGAACACTTGGCCCACAAGTTCATAAGGTAAGAAGTGCTGCTTTGCAGATCACCCAGTGAGGGGAGGGGGGGCAGACGTGCTCTGAAATCCAGTCAATGCCACATACTGGTGCCAGTCCCTGGTGGAGAGAGAGTTCTTAATGCTTTTCTCAGATTGGCTTTTTCTCCACTGAATGCCTTTCCCCAGATTTTTGTCATGCAGGAAATCAGATAAGTTGGTCCTTCCCTTTTCTCCTGTAGGACTTCCATGGATCAAACTGTATTTTTTAGGGATGGGATGCCCTTATTCGAGTCATCTGGCTATTGCCTGAGGTACACAAGCCTGGGTCTGCAGGGAGAGGCCTGAAGCTGTAGCTTTCAGGCACTGGATGCTGGGAGACTCGATGAAAAGTCCCCCAGGCCAGTGGGTGGAATGTGTTATGACAAACATACTGAGCCTTCCTTCCTCTCTGTGGTGATCCAGGGATGCATTTAAGCCTTTCTTTCTTAGCACTCCTAAGGTCATGATACAAGTGCTATTTATGTCTTTTAGAAGGATTCCTCATGATTTACCTATTCTAGGAAGGCTCAGGGCAAAACACCTTTTGCTGCTCAGACCTGTCTTTCACCCTGTGGAGTGATAATCTAGATAGCAGTCAGAGTGCCCTGTGGGTTTGGTGCTGCATTTACAGGAAGGTCTGGGCTGGACCACCAAAATAGTTTACTATTTTTTCTCCCCCATCTAGCCCTCAGCTGAGGATGTCCTTCATCGTTTTTTCAACTAGAGGGACAATTCTAATGAGGTTAACAGAAGACAGGTAAGAAGAGATTTAAAAGTACACAACATCTTTTGTGTCCTTGTAGCTTCCTTCACTCCTTCACCCCCCTTGCTCAGTGACTGTGAGCAGTGTTGTGACACCTTTGTACTATGGGTTGAATCACATCCTGTTTTCCCATATGACTCTCATTCTGCTAGAGTGCATTAAGGCCTCTTAAGACGGAGGTTGCCTTCTCAATTTTAAATTCTAAGTGTCTTTTTGTCAGCAATTAGGGTTTTAATTCAGACTGCTTTTACTGAGGGTGTCTGCATTCCACAGATTTCCAGGCCTTTGTCAGAGAACAAGAGCCTTACTGCCTTTGAAACATCCTTAGGGAGTTTCTTCTGCAAAGAGGTGAAATTCCCTGTCCGTGAAAACTTGCAAGCCATAGGTGATATCTGTACTCTTGAAGCAGAACTAAAGATAATTTCTTAGGAGGTCTGAAGGTATATTATAGGCAAACAGTGTTTAGGATGGCTTGCAAGAGTGTGTTATTTGTGTCAATGACAGTTTGATTGCCATGATTCTGAAGCATGTTCCCTTCATCCCCCTGTAGATCCCCAAGTTAATCCCAGTCAAATCTATGGGTTGAATTATTTCTTTTTTTCACTCTGACTTCAAGGAGAGCTGGATGAGGTTCTTTTATCGGTCTTGCTTCCTCTGCTAACTTCATTGCCACGTGGAGCAAAAATATATGTAACACATGTGAAGGCTGTATAAGTCAGCATGTGTTTTACATATTGGATGTCCATAAAATCGCATACCAGAGCAGCTGCTATAGAGGACTGAATAGGAAATTGGCCACTTTCCTAAAGAGCAGTCCCCATGCATACCAGCCCTGAAAAATGGCATTAAACCCGCCAACCTAAGCATCCTTTGCCACTTATGCAACAGTAAGTAGAAAAAGAATTAACCATATCTAACTGGGTGCTGGAGGAAAACCTGTTCCCTGCCTCTTTCTGTCTCCCACTCTATGAGCAGTCTGTTAAAGCTCTAAGGATGAGGCTTGAAGTGGTTTTTTTTCCCCCATATGAAACATATTTCATATTTATCCAGCTGTCCCAGAAAGTTAACTGGGAACAGGATATTGATAAGGTATTAGTCTAAAAGCAAGCTGACCAGAGAGCTGCTGGTTCTTACTGCAGAACTGATAAACAAGGTGTGGGCTTCATGTTGTTCCTGCAGTTAACACTGGCCTTTTCTTAATGCAGTAGCAGCAAAACCTTTTCTCCCTTGCCCTTGTGGTGCATCAGCAGCTGAGAGTGAAGACTGAGGGTGCTTAGCAACCCTTTTGGAAACACTCTGCTGCTAAGGGACTGGAGTGAAATACCTTAAAAACCTCTGCTGTCTATTTTAAAATGTCAGTGTTTGTGTTTGAAGAGATAGCTCAGATCACAGGTAATGTTCTTGACTGGTATGTGCTGGATGGAGGGAATATCTGCCCGTAGCCCACCTATGATACACAGCTCAGTCCCTAACTGCTTTGGGCTATCGCAGCTGCAGGATGAGTCCTTGAATGTTTGATAATTCAACCAATTGCAAAAGCAGATAGTGCTCTCTCCCCATGGGAGAGCTCTGTAGGCTGGATAATGTTAATGCACTGCTACAGGCAGCCTCACAAATGTGGGATATGGCACCTGATGGTCACACAAAGTGCATTTCCTGTGGTAGTTAAGAAATGAAGGGACAAAACTGGCTTCTGCCATCCATTCTCATAGCATCAGTGTGGTCCTGCATGCAGTGACCTACCTGTTTCCCATGAAGATTGTATAGTTTGCTCAGAGATACACCTCACACACTGTGGGCCTTGGTACTAAAGATTTCTGTCCTGTACTTGGCTTCCACAGTTTGTGTCTGCAACTCAGTGGAACAACATAAGATCTCCCACCCCATTCAGCCCTCAGTTGATCTGTCACTGTGCCTGGGATTTCTGAAAAGACTCAAAAGAGAGCCTGAAGCATAATGAGCTGCTGGGAAAAGCTTTAAACTTCAAGAGAGCTTGCACAGGAACTGAAGGTGTAATGCCCAAATAAACTGGAGCTCCTGGGATGGTTTGAGATCGTGTCATCTTTTGTGGCTGTTTGACTCCATTTGTACCTTCAGGGCAAGCAGCAGCAGTGAGGAAAGTGAGCCAGTTGCAAGTCAGCTGCCCTGCTTCTTCATCGCGGGTTTGACCGGGGTTACACAAGGAATGTTAATTTAGGAAGAAACCTATAGCTATTGACCCAGGAGATGCTGCTGTTGTGAAGTTTTCCCCAAGCTGTGGAGCACACACCTGCTTTATTTCCACTTCCTTAGAAAGTTATCTTCCCAGACATTACCTTAGCCTATAACATTACCTTAGCCTATAACATTACCTTAGCCTATGTAAGCATTGGGTTAACTCTTTTTTTCCCCCACTCTGTTTCTGGTTCTGCCATGCTTGACTTCACCGCAAAAAAATTCCTCAATACTTGTGCTTGTTCCTCTCCATGGAAATCTTTAGTAAAAGGCAAAAAATGTAGACTATCTGAAGAGAAACCAAAGATATCAGCTCCTGCTAAACTGGATCTTGGATCTAACAGTGTGTCTGCGTTCGTTGCAGGGAGCAGATACGCCAGGGTCTGGAAGAGCTGCAGAAAGTCCTTCCAGGAGGTGACACATACATGCATGAAGGATTTGAAAGGGTAACTATAGTACCTCTAAACTGTGTCTGGGTGCTCCTCAGGAAATGTTAAACAAAGGAATCCAGTTAACAATTTGCTGGTAGGTGAGCAAGGCTGCTTCCCTTTTATACGATGGGTGCATTGAGGTGTACACACCGTGTGGGAGCTGGTATGAGGGAGCTGGAAACCCAGCTACTCATCCTCCTTTTTGCCTTCAGCTTCTAAGGGGGCAGCTGCCTTTGCAGCTTAGGATAAGGCAGGAGGCTTTGGCATCGTGATCCTACATGGAACCACGTTCATGAAGGGTGGAAAGCTGTCTAGAATCCTGCATGGGTGCTGTGGTTGCTTGTTAGAGCTGGGTGGGGGCTGAAGCCATGACTCTAGCCTGCTCTCACTGGTGGACAAACAATGATGTGCAAACATTATTGCCTGTTCTGATCTACTCCTTCTGTATGTTTACAAGCTCAGGAGTTTCTCCAAATGTAAACTCCTGAACCCTTTCCCACTTCTGTTCTGCACATGCAGTGTGGAGTGCTGTGGAACTCTGCCTACTGAAACTGCGTGTGAAGGCACAGCAGGCATGCGGGTGACCTGACAGAGGTGCTGGCTCTTAATGAGAAGTCCAGAACCAAATCCCAGGGTTTGATGACTTCAGAAACTTTGCACGAGAAGTCCAGAAAAACAAATTTAAATTTAGAACAGGAGAGAAATTCATAAGCCAAATATGTTCAGAGTGGCCTGCTTTTTAATTTCAAACTGGTGCACACTGAAGCATTTGCCTTTCTACCTTGCAGAATATGCTCGTGCATAGATCAGGTGGGAGACAGAAGCACAAGAATCCCTCTCTGCACAGCATTTATTTGCAATTAGAGCAGTTAATCTAGAGGTGCTGGGGAATATTTATCAATGGACCTAGGATGTTTCTCGAGGGGGAAGGTGAATCTGGCTTTCGGAGAGTGGAGTATGGGAGAACTACATTACTGTTGGCCAGTGGCCTTGGACTTGGTTTGACCAAGTTATGCTTTACATCAGACCTTGAAGTAATGCAATCAAAACCATTGGCAAGAAACTGGTTCTGTGGAGCAGGTGTCTCTGAAAGCAGAGGTTATGTGCAGACTACAAACATGACATTCTCACTGCCATCTTCTCTTTCTTTCTGGTGCATGCATAGATGCCCACAAAGTATTATCATTAATTTATTGCTAATAATCTTCTGATTTAATTTCAGGCAAGTGAACAGATTTACTATGAAAATGTTCACGGTGAGAGACTTTCTTGATCCATTGAATGTTTTTTTTTTTTCTCTTTCTTTTTGAGTGATAACTTTAATGGATTTGAAATGCAGGGAAAGGTGGGGGGTGGCTCCTATTCTTACAGGAATACAATGCTCTTCAGGATGGTTTTTCCTGAAAAGGAAAAAGAACAGGCAGAGGTTTAAGGATCTGGAATGAATGTGTTTCAGGCCAAAAATGAGAAGCCAGGCTGACTGAAAGTGCTACTCTTACTAAAACTATTTGGTGCCTTATTTTATTCTTTTTGCTCGAGAACTCGGGTAATTATTTCTTCTTCCTTCTGAAACATGAGTATGTGGTGATGTTGTTAGGCAAAAGTGGGTTAATAAGCATTTATTAAACCCAATAGTAAGTGCAGACAATTGCAGAAATGTTAGTCCTTTCCTCCCTTGTAATTAGTGTAAAGACTTCCTGCCTCACAAAGCCTGACGTAGAAATATAAACACTGCTTCTTGGAAGCCAAAAGACAGGCAACCAGATGTCTGAGCACAAAGCCTAGTCCCAATGGTTTTGCAGGGCCACTCATGAATACAATGGTGAGCTTTGGGACTCACCTGTAAACCATAACTGCAGCAGAAGAGAAGAGCTAGAACAATTTGATTTGGGATGGAGAACGCTTTTACATGCTGATATACACGGCACATATAAAGAGGTTGCCACCATATGCAAGAAGCAGTGGACAACTGGGTCCTCCAGTCTGGCCTGTGCCTTTTGTCTGTGTTAGTTCTGTTTGCCCTTGCTCCACTGAAAGGATGTGTGTGCAAGATATGCATACAGAGCTCCCTCAGATCTGCAGCAAGTCTATCGTCAGGAATAAGAATTAATTCTATTTGAGCACTTCTGAAAACCAGTGCCAACCTGTAAAACCCAGGCTGTAATCAATACCAGGGGAAGACTGCCAGGTTCAACTGTGTTGCTGAAATATGTTCCGTAGGAATGTTGAAGATTTTAGGCCATTTTCATGCTGTGTCTGCTTTAATTCCAACTGAGCTTTTTATCACAAGCTGTAAGAACTCTTTGGGTCTCTCGTTTTGACGGCAGTAATGACATTGGGAAAATCTAGGAACACTTTGCATTGTTTTTCTGGTGATGGCTGCAGTCTGAGCTACTGGTCTGAGATTTTGAGATAGTTATGAAGAACTGTCAACTAAAAACCACTTGCATATCAAAGGAGTGTGGTACAAAACTGGTCTTGAGGGCAGGTGCCCGAGTGGCAAAAGTCTGCAGAATTTCATATCTGCAGAAAATTGATTGGCCAAAGGGAAGTAAGGACATGGGCTTGATGTCCACTGCTTCTGGCCCTTTAACTGTGCAAACAGGGCACTGGCAGGATGCTTTCTAGGCTAGTTTAACACATACAGCTCAGAACCAAGGGACTAAAGAAGTTTGTGTGTTTAGGTTACAGAACTGCAAGTGTCATCATTGCGTTGACAGATGGAGAACTCCACGAAGACCTGTTTTTCTACTCTGAGAGGGAGGTGAGTGGCGCACGCATTTTTAGCCAGGGAGACAGTGAAATGTCTGGTTTTGCTGCTTTGGAGGCAAAATCACACAGAATCACACAGAATCACACAGAATCATTTAGGTTGGAAACCTAAACCACCACATCTAGCCAGGGAAGCTGCCTCACAGGCCCATTATGTGTTGTCCAAGAGCATTTGGGAAGAACAGAGGAGAAGAGCTCTGTTCTGGAGTGTGGGGGCTGAGGAATACTTAAGAGAAATCACAGAAGTCTCATCTGCTGGAGAATGAGACCTCAAGTACAGTCAGAGAAAAGCGTATCAGTGATGTCAGATTAGCCACAGGGATCCTGTCTCTGTTTAAGGCTGAACTGAACAGATACAGAATCACAGAATCACAGAATCACTGAGGTTGGAAAAGCCCCTTGGGATCATCGTGTCCAACCATTAACCCTACTTTCCAAGTTCATCCCTAAAAAGGTAGGGAGAACCTTTTTCCCTAGTAACAGAACTTCCCTTTGGTACTCTCTAGCCATGAATTTTAAGAATAAATGTCAATAGCAGCAATGCTTCTGACTCATCAAAACTGAGGTTATTCATGGGAAAGGAGGGAGATTAGAGCTTCCAGTTTAAACAAAACAAAACAAAAGACACAGAGGAAGCAATAGTTTGCAATGGAAAAGTTTCAGTATTTACTAGATTCTTCTGGGAAATACCTGAATCTTCTCACTTTGACTTTTCTTCTTTCACAAAAAGTAAAGACCGTAGAAAGAGGGTGACTGTTGTTCCTATAATCTCACATCAGAAAGCCTTTCAGATGATCAGTTCCAAAATTTCCACAAATGTTTCAAAGATTCAAGCTTTGATTCTCAACATCCTCATTAAATTTGCCTGTCAAGCAAAATGTAAGATAAACAGTAGGTTGAGCACTTGAAAGCTCTGCTGTATGGTGCTCCTACAGATGTCCTTTTGATAGTCCTCTCTGAAGACATGAACCAATTTTCACTTGTCAGTCAAAGAAATTAAGATGACCTAAACTTGGAGGATAGTATTGTTACAAGAATTCACTATGGACAGAATTTTTCCTCTCAATCTGTCCAAAGTGCTGCTTTAAATCCAATAACAACAAAAGGAATGGTTTTGTAGAGGAAAATCAATATTGCTACAGCACAAACATCACGAATCTCGAGTTCTCCTCCTTAATGTTCATCTCCTTCCCTTCTGAAATCAAAAATCCACAGGAAAAACAAGTTTGTTTTGGTGAATGAACAAGTTGAGAGGTCAGAAGTGTTCTGTCTGTTGTGGTTTGGGGAGGAACAGTTGGTGAGGTAGTAGAACAGAGATCCTGGACTCAGCTCTTACACTGTCAGTTGCTTCTGCTGTTTGGGTTTAAGTTGCTCGGTGTAAAACTGGAATGATGCTTTTCTTGTGAAGCACTTTGCTGCTGAACAATTTGGAACTATTGCAGTCCTCTGATATAATCTGACTTGCTACTTTCTTTTCTGGGCATGGATTTTCTGTCAGGTGTTCTTGTTCTAATGAAAGATGAGTAAATTACTTACACAGGCAAGAAGGTTTTTTTGTTGAGTAGTAAATGCAACTTTATCTGCATGTCAATGAAATAGCCTGGAAAAAATCAAACCTGTGTCTGTTCTCCCTTTATGAGTTTGAGATGCAGGAGTGATAGAGTTTTGCAGCAGAAGGAATGAAACATCTCTTCACCTATGCCTACCGTGAGTCCAGGCACACATGTCTGAAACAGAAAACAGCAGAACATTTGAGGTTACTGTGATACTAGAATGTGTCCTAAATGATGAAAAGAAAATGGATATAGACTGCCTTCCATCTGTTGGACAGACAGATGTTAGGAAGTTGGAGTAGCTGGGAAGGTGAACTAATTAGGTTTAAAAAAACCACCAAGCAGCTTGGGTTTGGCTTTACTAAACAAGTAGCAGCTCTAGCAACAGATAAACCCTATTTCTGCAGAGTCAGGGAGGAAAAGTTTTGCAGCTCTCTTTTGACACATTCCCCCCTATTGCTCATTTTCAGAAAAAAAAAAAAAAAGACTAAATTTGTGATTAACACCATTCAGAAACCTGCATCCCATCCCATTTGCACTCACGTGTCCACCATTCCTTGTTCCAGGCCAATCGATCACGTGACCTGGGAGCAACAGTGTATTGTGTGGGTGTGAAAGACTTCAACGAGACCCAGGTAAGCGAGGCACTGAGACAATTAGCAAACCATGAGCCACTTTCTCAAGACTCCTCAAGTGCTCTTGTGTTGGCTGTTTGACAGCCTAAAGTGACTGCCTGAAGTGTCTTGGTCTGGGTGTTGGGTTTAAGCCCCTTTCTGTCTAAATCTCCATGTGTGGAGAACTGTCCCTCTGTCTGCACGCAACAACGTCTCCTGCTAATGCTGGAGAAAAGCAGGGGTAAAGACACATGAAGAATAGCAAATCAATCTGGCTGAAGCTGTAGGCAGAAGGAAGTGGTGGGGACTTTTTTTTTCCTGTAAAACTGAGCCATTGCCATGTAACACTTCATTTTCAGTCCAGCTTTTGTTTCATGGGAAAACTACGCTGTAGAAAGCAAACAGCTTCATTAGTGACTCTAATATTTTACAGTATTTTCCCATCTGATAGTCTGACTTGTAGAGTTATCATATGGATGTTAGTATGCCCATGAATTATATTTCACACCAACTGTAACAGTTGACATATTTTTCTAACACCAGCAAAACACTTGTAGAGCCCTTCAGTGACACGGTGAAATAGTCATTCACCAGAGCTTCCCCAGGGTTTCAGCTTTCTAACAAAGCTTCAAACACTGCTTCAAAAAGGACTCAGAAAAAATACTTGGTTTAGAGCAATCTCCTTTGAAAGAAAACCAGAGACTGGTGTAACTCAGAGTAAGGCACAGAAAAAGCAAGGAGTGAAGTAGATCTGAAGTAGCAGACCTCAAAGACAGCTGCTACTTGAAGTCATTTAGATTCTGAAGAAATTAACTGGAATTAGCTGACAGTGTCTGCAGCCTCAGAATGCACTATGGGGACTATGGGGAATGAGCTGAGGAAACTGTAAACATCCTGGTTTACAGAAGCTGCTGTATCTTAGCCACCAAGCAGTAGAGCACTTTACTACCCTGCTCAGAGCAGGCAGAGGACAGTTGCCTGGAGTATTGCTCTGGATGCACACCAGGAGGCCGGCAGTTGGGTGTTTTGCCCGAGAAGTGGGAGTTCTGAGGGACGGGAGCTGGGAAGGTGGAGGCAGTGGGTTTTAGGGAGGAATGTGTGGCTAGTATGCTGCCTCCAGTTTGCAATGCTACAGGAAACGCCACAGAGGCCTGCTGGGTTGATGCTACCTCTGCTGTGGGAGAGAATTACTATAACAAACACTGGCCTTGCAGCAGTAAAACTTGATTCTGCTCCAGCAGATGCCTGGAGAGATCATTACTTCTGAATTGGGCTCATGTTTTTTTGCTTTAACCCCTAGCATGGTATTGACAAGGGAAGCTGCATGTAGCTCCTTAAAGGTGATGCCCTAGTCTCCCTTATCTTGCCACTGCCTCACAGCTGGCCCTCTTCCCTGTAATGCAGGCTTCCAAATGCTTTTCTGTTCCCTTTTTCTCCCCACTTGGAAAACATATCCTGTTACAGCTCCCTGCTTTCTTCTTCTTGTCTCCCAGATCTCTGTCCTGATGGGCAAGGTGAGTCAGGCCTCTATCTCCCAATGGGGGGAGAATTTGAATTAGTCTTCCCTATATGTGAAAAATAGTTAATCATTTTAATTAGATCCCTGGTTTAAATGATGTATGTGTTTTGCAGCCTTAGTGGCCTGTCATGTTGATCCTGTGGACTGTTTTGGTCGGGGAGTTACTGTGCTGGGTGATTTACAATCATGTGGGAGACAGTTCTTGCAGTATCAGGCTCTGGGCGTCGGTGAAAGCCACGTTCTGTCTCGTCTTCAAAGTTAAGGGAAGCCTTTTCTGATTGAGTCTGGAGAAGACTTAATTTTCTGCCTGCTGGCTAATATATCTCATTCTTGGCATTTCTGTTTTATTTACTTTCACCGCTCCGTCAGCTGGCTAGAATTGCCGACAGCAAAGATCATGTCTTTCCAGTGAACGATGGCTTTGAAGCCCTTCAGGGGATCATCGACTCTGTAAGTATTTTTAATCCTGTGTGTGCATGCGTGCATGGCACTGTGTGTTAGCTGGCATAGCTGAAGGTTTAGTTTTCTTGTGCTCACAAGGACCTGCCGACTGCTAATGAATCACTTAAGTCACTGAAGTCCGAAGAAACTGACCTTTGGTTGTACTAAAATTGCTACTTCAAGGCAGAGTTTATCAATGCATCACCACACAGGAAGATCTGAGCCCAGGTATTAACTTTGTACGTCCTTGATGGGAAGTAACGGACTGAATGGACTGGACAAATAATGACAGTTTATAAAATGCCTACCACAGAAGGGGACAGCAGAGATGTGCTAGGGCACGTTCTGTGTGAAGGATTAGGGCACTCTTTGATCTCCATCTCTCTGCTTGATCGCCTCATTTCTGTCCCCAGGGGTGTGCTGTGCTCCTTAAAGGTGATGCCCTGGTCCCCCCTCACCTCTTTAGAATGGGGGATGGGATCCTGCTGTCACCCCAAATTCTGCTTTCTACATTTGTCATTCTGACAAATGGGCTATTTTTCTTCCCCCCTCCAGACCTAGGTCTCCTGATTCAGCTTGATCCATTCCTGGCATTTCCTTGAGGGGCTGGTGCAGCGTATCAGATCTGGCCATTCCTGAGTGGCTGGGATGGGAGCTAGCAACTCAGCTAACAGAGGCAGGGGCAGAGGTTGATCCTTTCCCATGGCTTGCCTACAAGGTGTGCCAACAGCTTCATGGTCTGTGCTGGGAAATAAGGATGCCTGATGAGCCATCCCTATTTCTAGCTCTAAAACTCTGAGCAGCCTGATACTATCTCACCTGGGAACAATGCTTCCCTTGACTGAGCAGGAAAGGCTCATGTGAGAAGATGTCTCTAAGTGTAAAATGTGCCAAGCGTTCACTAGGAACCAGGAAGTTCTCAGGTAGCTTTCAGTATTTTTCTGTTCCTTTTGCTCGGTCGTATCCCGTAACTGTTCTAATTACATTGCTTCCCATGGCTACAAAGAAGGATGGGAAATCCTTTTAAGGACACATGTTTTTGGTATGGGCTTTTTAGTTGATAAAACACAGATGAAATACCCAGCTGGAAGCTAGGGAGGGTCGGCTCACCAGGGGGGGCTCAGATTTCTGTGTTTACAGTGGTCCACACTATTTTGACAATCTAGTACCAAACAAAACCGCTCCCTTGGCACAGGCTCGCTTTTCCCCAGTGCTCTTGCATGTAGATGGAATACAATCCTTTGCTTATTGGTTTTCCTGGCACTGTCTGAGTGTGGGGCTACTGCCTCAATTCTCTTGGACAATCAGGTGTTGCATGTCATTTAAGAAAGCAACAAACCAAAAAGAAAAAAACCCCACTGTAGTTTGCTCCCCAGCCCTGCATTCCCTTTGCAGCTGGTTTTAATGAACTCCAGCAGCAGTTCTGACTCCCTTGCCAGTTACACTGAACAGAATGGGAAGAGTTCAGGCTTCAGGAACCTAGTCAGGTTCAGCTGACTGGTGCAAGATTTACCAGCCCTGGAAAGGAGGATTGCAAGGAACTGTCACTGTAAAGTTACTGCAAGGAACTGTCACTGTACAGTAAGGAATCTGTGACCTGATTGCTTGCATTTGAGTGCAGTGATTGCAGTAGGTTGGATAGAAATGAGGTGTGTAAAATGGATGGCAAGGACATTAATCACTCTGCAGAATAACAAAGAATCTGCAGGCTCCTGCTCTAGCTGGAAAAAAGCTCCCTCATTCCTTCTTTTCTTGTCCTTGCCAAGCACCTCTGTCTTGGAGCAAGCAAACAAAGCGTTTGTGAGCACAGGAAAGCATTGGAAGAGCCATGAGATTTGGAAGCTTCCTTCAGCTCCTGGGTAAGGGTTGTTAAGGCAAGGATGCTCAGCCGTGTGCAGAGAGCACTGGGGAGATGAATGTTTGAAATCACTCTAGGGATGTGAAGACCTGGCTTTGTCCTGGTCTGCAGTGATTTGGTGTGGATTGCCCTGTCTTCCTGCTGCGGTGGCCTGACTCTTCCCTCCTCCCTTTCTCCTGCAGAGCAGATCTCTTTCCATCCTCTGTGAGAGCAGAGGTGGTGGGCTTAGAAGTCCCTCTGGACTGAGGCAGAGGGTGGGAGCTGGGAGTGGTGGAACCTGAGGCTGGCCTTTGCCATCTGCATCTGCTAAGCAAAGATGTCCAGGGTGGTGGGGCTGCGAGTGTTTCAGTACACCTGCCCTTCCTTTCCTGTGCGAGCCAGCAAGCCTTGGCTTAGCAGCTGCAGGAAGATTTACTTGGTGCTTTCAGGGGAGGACTGGCTCCCAGTAAGCACCATCAAGCTACTCAGGCTGTGCTTAAATGAGATGAAAGTACAGTCCCATGCTGAAGTCATGCTTTGAAACTTAGTGGAAGCTGGAGGTCTTCAGGGCACTGTAGGTTTCTGTCATTTCTCACCTGTGAGTTCCAGGGTGACTTTTTTTTTTTTAAGTAAACCAGTTGGTTTTATTCCCTCACTGTGGAAAAGCCACTGCTAAGCTTCAGCTTTCCCTGTGTTTAGTGGGGATTTTGACTTCATTAGGAGGGAAGAATCTGGTAGAGAAACAGACATCTGAGTGCTATAAGCTGGGGAACAAATGGAAGGAACTGAACTAATTTATTACATTTTTCTTTGCTATGAAAAATTTCTGCAGCTCATAACCTACCAATTTAAAGCAAATGAAGCAACTCTTAGAAAGAAAACCTCAAACTCAGATTCACCTGCTGGTCAGTTTGTCTTTGGTAGGAGTTCTGGAGGCAATGGGCCATGAAGCAACGTGAAAGTCAGGATAGGATCCTGTCCTTGCTTTGTTTGAGCCTTCAAGAGCTGAGACTTGAAAGAGCAGACGCTTAGAGCAAGACGACTCCCTGGTCCTTGCCGTGTGTCGAACAGTGACTGTAGGGGTGGAATCACGGGCCCCTTGGAAAGGATTCTCTGAGTGAGCTGCAGGAAGCCTCATGAAGCAATTGTGATGTATAAGGAACGAAGTAGTATGAATGAGTTTGTGGGGCTGGCTCCTCTCTGTGTAAATTGTGCAAAATGATTCATCCTTTTGATTCCTGTGTTCTCCTTTTGGATCATCTTGCGATGGTGTCCACCCACCCTCAGTATTTTTCACGCCTTGCCTCAGCTCTTTGAATGGATCTCACAGTTCAGTGTACTTCTTTACCCCAGGAAATTTTAGCTTGGAAACATACTGTGTCCAAATACTTCTGTGAGACAAAGGTTTTCTGGAGCAAGCTGGATGTGTGTAGTGTGGCAGCTTCTGTGAGAGCTCAATGTCAGCATCTAATAGACAAAGTCTGAGACCTGTGGTGACGCTTGTATGCACTCACCCTGAGCTAGCTGCAAGTAGATAAACTGTGCATTCCCTGGGGCAGGAAGAGGGGCTGAGACCCTGTGAATGGGGGAGAGAGGTGAGACAAAGTGACTTCTTTTGCAGGACACATCCTGTATGTGCAAAACCTGTAGTGTACACAGCACATCCCATTCTGCTGTCTGCTTCCTGCTGTACACGCACGCTGCCCAGGGCCGGCACACGGGGGTCTGTGAGCTGCTGCAGCCAGGAAGGAAGGATGGGATCTGCAGAGGGGGATTCAGAGCTGCACAGAGATACTCCAAATCTGTCTTCTGGCAGAGCCAGGCTTTCTGCATAGGCCAAAGAAAAAGTAACTCGAGTCTCTGCTGTATAGTGTTTCTCGTTACTTTTTGTGGTGTATGATCACACTTCCTACTTCTTTCTTCCCCCAAATGCATCTTTAAAAAGGACTTAAATATATTTATTTTACTTAGCTCATGCAGATATTATTGGCCAGGAAACACTTCATAAATAAATTACTGTTTTGTAATTGGCAACAGACTTTGTTATTTAATAATTCAACGGGGCTTGAGATTGAGTCCCTAGCCTCAGACTGGGTCACTCACACCAGCACTGATTGGGCAGTAACCTTCTCTTAAACTTCAGCATCCTGTTTGCTAATCAGAATTCCCAAACGTGCTGAAGAAATATTGTAAGAAATATGCAGTGGTGAAGGAATCCGTGCATGCTTGCGGACCAGAATACTAAAGGGAAACTTCCAGCAGCTGTAGAACTTCTCTCCTCTCCTTCCCTTTGTTTCTGAAGGTGCCCAGGTGACCTGCAGAGCCTCTCCTGGTGCTTGGCCTTTGGCACATTGCTTGGCAGAAAGCAGGATCAGTCACAGGTACTGTCCCAGTCAGTCTGTGCTGGCAGAGATGACTGTGACACAGAAAGCACGCGTTGCATTTTTCTTTTTATTTGGCACATCACCAAATTTTAACGAGAGATCCTCCCAGGAGCCCGGGTGAAGCTGGAGCCTAACTGGAGCCCCAGAGAGTCCAACAGGAGACTGATTGGGAGTCCTGGCTTGGTCATTAAGTGTGTGCTGCTAAAGACAACGGGATGCTTCTCACCAAGACTGAGCACGTGCTTCAGATACTTTTCTGCTGCCTTGAGCAGCGAGTTACCAAGTAAACCGGCGCTGTCGTGGGGCCAGTTCTCCCATGGAGGCTGTGGGAGCCGCTTACAGGCGCTCAGCTGGGACATTGCATCACCACCCTTGCATGTTGTTTTGCTTGCCTGGGGAGCCAGCCTGCAGTGAATGAAGTGCACCTTCAGCCCACACAAGGCTGTGCAGACCCGGGGAAATAAGAGAACAGAAGATCTGATGAAATCTGCTGTGATTTATGTGTCAAAATCCTTTTTGAAATTACTTTTTTCTGACGAGGAAGAGACAGGAAGGAATTCTTTTGCAATAGTTACTGCTGCCTGATTTTCACTTTAAGTTAGGGTGGGTGCTTGGAGCATTGGAAACTTACAGTTCTTCTAAATCAAAATAAATATTGCAGTTGGCACTGTAAAGAGCCCTTACGGCCAGGTTTTTTTTTTTTCTAGTCACATAAATGGACTGGATTGGACTGGAAAGGAGCTCTGCATCATCTAATGGAGACACCTGCTATTCCACCCCCCCACCCAAGCTGGCTTACAGCACGGGTGCTTGCAAATGGCTGAATGCAAGTCAGGAATGCCAGACTTCATCATGAGAGGCTTTACTTGACTCTTCTGAAAAATGAAAGTAGTGGTTGTATTTTTCAGGCATTTGTTCTCCAGTTCATTTGCCTACTTCTCTTCTTTCACTTCTTTGCTGAAACCAGTGAGGAGAAGAAATGTATATATAAAACTTTTGGGGATTCTGAGTGAGAGGGGAGAGTAATCTAAGGGGGAATTTGGAACAACGTGAAAACATTCTCTTCTTAAAAAAGACATTTTTCAGTGGAGAGGAAAAATACTTCGAAAAACATCAACTCTTAATTGCACTCATTAGCCCTGGCAGTCTCTTTGGAAGAAAAATGCTATATTTTTGGAGAAGCAGAACCTGGAATGACTAAGGGGTGGGTAATGGAGGACTGACAGGAGATGGATGGATGGATGGATGGATGGATGGATGGATGGATGGATGATGGATGGCTGCCTACAGATTGATATTTTGGAAGAGTGTTCTTACAGTTGTCTTTATTTTTTATGTGTTTTCCTTATCCTGCCTTTCAAATACTTCTATTACTTTTCAGTTCAGTTCTCAACTGTTGACTTTCTCTTTCTTCCACTTCACAGTTCCTGTATAACCTTGTTCCTGCAAATCTATCTCCTCACTTGTCAGGCTGCCAGCAGCTCAGATGGTCCTGGTTCCTTCAGTCCTTGGGTACTCCTTCAGTCTCTACCAGCCCTGTTTCTGAGTAACTCAAACTTTTGTTTAAAAGCTTTAAAAAATAAACCATGGCTCTGTCTGTACCTTTTGCAATCAGGTATTTGAGGCAGAGAGCCATGATTGTGGAGAAAAAATATCTTTTTTTTTTTGCACAGGATTTATCGTATTGGTTGCTGTTCTTTCCTTACAGATGTTTCAATTTAAAGTTGGGAACATAATTTTCATGTTGGATTTGAGTCATGATGCTTGGCTGACATTTACTTGCCTCTTGGAGCTGACCTAAATTTTGATCAGTATTCCCTCATCTAGGGGCTGCTCAGCCCAGCGCTGAACACGCACGGCTCTCGGCCGCTGCCGCTGTTCTCACGGGGGCTGACAGACCCTGTCACCATTTTCACGACTGTGTGCAGTGACGAATCTGAGTTGGTCCTCAGAGCAGGGCAAAGGCTGCTGCATGCAAAGAACAGCTTGAGCAAGTTTAGCACCATATGGGAATAAACAGCATCCAACTCGAACGCGCTCCTCGTGCCTCGCAAGCAGCCTGCCAAGCCCGACGCCGAAGAGGTTGTGTAAATCACTGTCTACGTGTGAAGTGGTTAAACGCAGTGCCAACTCTCACAAACACATACTGCTGAATTTATGTCTCAGTTAAGGAAAGAACAATTGTCCATACATCTTGATTTGAAATCGCAGTGCAACTTTGAGGATGCACTTGGGTGTGCTCTCATAGGTCAGGCTGAAAACTTGGAGAAGTTTGAACCCCTATGGTAAGAATTGCAGAGTGGCTGTGTAGATATTCCCAGGATGTTTTAATGCAAATATAAACAGCTTAGCTTAAATTGGTGACATTTGCTTTCGAGTTATGGGCTCCAGAATAATTTTGGAGAGGGAGGTTGAAAAGGGAAGGCAATGACAGTGCCTCGCTAACCCTTCAGAGCACACCTTAGCTGTTAGGGACCGTAGTCCTCACAGTAACTTGTGCTGTGGACAAAGGCAAGCTTGTGCTGAGAACCTGGAGAGCCCTGGCATCCATGGCCTTCCTCCGAAGCTTGCTGTGGAAGAGCAGTGTGGTTGGTTTGAAGGGAGAAGCTGAGGTGGTGTTACTGTGCCATGAGTGCAAAGGGTGAGGTTGTGTAGAGCGTTTATGTGAGGAGTGCTCTGGCTCTTGGGTTTCTGTTTCTAGAGAAACAAGGCTGACATAGTTCATTACATTCTTTTCTGTCTTTTAGATTTTAAAGAAATCCTGTATAGAAATCCTGGCGGCAGAGCCTTCCAGTATATGTGCAGGAGGTAAGTATAAATTGAGGCTTTAGTTGCTCATGTTGCCTAAAACTCATCTTTCCATCTCTAATTGATGGAGAGTGTAAAAGGAACTAAGTAACTGGAGCTACATCTTTTGCTTTTTTGGTGAATCTTTTTCATCTTACAGTTGCTTGCACATTTCCCATCTTTGCCAAATGATCACAGAATCACTGCGGCTGGAAAAGCCCTCTGAGGTCATCAAGCCCAGCCTATGACCCAACACCACCACACTGGCCAGACCATGGCACTCAGTGCCACATCCAGCCTGTCTTTAAACACCTCTGGGGACAGTGACTCCACCACCTCCCTGGGCAGCCCATTCCAGTGTCTGATCACCCTCTCTGTCAGGAAGGGCTGCCTGATATCCAACCAAGACCTCCCCTGGCACAGCTTCAGGCCATGGCCTCTCCTCCTGTCCCTGGTTGCCTGGGAGAAGAGCCTGACCCCCACCTGCCTACACCCTCCCTTCAGGCAGCTGTAGAGAGTGACAAGGTCCCCCCTGAGTCTCCTCTTCTCCAGGCTGAACAACCCCAGCTCCCTCAGCCTCTCCTCATAAGACTTTCCTTCTAGTCCCTTCCCCAGCCTCGTTGTCTCCTCTGGACCTGCTCCAGAACCTTGAAGTGAGGGACACAGTACTCGAGGTGAAGGCATGAATTATGGTACTTAGTCCTCTATTGCTCATTTTGGCTGGCCATTTAAATAGCTTCTTTGTTCAAAAAGGCTCCAAAACAGGGCTCTCTCTACCTTAGCGTGGTAAATGATTCTTGTCATGACAATCTCTGACGGAGTGCAGTGATATTCCATAAATGCTCAGGGAAGGAAATGAAATTATAGGAACATTTAGACCCACTTTACCCACTTACAGATTTATTTAAAAAAAAAGTAATATTTACATACTTAGGTGAGTGATAAACAGTGCTGCTTATGTAATGTCATAAGCCCAACAGCAACTCACAACCACCATTTGTAACCATCCTCAGCACTTTCTAATGCACTTCCCAGTTGCTCCATCATCTTGTCGGTCCCGTTCGCTGTGTCCTGATGTGAATCCAGCAGATCCAGCTGAGAGGAAATGTAGAGGGGTTTTATAGAAACCATTCACATTGGAATGTGGCCAGTACCTCCCAAGTGGAGCAAAGTTAACCTTGAAAAATGCCAGCAGTTATTTAGATGTTTAGTTCAAGGCTGCTGTCTCCAAATTTGGGCAAATATAACTCTCAAAGTGCAGTTAATCACTTTGGACTTTGGGACAACTGGAAGTGCCATTGGATATGAAAGTTGTGTGCATTAGTGTCTTTTGGAAAGACATTTTTGCAGGTACAGCTCTGACACCTCATGTTTTTCTTGTTTCTGGGCACATCCTTGAAGAGTGGGGGGGGTTGCCTTTTTTTTTTCCCCTTGAAAGGAGAGAACATGAGGGCTCTGTGTTATTTGAGGACACTGCAGACTGGTCCCTGACACTTTGCATAGCGAATTTCAGCAGCAACACATCAAACTGAAATGCCAGTTTCTTGCTGGTTTGGTGTTGCGTTGGGACACACGTGCAGGGTGCACTGACAGAACCAGAGGGAACGGCCTCGAGCTGGAACAAGGTGGGGTTAGACTGGACATTAGGGAAAAATCCTTCCCGGGAAGAGTGGGGAGATCTTGGAATGGGCTGCCCAGGGAGGGGGGTGAGTGGCCAGCCCTGGGTGTGTTTCAGCATCGCTGAGATGTGGTGCTGGGGGAGATGGTCTAGGGGTGACCTTGTAGAGTAGGGTTAAAGGTTGGACACGGTGATCCCAAGGGGCTTTTCCAACTACAGTGACTCTGTGATTCTGTGTCTGTTCAGTTCAGCCTTAAACAGAGACAGGATCCCTGTGGCTAATCTGACATCACTGATACGCTTTTCTCTGACTGTACTTGAGGTCTCATTCTCCAGCAGATGAGACTTCTGTGATTTCTCCTAAGTATTCATCAGCCCCCACACTCCAGAACAGAGCTTTTCTCCTCTGTTCTTCCCAAATGCTCTTGGACAACACATAATGGGCCTGTGATGCAGCTTCCCTGGCTAGATGTGGTGGGATGATTTGCAGCTTGGCTGTAAACGAGTGGGACCTGGAAGAGAGCCCAGATTCCAGAGCAAATCTGCTTTTTTTTTGACAAGTACAGTGTGAGAGTCCTTAGGGGAGATGAAAGAAGATGGGGACTGTAAAGTGCAAGGGGAAAACTTTGAATCTGGAAAAACAAGTTTCCCTGTTGCTCCTGGGAATTTTAAAAGCAGGGTGGTGTTTCTGATGCACTGTGACTCCTCCTGTGCTGTCTCGGACGGTGAGACCTTTGTGTTCGAACCGCATCCACCGGCGAAACATCAGTGGGGATTATCCGAGTGCCTCTCCCAGATAGGAACAGGAACTGTGGGGGCTGCTTCCTTTGCCACGGGGAACTGTGGAGTTTGAGGCCCTGTGTCTGCTGCCAGAACCTTTCTGGGATTGTGGCCACGCTTCAAAACCTGAAGGTCTGAAAACAGTGCTTTCCTTGCAAGGCAGTTGTAATGCTGGTGGCTGCAGGAAGTGTGTAAACTTTTCCCAGCACTAGGTTCACATAGTTGGAACGATGAGGGACAGTAGAGACTGGTCTGAAAGACTTGTGAGGATATGATCTTGGTGCTCAGCCTTGCTTGTTTCAAAGTGGACCTCTCAGTTCAGTGCTCAGGTGTTGCTCACTCTCCTGGATGCTTCTTGCTTGCGCTGCAGCTTCCTATGACCTTGTAGAGTTGATCTGGAGGAATAGCAAAGAGGATGCCTTGGAGAAATGCCCACAGGCTCTGAGGTCATAGCCCTCTCCAGAGTCTAGAAAGCTGGTTGGTTGGTTGGTTGGTTGGTTGGTTGGTTGGTTGGTGAAACCTCCTGCCATCGTATGAAAACGAGTCCAGCCAGAGACTCTCGGTCATTGTACAGGAAAGTGGGGCAGGACGTGACAAAACTCCTGGCAACAGATGGCATTTGTCATTACCTGGGAAAATAACACTTGAACTTCTCCAAGTTTCTCCAAGTTACCTGTCTCTGGAAGGTTTTTTCTTTCCATGGAAAGATACTTTTGCCTTTCTTCACCCCAAACTTTCTGCCATTTAAAATAGCAACCCAGGCAGTGGCAAGCTCCGTGTCTCTAAGGCTTAAATGTTTTCACTGCAGGTCAGATAACGTTTCTGTTGTGTATTATTTTCTGTTTCTAAAAACTCAAGATGAAATAGGTCAGGGAGAGAGCGGAAGATCAATTTTTAACCATTTCTAAACAAACTGCACATTTTAGCTCAAGAGATCTCAAGTGACAACTTCCGACAGGTCTCTGTGACCTTTCTTTGCCTTGCTACCTATCAATAACCTCCTGTCTCTTTTGCTACAGAGTCATTTCAGGTTGTTGTGAGAGGCAACGGATTTCGACATGCCCGCAACGTTGACAGAGTGCTCTGCAGTTTCAGGATCAATGACACCGTTACTCTCAGTAAGATGCTCTGATTTTTTGTATCTGACTCTGCACTGGCAAGCACTTGCTTGCAAAACATTTTGGATCCTTAAATATGTTGACTGTGAGGGTAATCATGGTGGGGTGAAGGAAGAGCTAATAATCTGCAGAATACAGAAGAGTTTGGGGGTGTTTTGAGTAAATTTGCTGGTGGTATCGTACGCTGAGACTCTGACAGCAGGTATGTGGATAGGTACACGGGAGCAGTGGAGGACAAAATCCAGAAGACAAGAAACTTGTCTGTAAAGAGGATCTACATGTGTCTTGCTGGGTTAAGTATGCAGTGAGATCGGGTCTGTTTCTCTCCTTACCTGTATTTTGTGGTACTTAGCAGGCCAGGTCATGCAGCTGAAGTAAACACTCTTGTTGGAAGCTGTATTGCAGCAGGGGCTCCAACCAAAAGGTATTGCTGTGCTTCTAGGGGTGCAACGTGCACAGATTTTTCCTCTATGGAGCTCACTAAGCAGAAAAAGCAAAGCAAGAGAAGTGAACTGGACCCTGAGTGTCTGGTCTTTTGATGAAGTGTACTGAGAGTCGTTTAGCTGGAAGAACTCATGATCCTATTGTTCTCATCACAGAACAGTTCTGGTTGGAAAAGACCTTGAAGATCATCAAGTCCAATCATTAACCTAACACTGCCAAGCCTACCACTAAACATACCATGCCTGCTAACCTACACAGGAAGCCAAGAAAGCATAACTCATATCTAATACCACCAGTGACAGTAGAATTCACCTTCTTTGACATGGAATCTATTCAGAAGCTTCCTGATTGTTTTGGAGGCAGTCCTGACCCTTTTGAGTATAACATAAATATGTGAATTAATCTATTAAGAATCAGACAGATGTGAGGCTAATGGCTCAGTGCTGGACTTGCTTGTGCCTTGAGCATCTGTGTGCTTTGCTGTTGGGAGCAGGGGCACAATTTGCTGAGGCTGATTGCCCTGTGAGGAATGAATGGCACTGAGCGTTCAGGGCAGGTATGTTTATAGCACAGCGGGTGCAGGAAATTTGTCCTGGGTGGATTTTGTAGTGTTGTGCTGGTCCCCTCTGCAGCAGGCAGGTTCTGGGGTTGCCAGAAAGCTTGGCTGGCTGTTGTTCATGGTTTCTTCATTCAGTTGTGGTGTTGAGGACATGAAGAGCAGGAGGAAGAATGAGGGGGGAATGGGGAAGGAGAGGGATCCGAGTGAAAGCACTGGGGTGTGGGGAATATGGTGAATTAACTGGTTTGGAGACATCTCCTTGCAGCCTGGAGATAAGTGCTGGAGATATGTGAACAACTGAGAGGTGGCTTGCTAAAAAGAACAGCAGAGGTAGGCACAGGTTCCTGCCATTACTTTTATGCTCCATAAAACCAGACCCAAACCTGACACATGGCCAGAACTCCTTAAATCTGGTTCTTGGCTGCATTTAGGTGTTGAACCATGTTTGGTTTCTCCCCCGAGTTCAGATCCGAAGTTTTGTTTGGATCATGTGTTATAAAATCTGTAGTTCTCTAGAGACGGGCACGAAACATTCCGTTCTCTCTCCACCTGAAAGGCTCCAATGGAAATGAAATTTCTCTTCAAATATTGAGAAGTTTTCTCTTCATCACAAGTCTAAAGCCATGTGGTGCAAACACAAAAGCCTTTGAGTTTGGTTGCTGGCAGCTGACAGTTTGTAGCATTCTTAGTTTGCATGTCTGCTGTCCTTTTTTCAATGAAAACATGAATATCCCATATCAAACATGTGATTTGGATGAAAACTTCCATTTTGTGGAGACACTACTCTCAGCTCAAGAGAAAAGCTAGTTTGAGCTTGAGGATTTCTCAAGCAGTTGTGTTTTATGCTAAGAAATGCATGGACATGTAAGAAGGAAGTCACAGGAGTTACAAGACCCCCACTCAACGTGGCAGAAGCCCCTAAATCTGCAGGATTTAGGAGTGCCCACGTCACTCTGCTGTAACTTGGCTTGGCCTTGTTTAAAGTCCTGAACATCCCTCAGGCTAGATATCCCTTTGAGAGGCTGTTGGAGGTCTCTAAAGCAAGACTGATTGGGACCCCCAGGGGCCAGATTTGCAACCTGTGTGGCAGGGGATATGATCTTGGTTTGGTCCTTCCTTAGTGGAAGGACACCATTACTCTGTATTCCCCAAACTGCTTTCCATTTCCTCTGCTTTCGAGAGCTGCAGCACAAAGGTCTTCGAGCACGAGTCCAGAATGCCTGAAAAACTTGGATCTTGGGCTTAAGTTGAGCTTTTTATTAGGAGCTTTAAAATCAATCTGTATCTTGAAGTTGGTGTCTGTGAGAATGTATCTCAGTGTTTGGCTTTACTGGAGCCTGCAGCTCCAGCCTGAGGTCTCAGCATGCCCTTGTGGCACTTGGCAAACAGCTTTACAGAAGAGTTAACCAAATGGGAATTGTATGGAAGCCTTGTGGAGATTGGATAGCTCAGCTATTTTTGTTTGCTTGAAACCTCTCAGCCTCTGACTGTATCTGGGAGGGAGGTATTTTTAAAGATAACACTAAGCCAATAGTTCCTGAAACCTTAAATTATCCCAGATGAGATGTAGACCAGCACAGCTAGGACTTAGCTGAGGTTAAAGGCATGAGCTAATAGATTTTCATTGGGATTATTGGCAGAGAAAAGTGGCAGGTGAAGAGAGCATCGCCTCATAATGTTCATAGCTATGGGATAAAAAAAAAAGAGGAACATCTGTAGAAGCCATGAAGAATATTTGGCTGAACAGAGCTGTAATGAGATGCATGTTCAACAGCAGAGCATTTTCTGCCAGCAGCAGGACCTGGGAGAATTGGTTTCAGACTGCACAGAGTTAAAAGTGATTATCCAGTGCAGTGACTTGGGAGTGCTTTGTGGGGCTGAAACGCCTTTGTCTACCCAGACTGTGAGGGGTTCAGCAAAGAGAGTTCTGGGCGTTGAGGCAGCTCTGTCCTAGGGAGTTTAAAACTGAATAGAGACAGATTGGTGAGGAAATGGCTGCAGCACAGCAGAGGTGGGGCTGGAACTTCTGTCTTCTAGTGAGTGCTCTGGACTCTTGGCCAAAACTCATCCTTTGCACGAACTAGCCTGATTTATTGTTTTTCAGCACCGAGTACCAGAACTGAGGGAAAATGAGGAAGAGACAGTGGGAGCAGGACTTTGCCACGTACCAGTGGAGAGTGAGCTGTACAGGGAGCTGTATCCCCAGACTGCCCAACAAATGCCTTCTAAAACTTGTGTTCTGTTTTTGAGCCCAGCAGGTTGCTCCATTTTCCCCATCTTTCCATTCCTCCTGGCAGCACAGTACTTTTCTTGTGATATCTTTACTTTCTCACAGCCTGGTCACTCTTAGCACGGGAACGTTTTGCCTTCCAGTTCCACTCTAATCCCTGATTTCCTGACTTGATCATGTCACTTTAACCCTCCACTGAATCTTTTATTTTCTCCCAGCAGCTTTTCCCTCTTTCTGCTGTGGTACTAGAGAATGTCCATCACTGTGTGCAAACTCCATCAGGTGGTTTTGGGGCTGTGACCTTTCTGAAGGACATGACCTGTGCCTCTAGTTTCACCCAGGTGAAAACATACCCCAAGGTGAGCCTGGCATCCTGATTTGAAAGGTGGCTCGAGAAATAATATGAAAAACAGGAATACAAAGCCAGGATAAACAGCCACACTTCCTTCCAGTGCTCTCCTAACCTCCAACATAGCAGTGTAAGAACTTTTAAAACAGGAGTCCTGTGCATTGCCCTCCAGCAGATTTCTCTGCTGCTGTCCAGGTGGGTGTGGAGGAAGAAGCACAGAGCAGTCAGGAAGCTTGGGCTGAGTGAGGAGCAGACTCTCTGTGCAATGTGGAGCTTTACCAAGCTCGCCACCGTGGACTTCAGGAGAGTAGACTGACCTCTTTTGGGGTCTGCTTGGTGGAGTACCATGGGAGGAAGCCCTGAGTGGGAGAGGGACCCAAGAAAGCTGGACAGTATTCAAAGACCACTTCCTCCAAGCCCAGGAGCATTGTGTCCCTAAAAAGAGGAAGGCAGGCAAGAATGCCAGGAGGGCTGCATGGGTGAACAAGATGCCCCTGAATGCACTTAAAGGCAAAAAGAAAACCTGCAGAGAGTGGAAGCAAGGACAGGTAGACTGGGAGGACTACAAAGAACTTGTCCATCTAGGGATCAGGTTAGGAAAGCTAAAGCACAGGTAGAGATAAATCTGGCCAGGGACATTAAGTGCAATCTGTGCAAATAAGCAGAATAGAGCTTCTGGTAAGAGCTCTGAGATTGCAGTGGAGCTGTTGTGTTGCTGGACCACAGCTCCTGCCCGGGAGTGACCCTCTGCTGCTGCAGTGTGTGCTGCTGCTCCCCTGGGCTGCCACTTGTGAGCACGAGCAAATGAATAGCGTGGTGCTTTGCCAAGTGCTGTGAGTAGTTTCTGAGCTGTATGTGCTTGTGGAGCAGAGCTGTGTGCTCAGCAGATGAAGCCATGAGAGAAAAAGTGATTCCTTCCAGATCCCTTCTCTCCATCTAGAGATTGTTATGCATGTGATATCACGGTTCAGTGCTTATCTGTCTCTTCCCACTGTCCCCTGACTCTGCTCTGAATGGCTTTGGCATTCAGAGCTCATGTGTCCCTGCACAAAGCAGAGCAATGATCTCAATGTGGTTTTCATTACAGCATTAACAAAACATTTCTTATTTATGGGTCTTTCTCGTAGTCAGTTTCTGTAGCTCAGAGAGCGTTCCAGTGTCTTTCTGCATTCCTACCTCCCCACAAAATGGGTTTGAAATAAAAACTTTGCTTGCAGAGTTGTCACAAGGAGTGGCATGAGAGGAGGAGTCAGCCAGGAGGACCAGAGACTGCGCTTTGGTAGGCAGTGCAGAGAGTTTGGAGGTATTTTGTCTCATCTGAGGTGACAAAGGGACGAGGGAAGTGCTCAGGCTCACGGTGACTCAGGGCTACCAGTCTGCAGTGGGCTGGGGTACGGACAACACTTCTTAGCACGGATCTTCCCGAGGGACTCTTAGGTGAGAGCAGCTGGACTCCCACCCCAGCCTGGCTGCACGAGTCTGATCGACCAGACTCTTCTCCAGCAGAAACAGAAGACGAGGTCAAAGTGTTTTCTGAGGTGTACTTTAGTTGAACACAAATCCTAAACACAGGGGTAACTGAAGGGATTGTTAGCCTGTGCTACACGGGAAGTGTGGCAAGCAGCTTTTGCAGCCTTTCTGGACAAAACCACCGCTGATACTGCGAGTCCAACGATCAGCACTGGTGGTGGTGGCAGTTTGGGAACACTGTGCTTTCTTGAGCCCTTCTGTAAGGGATCATTGCTGTCAGTTTGCAGCAAGCCAGCCAGTCCTTGGATGAACCATTAACCAAAGCAAAGGCTGTTAGTTTGGTGGTATGGCTAAAAGAAAGCACTATCTGTCTTGGTCACCTTCTTTGGGTTTCTATGCCTCTCTTTTATTGAGGTTTGCTCTTCTGTGTTCAAACCTCATGCATATATCGAGGCTTTTATTATTATGGTTGGGAAGCACTCCAGGTCCTGGCTCGCCAAAAGGTTACACCCTGCTAATGGCAAGAGAAACTATTCACTAATGCTGGGAATAATAGATTTTACAGGCTACAGATAGTTGTTAAAAGGTGTAAGAATGCTGGATAGTGAATAACAGGAATTTGAGCAGTAGAAAGTACCTTACTGAAAGGGCATCCACAGAAAGCAGACGTATTTTTGTGAGGTGTTTGACCCTTCTCCAGTCTTGCGTGCTGCTCTGAACGCCTTGTGCCTCAGGACTGACTGTGTGTGCTGTGTCCTGTGGGGAGTTATATGGTGCTTGATGGCATGACTAGAGGTGCACAGGTAAGGAACAAATTGTGCCCACGTCTGTGGACAGACTTGCTCAGAAATGAGGCACTGCAATATTTCCTGAAGATCACAGAATCACTCGGGTTGGAAAAGCCCCTTGGGATCATCGTGTCCAACCATTAACCCTACTCTACGAGTTCACCCCTAGACCATAGATGTCCAAGTCCTGCCCTTGATTGATGTCTGAGTTGTGATCAAGGCCTGGGCATCCTTTCTCTAGACTCAGTAAAGGAGGCCAAGTGATTTCTTCACGGTCACACGGCCAGCTCGGGGCCGAGCCGAGAACAGAACTCTCTTCCTGGGCAGCAAAGGCAGCGACACTGGGTGGAGCGCCCCGCTCCCCGCCTTCCGCAGCCCTCCCACTCCTGGTGTCAGCTGCGAGGAATCCAAACCACAGCGTTCACATTTTGGCACAAGCCCTAGAGTTTGGGAGCCATCGGGCCCATCTCTCACTGCACAGGAACACAGCAAGCTTTTTTTTTTTTCTGAAGCAGAAGAGAAAAGCGGCGTTCTCTCAAATGCATCCTGCAGACGCAGATGCAATGGCAGCTGAGAAGTGTTGTTTTATTTGGTTTCCCTATGCAAGTTTTCCAGGAAGGCGTCAGATGGCCAGAGTTATGCAAACCAAATGGAGCTTCTTTTGTTTAGAGCGAAGGAAAATAGTCACTCATTTTTGTGGTGAAACACAAACATTCTCCAAACAAAATAATCTCTCCCTGTAGCCGGCCTGGCCAGCCATGAGTTCCCTCTTGGGACTCAGCCTGATAAACTTTCGAGAGAGGCATCGACTTTAATGCAAGTTGGGGGTGGGAAGGGAGAGAAAGAGAAACAAAAAGCTAATGAGACCTAAGTAAAAGGCCTTGCAGAATTAAGCCAGCTTTTGTTTCAGTGGGTGCTAGCATGAAGAATTCTTTGGCCTTTGCAGCCAGCGTTAGCAGAGGAGACAGCAAGACATGGTCTTCATTCTCTTGGCACGTGTGCACTGAGACAATGCTGTATATTTCGGGGAGTTACTGGTACCTTCATGAATCAGGGTGAGAACATCACTGCAGAGGCAGATAGATCACCATGGTCCATCTCTCTAGCTCGTGCACAGTGGGAAATGCCACCAGTGGGCTGGGTAACCCCACTGCAAACCAGAGTGCCTGTGTGTGATGCAAGCCCATCACAACTCCAGTGCCCGTGCTGCAGGCAGTGGGAAGTGAGGGGTGTGATTGTATCACTGCATGCTTGAAATGCCTCTTGTATGCCTGCCTCTTTTTGTGAGAAAGTCATCTTCTAGACTGTAGGAAGGCTAGTGAAGGAATACCCTGTGCTAAAAACATCTGCTCCTAATGTTCAGCGTCACTCTGTGTTCTTGCACTGAGGCTGTGGGAAAACAGCATGAATATGGGACTTCCCAGGCCAACAGCAGGAGCAGGGATCTAGAGGGATCACAGGAGCTTGGAGCCTGCTGGCAGCAGGTGAGCCACGATGCAGAAGCAAAGCCTGTGTGGGAAAACCATATGGCTGGTGAAAATGCTTCACTTTCAGCTGTTTGTCCGTGTCAAACAGCCTGTAATAAAATAGCTGCTGTGGGTATCCCAAAAATTCCAGAGTGTATATGTACGTGTGGGATTTGCTGGGAGCTGGAAACACAAGGAAAACTTCAGGGCAGGTTACAACTTTTTGTTACCATTTCATGGAGCATAAAAAGTAAACTTTATTTCTTCAGGCAAGTTGGGAGATGTTCTGTATTTCTGCCAAAGCAAAGAAATACACCAGCATGAAAGAGGGATTATATTTTGTGATAGGAATTACTGGAGCAATATTACTGCTTTCTAAAGTTCTCTATTCAGTGGAAACCTTTCTTTTAGGAATGTCTGGGAAATAATACTTGACTTGGTGAGTCCTCCTTCTGCACAAGGGGACACACCCCTGTAGTCTGTATCTCTTTATGCCTCATCCACTGGAGTGAAATGTGCTGTGAGACCCTGCTTCTGAGCGAACTCTGCTGAGCTAACCCCTGAGAATGGGGCCAAGGTCAGTAGTTCTCTGCTGCCCGTGCCCTACTCATGATTAGACAGCATCCCCGTGAGCAAACTGATCTTGGCAGCCAAGTGAAGAGTGAACCAGGCTCACAGCTGATGCAGAAATCGCTTCAGAGAAGGTTGCCACGTCCTCTCTGGCTTGTGTCTCTTCGCGGCCTTTCCGCCGCCACCTTAGCTGGAGTTGTAACGTGCACAAGTTTCCTCAGAAACGCCAGGCCAGGTGCTCAGAACAGTTCAGCTCTTCATTAGATTGCTAAATGATTTAAACTTTTTATCCGTGCCCCTTTCCATTCCCTGGTGCTGTCGGTGAGGCACTGAACATTGTGACCTTGCCCTCACATCACCAGTGTCGCGTGCACCCTGGGCAGCTGTCGAGTACACTCTGCAGGGGAGAGGAGCTGGCAGGTGCTGATGAGCTGGACTCCTGTTTCAACAGGGCCCCGTTGAATGAAGGTCTCTTCTACTCTGCGGTGTCCAGAGCAGGGCCAGGAGGATGCTCAGAGGGCTGGAGCACCTCTGCTATGGGGACAGACTGAGAGAGCTGGGGTTGTTCAGCCTGGAGAAGAGAAGGCTCCGGGGAGACCTTCTTGTGGCCTCCCAGTATCTGAAGGGGCTCCAAGAAAGCTGGGGAGGGACTTGTTAGGCTGTGGGGCAGTGACAGGACTGGAGGGGATGGATTAAAACTAGAGAAAGGTCGGTTCAGGTTGGACATGAGGAAGAATTTCTTCCCCAGGAGGCTGGGGAGACACTGGCAGGGGTTGCCCAGAGAGGTGGTGGAAGCCCCATCCTTGGAAGTGTTTCAGGCCAGGCTGGCTGGGGCTGTGAGCAACCTGCTCTAGTGGGAGGGGTCCCTGCCCATGGCAGGGGGGTTGGAACTGGGTCAGCTTTAAGGTCCCTTCCAACCCTGACTGTTCCATGATTCTATGATTCTATATAGTGATAAGATTCAAGACTTGGCCTCAGGGTGAGATTTGAACGGGACAGGCTGGAGAGGCAAAGGGGAAGGAGAGGAGGGGATTTCAAGCACAATGAAAATTTTAATGGGAACAATTGTTGGAAGCTGGTGATGTTTGGTAACAGGTCGTGTCAGCTCCGTAAGCAACTCTGTAGAAGGTCCCAGACATGGTTCTGTGTACAGCTGGCAGAAAGCTTTCTGATGCAGTGACGTGCTTCTGGAAAACGCTGATTCGGCAGAATCAACCCCTTCTGAGGCAATGTGTGGTTTCCAGTCAAAAAAACCAAAACCCACCCAGCCTGTCAGCCTGGTTTTCTGCCAATCTGTCCAATCTCTGGTCAGCCGGCAAATAGTCTGGGAAGTTCCTTGGGATCCCCATCTCTCTGACACCAGAGTGATGGCAAAAAGCTCAGGTTTAAGTCTACAAAATAAAAGTGTTAGCTGATGTTCCTGTTTCCCAGGAATAGCTTATTGATCATTTTCCTCACTGCACTTTTAAAACGGCAGTATAATTCATAGAATCATAGAGTGTTAGGGGTTGGAAGGGACCTCGAAAGACCATGGAGTCCAACCCCCCTGCCAGAGCAGGGTCACCCAGACCAAGTCTCACAGGAAGGTGTCCAGGCGGGGTTTGAACGTCTCCAGAGAAGGAGACTCCACAGCCCCCCTGGGCAGCCCGGTCCAGGCTCTGCCACCCTCACAGTGAAAAAGTTTTTCCTTGTGTTTACCCTAAACCTCTTGTGCTCCAGCTCACTCCCATTTCCTCTTGTCCTAACATTGGATGACACTGAGCAGAGCCTGGCTCCATCCTCCTGACACTCGCCCTGAACATATTGATAGACATTCAGGAGGTGCCCCCTCAGTCTCCTCCAGGCTAAAGAGCCCCAGCTCTCTCAGCCTCTCCTCAGAAGGGAGATGCTCCACTCCCTTAATAATCTTGGTGGCCCTGTGCTGGACTCTCTCCAGCAGCTCTGTGTCCTTCTTCAGGCTGGAAGGTTTGATTTAGGTCCTGATGATCCTGCCTTGAAGTGCAAAATTTTCCATAATACGCGATTTCCTCACTCGGCTCTTTCCAATTTTACACAATCTCTTGCAAGTCCATCTGGTCTCCTGTACAAAGCACCCATGATGATTTACTCTGACCATTCACAAAGCTTTCTGTCTTCAGTTTCATTGTGGCTGAGCTGTGTGGTGTCAGAGATGCCAACAGCAGCTGTAGGAAGGGCAAAGGTGCTGTGTGCAGGGTGCGGGTGACCGGCAGCACAGGGCTCCTGATTGCCCGGAGGCACTGGGCTCTGCAGGGCAGGTAGTCCTCAGCCCTTTCATACCAGCCTGGCACAGGGGCCTTGTGGAATGATGTTTCACAGAGAGCTGTGGCAGCCTGAAAATGAGACAGTTTCCACAAAGGCTCTGCAAAGAAATGAGGAAGAAGGGCCAGCTGCAACTTCTCCCCATCTTTCTCAGAGGGGTGAATGTGAAGTGGTGAATTTTTTTCCTCAGGTGCAGGGTATCTGCTCTTACCTTCTGTTTACCCTGTAACTCTGTGGGCTCCAGTCTCAGAACAACTGCTGTGCAGCAGCTTTTTATGCCTCCCACAGTGCTTGATCTTGTTTATGTATCAAGAATGTGGAAAAACATTATTGAAGCTTGGTCTTTAAGGCCTCTGTGACTGACCTGGTAATATTTCTTTCTTCCAGATGAGAAGCCTTTTGTAGTGGAAGACACCTACTTACTCTGCCCAGCACCTGTGCTACAAGAAGTTGGCATGTATGTGTTCTCTACATACTCAGTTATTTACTTTGCCTGGGAGAAGATGGGTCTGTGTCACCTCACTATATTCTGCTGTTCTCTGTGCATCTAACTCTGACAGTGTCGCTTGTGCTTGTTGGGTTGTCAGCTGTGCTTTGGAGCACAGGGAAGAGAGCACATCAGTGTGAATTAACCTGTACAAAAGGTTTTTCTGTGAGGAAAAAAAAACCCCAATAAACCAGGATCCCAGGTTCCAGAGGATATTACCTAGTAGAGGCCTGTGGCTGGATAGGATGGCTGGCCTAACTTGCTTCTTGTGATTTTTTTCAGGGAAGCAGCTCTTCAAGTCAGTATGAACGATGGTCTGAGCTTCATCTCCAGCTCTGTCATCATCTCCAGCACACACTGTGTAAGTTTTTGATCCATGTGCCTAAAATGATTCAGTAAGATGGTGGTACTTAGCAACAGATAAGTTTGTTAACACCAGTATCAAGGCTTCCAAGTAAGCCTGGTGTGTGAAGGACCTGTTTCCCTCTTTTAAAGGTGAGTAACGTGACATTTTGTGTATCATGTGTGCCATAATGTGGCAAAGCTCTTGAGTCTTCAGTAAACACCTTAGGCTCCATATCTGCTGCAGGATGCAGACCAGAACAGGACTGGTGGTGGTCTGAAGGTGTCTACACCAGCTCATGCACTGCACGGTGAACAAGAAGCAGGCTTCCTCAGCTGGCTTCCTTAGCAAGTCTGTTTCCTCTACAGCAACTGTGCTGCTAATCGTGAAAGGCACACAGCAGTTGTGCTCCCACCCCCTGGTTACCCTACTGGTGACCAGTATGGCTGCCAAAAACAAGTGGGAGATTCTCCGCTGAAGTAGCTGGCTTATGGCTAGCATCCCTCTCTGCCAGGGGTCAATCGCTGAGTCGCTGCTGGAATCAGGCAAAGCACAATGAAAACATTTCTAATTCTTGGTATTGCTGAAGATGCTGCTTCTTTAAGTCGTGGCTGTTGGGAATAGAGCACGAACTGTCTTGTGCTGAAGGTGGTAGAGGAATTCACTTTTAATTCAGAGCAGTTCTTCAGTGCACTCAACTTTACTCGTCCACGGGAAGACATCATCATCTGTACAGGCACAGGCTGAGGTGCTGCTTTACTTCTCCAGGGTACTGACTTCAGCTTTTTTGGGAAGCCAGAGGCAAGCTCGACAGAGTCTTGCAGATCTCTCCCCAGTCTCTTTCCTCCCTGTCCAGCAGAGGCACACTGTGTTTCTGTGCAGAACTGAAAGGCTGAGTTGTGTAACAGCGGATTACCAGCAGGCTGCTGTGCTCCACAAAGCCTGATGCACAAGCTGAGAAAAGTCTTTTGTGTTACTTGCTCTTGATACTTGTTCAACAAGGACAGGATTGTATGGATCGGAGCTTACATGAGGGGTTACGTTCCTAAACTTATAAAGAATTCCTTATGCCTTAAAAGAAGGGAATTGATTTTGTTAGTTAATTTTTTTGGTTCAAGTTCACGTTGCTTACTGGCAAAAGTGTGCTTGCGTGTTGTCAGCAAATTACAGGAATATTTTCCTATGTTTTGTTCATATGAGGCAAGACCTGGGGAAGAATTTTTAGAGAAAAGTTATTCCTTTTTGATACGCTTTCTTCCGGGGATAGGATTATTATTTCTAGATTAAAGGAGATTAAATATCTGTCCCTTTCCTAATAGCTGTAAGAAACATTTGAAAATGACTGTGCTTCACAGCAGTGCCCATTACCCTGATTCCTCCAGACTGGGAAACTGGATTTGCAGTGCAGCTAAGCACAGAGAATTCAAATCCAAATCCAGAGCCTTTATCCAAACCTGGATGCAGCGACGTTCAGCGGCTGCTCTGAAAAGTAGATTGCAGGCTTCCCTAAGTGAAAAAGTTTCTTCTGGGTAAACAGGCCTTTTGTCTCTGTAGTTGTGTTTATTGTGCTCAAGTTCTTAAAGATGAAACTGTTTAGAGAGACTGGAGTCCTCTCTTCAGGTCACAGGGCTCGAGCCCTGGAAATGCCCGTACACAAAATGTGCACCAAATGACTTGTTTAATTGACTGCAGACCTGAAAGTTAAGTCTGTTTGAAGAGCTGCAGCTGAAGTGGGACAGGCAGAAAGCTGTGGAATGAAGTATTGGTAACAAAGAGGGAACAAACCAAGGTTTTCCTTCCTGTGTGCAAATTAGCAATCAGTGCTTTGGGTTTCCTCTCTGTGCTGTATTTCAGAAACAGGCCGGTTTGGGAAGCGGTCTGGAGTGTCGTCTTCACAAAGCTTCCCACATGCCAGTCAGCAGTGACTTAGCGTGGCAGCCCCACACTCACTTTGATGCAAACACCAAACCCATTGCTCTCCAGAAATGGCTATTTAATGGGAGAAGCAGCAAAGCAAGGGGTTTGTCAGCCTGATAAGTGTTACCATTTATTTATTTTCTTAGGTATCTCCACAACAAAACCTTCCTATGCAAATAATCTGCAAATGTCTCATTTTCCCTACGAACAACCCCCATCCTGTTCTATGAACTACCCATTTCCAAGGACTTTCTGGAGGTAATCCAGGGAGAAAAATTCAATTAAGAGCATAGCTGAAGCAGACAGCTACATTCCCAGCAAGTAAAGACTAAAAATGAACAATCAAAAAAAGTCAGTCAGACTTTTGACCCTTAAGTTATGAATGTGTGTGTTTGAAGATTAGGACAGAGGGAGCCTAGATGCTGAACTTTCTAATAAGCTTTTTTATCACCCTAGCTAGGAAAAAAATTTAGTGTAGGCTTTTCATGCTTAGGAAACTGGGCCAGTTTTTCACAGGTTAATAAAGCAAAGCTGTTTTATGCTAGCATAGGTCCTGACCTTTGTTTAATATCTAAGGTCTCCTAGGAACGAGGCAGCTAAATAAATGTCAGTTTTCTTGAACAGTGAAAACTGTATAAGAAAGAAACCACTTTTCCTCTTAGACAGGCAGGACTGTTTGGAAAGAAAGCAAGAAAGAAGGGATCAAAGCCTTTGCCTTTTCTAGAAGCTCATCACAGCTTCTCTGCTGTAGCTCCGCGAGACCCGGTTCCTGCGATTGCCAGGAGTGGGGAGGGAAGAGCACTCAGTGCTCCTGTGCTTACCTTGTGTTTCCCAACACCGAGTGCCAGCTGCTGAAAATGGGGTACTGGGATTTTTTGCTTTACCCAGTGCTGTCATTTTTGTGATGTTGGCAGTGAAAGTGCATTTCACAGACTATGCCTCCATGTTTCAGTATGAACGTGAGCGCGTGGCAGAAAGCGGTCAGTGCGCTTGTCCCCTGTAGGAACTGTCACCGGTCTGTGTCTCTGAGTGCAATACTGCACATCCCTCTCTGCTATATGCTGACTCCCTCTGGGAACAGGGCTTTTGCTCCAGCCCATATTGCCTAACTGAAGTAAGTATTTGCATTTTTTCCTCTTGAGGTGTAAAATCTGCTACAGCATTTCAAGAGGGAGAAAAAGAGGGAAGGTTGGGGATGGAGATGTATGTAATGGCTGATTTCACCTCCACCTCAGAGACACTTAAATCCAGCTCCCTTTCCAGCATTAAGTGATTCTACTTGTCAAAGCTGTCAACACCAAATTTGACCTCACTGTTTGAACACTGGTTGGGTTTTGGGGTTTCTTGTTTTCTTTAAAGGAGTCATACATCCAGGTAAAACAGCCTCCGAGCTGTCTACCTGTGCTTTCAGATCTGGCCACTTTGGAATCCCCTGCCTGGACTGCAGGTGGCCTGTTGTGCTCTGGGGGACTTCTACTTTCCCCAGCTTTCTGCTGCCTGAGATGTGACAGCTTCAAGGTTTGCTGCCCCACAAAAAAAGTGCAAGGAGTGTCAGAAATTAAACAGCCTCGATTCTGTCACATTCCACCTTTTGCTTAATTGCTTGTGCTTTCCAGTATCAGAGTAGAAGTGTGACTGTAGGTGCTTTTATACCTCCTTTTCTGTGGGACTCAAGGAACTGCTGGTTTAGATTCTCAAATTAAATAGCCAGAAGTGCTTAAATTTTGTTTTTCAAAGTGAGTCTCCAGGCTTTCCTGCCATGTACTGCAATTCTCTCCTCTCTGTCAAAAGGTAATTGCTTTTTCATTTAACAAAAGAAAACAGAAGGAGGTGTGGGAGAGACTTGTAAATATGCTTTTGTTGCAGAGGATCTTTCAGTGTTGCCATTTTAAAGTACATTCTGGGAAAACTTGCAGTCACGTAGAAGTGATCTCAGCCAGATCAGGTGGAGCAAAATCTCCATTTAAAAAAGAATCAAAATTCTTCTCAGTTGGCCCAGTTATTTTCAAGCCTGAGGTGTGAAACAGTCCATAGGGGGGATTTTGTTTGGTTTTCTTCTTTGGCATTTTCAGTATGAGTTTTTAGAGGCAAGGGAGACGATTACACATCAGAGACCCGTTTAAATCTCTTGTGGTATCAGTCCAGAGTTGCACAAAATATCCAACAAATGTCACTCCAAATGCAAGCTTTGCAGAGTGCATATTTACCTCAAAGAGAAGCAAAAGAAAGAGTGCTTCAGAAACAGTGCTTTTGTTGTGGTTTGTTACAATCCTGGCTTTTCTACTGGTTGCGGTGACTCTAAGTGGGAAACCAGGCTGGACAACACCTTCAAGTGTCTGAGCATCTGTCTGTCCATCAGGGGTGGAAAAGAAAGGCACGAGGAGAGAAACGTGGGGCGATGCACCCGCTGCTCTGGGATTATGAAGCCAGCCTACCCCCTCCTCCCGGACAGCTGGGAGCTGCAGCACACACAGGTCTCAGAGATCCCCAAAGGATGCAGGGCACGAAGCTGCGTGTGCTTCATGGGGGGAGAAACTGTGAGGGCTGCATCCTGCTCACCCTCACGGGGTGCCTGCAGCAGCCCTGGACAGCCAGGCTCGGTCGGCAGCGGCCCGTACGCCAGTGAGGAGCTCTGGGAACAAAAAGGGGGTTTGCTTGTTGGAAGAATGCAGTGATTTCCATTTATCTATCAAAAAGGGGCCAGACACAGGAGCTGTTGTGGTTGGGCAAAGCATTTGTTTTATTAAATTATGGAATGCAGACAAAGCCCTCTGGCTTAGGGCAGAATGATACCGCATGGAAACATCAAGCTCACTTGTGCCCTCTCTGTGGATGGCCACGGCTATTTTTCATTCAAAGCCTTCGCTGACTGCACAGTCCAGACTGAGGATTACTGGTAAAGCTGCTCACAGTGGCTGGGTTTATTTCAGAAGCAAGAGGCTAACACTGTGTAAATCAGGGGCTGCAGACAGAAGTTTAATCCTGCTCCCCACTAACTTATGTATTACCCAGTTAAACTAAGTCGGGGCTGTGCTGAGTGTAATTTTGAGTGTAATTTGGCCTGGGCTATATGGCCACTGGCAGCTACCCCAAAAGAACAGGAGAATGGCTGGAATGAGTGTTCCTAAGGATTGGAGACAGCATTGCTGTTTATATGCTTAGCTGGGGGATAAGATGCCAGCATCTCCAGTATGACAAAGCTCAGCTGGCTGAAAGCACTTGATGAATTTGTCTCTTGGCTTGCTTGTCTGGGACAGTTACTAATTTATTTCTCTGAAGTTGGCTTTTCAATATCTGTACTTTTTAACTAATATTTTTCTTTCATTTGACAGTTCCCCGTGGGGGAAGGAATCCCTCCTTCCACACGGAGGGCAATGAAGCTGTGTTGTTTCTGCCTTACCTAAGCCAAAGTGAGCAAAACCACCCAGGCACATCCAGGAGAGCTCTGCTCCTGGCAGAAGGTGCTGAATGGCAGCCCTGAATATCCCGAAGGCTGCACAGGCCAGGCACACGTAGGGGCTGGGCATCGCTTCTGAAGAAGTGTCCTTGAGGCTGTGGCATCACCTTGGCCCAGAGAGAAGCTGGCCTTGTTACCCTGAGTTATTCTGGATAATCTCTTCTCTATAGAATCCAGTGTGGACTCAAACCCCTTCCTCCTTCCCACCCTTGGAATCAGTTGTGAGTGCTTGGACTGAGATTTCAGGAGCAGGCTACCCTTGAAGGCATTCTTTAGGAGACTTCTGGATCTACCCTTGGGCATCTGTTTAGCAACTAGGTCCTCCAGTTCTGAGTGTCAAGGAGGTATAATATAACTATTATAAACAATAGTTACCAGAACTTGCCAGGGTGGGGCTGGGCTGTCTGCTCTGCAGGGGAACACCAGAGTCTTCTGTGAAGGGTGCTAGCAGGGACCACAGGTACCAGTAAAGGAGTAACCTCCTCAGTGATTACAAGGGCTTCAGAAACAGCAGGGCACATTTAGGTGTGACTTCACAGCCCTTCAGTGGCATATGTTCCCATACTATGAAAGACTGGATTCTTGTTGCTCTGAACAGGTTCCTCTCTCTTAGCTTCTAATAGTAGAACTGGTTTAATGTCCCTGCTTTTACAGAAGAGATATTCAGGCAGAAAACAAAGATTAATGCAGCCTCCAGTCCCAGTCTGGAAGCTGACACATTGCTCCAGGTGTTATCATCTGGTCACACACTTTCTACCTTTTATCTGACAGGCCAAAATATCTTCAGTGGGCAGTAGATAATTAATGATGAGAGTTTAAAAAATAGTTTCATTCTACTGCTGATGGCAGTGGACCTTTGGTAGTTGAAGGCACCAAGAACTGCAGTCTCTGCTAAACATAAAAGCCCATCTTGTAACAGCAGTACTAGGGCTGGTTTGTGCCAATTTGTGGCACGGTGCCACAGATGCAGTAGGAACTGAGCAACCTCAGATTCCTCTAGTGCTAAGACTAAAAGAAGAATAAATTCTTTCTCCTTCCTCAGCTATTAGTCTCAGCATACCTCCCATTTCCTATACCTCCAATATGCTATACCTCCAAGTTCCTATACCTCCAAGTTCCAATACCTCCAAGTTCCTATACCTCCAATTTCTTATACCTCTGATGTGCTATACCTCCAATTTGCTATACCTCCAATTTGCTATACCTCTAATTTGCTATACCTCCAATTTGCTATACCTCCAAGTTCCTGTACCAGGTTGCCTCCTGTCAGGCTTTAGCAGTACGAACACAGCCTGCAGTGCTCCCATACACGTGCCAGGGTTCTGCTTCAGGGACGTCCCCATTGCTTGGAAGAGAAGCAGTGAGTAATGGCTGGTGGAGTTGGGGAGCCCATGAAAAGGTATTTACTCCGTGTTAGGAATCTGAAGAGCTGTCCTATCTGCTGACTGCCAAGTCCTCCAGTGCAAAAAGAGAGCATCTCGGAGCGAAGCCAGGATGTGAGTTATAACAACTCTTTGTTCATTTTCTAAAACGCTCCCAGAAGAGGGAAAACCACTAATGACCTCTTGCCCTAGTAACTCAGACTCAGACCTGGAAGGGAGGTGAGAACTGCAGGGCTGTGGGTAACGTGGGCCTTCCTGGGTGGCTCTCAGCTGGATGGTGCTGACCCAGCAGCGTCACTGGGTGGTGTTCCCATACCCCCTGTGTCTTCTGCTGTGAAACACGTGATGCTTCTCTGCCAGGAGGTGAGACAGGGGAGGTACCCACACGTGGGCTGGCTGAATGTCTCTGTGGCAGGACGTTAGACTCGCCTTAGACTAGCAGTGGTTTAAGCCCTTCTTCCTTGCCATGGGTACCCAGCTGATAACAGACGTCTTCCCAGGTCACACCCTGTTCCTCCAGGAGGGGCCGAGAGGAGCTACGCTTCTAAAAAGTTGATCTGAAAAGGGACACGTTGGGCCAGGGCAGTTTGGGGAAGAGGCTGCGTTTGGGAGGCATTGCTCTAGTAAACTAAGGTCCTACCCAGTGCCAGGAGTCCCCAACCCCTCCTTACCTGAGATGCTCCTGCTCCAGTCCACACTTGGCTGGGAAGATCTCCGGGTGGTTAAGCACAGTGCTGGTCAGTTAGCCCTTCCACAGTCCTGGTCAGTTAGCCCTTCCACAGTCCTGGCCAGCATTTCAGGGCAACAGAGGAGGGCAACGAAGCTGGTGAAGGGACTGGAGAAGAGATCATATGAGGAGCGTTTGAAGGAGCTGGGGCTGTTTAGTTTGAGGAAGAGGAGGCTGAGGGGAGCCCTCATCACTCTCTCCAGCTCCCTGAAAGGACAGTGTAGAGAGGCTGGTGCTGGGCTCTGCTCTCAGGTGATCAGGGACAGAACCAGAGGGAATGGCCTCGAGCTGGAACAAGGTGGGGTTAGACTGGACACTAGGGAAAAATCCTTCCCGGGAAGAGTGGGGAGATCTTGGAATGGGCTGCCCAGGGAGGGGGGTGAGTGGCCAGCCCTGGGTGTGTTTCAGCATCGCTGAGATGTGGTGCTGGGGGAGATGGTCTAGGGGTGACCTTGTAGAGTAGGGTTAATGGTTGGACACGATGATCCCAAGATCACCTGAGTGATTCTGTGATTCTGTGTGATTCAGGAAACCAGAGAAGAGCTGCTGGCTAGCAGGGGAAAGCAGGGGCTAACAGTTGGGCCAAGCCACTCCTTGGCCATGGAAAAGGGGCTTCCTGAAATGATACGTGTGGAAGTGAACGGATGCAGTGGCTTATTGCACCCAACAGCTACTTGGGGCAAGAGAGTCTTGCACATGCAGATCAGAGAACTGCTTGTCTTATAATGAAGCAGTTCTCTTGGTGACAGTCATTAGTAAACGACTTGGGATGAAGGGAGAGGTGACAGGAGGAGAAGAGACCTGCCACTCTAGAAAGAAATAACCCCCCTGCTCTCCCATTTCCAGTTCCAAGGGTGCAGGCTCCACTGAAGTCAGCTTAAAATGAGAACTCAACCTCAGCAGGTTTTGCATTTGCCAAAGGGAATAAAGCTGGCACAGCTTGACTTCATCTAGGAATCCCAGCTCCCTTCCTGGGGCTTTTTGCAAGACTAAAGGAATTCACACCTTAGAGTTAAACAATTTGGATGGGTTTGATCTTTAACTATGAAGAAAGAAAAAGTGAGAAATTCAAGCCAGCACTGCAGGCTGGTAGCAAAAACCAACGATGCCCTTCACTGAAGGGCTTTTTTATTCTAAAGGGATCTAATTCAGCGTGGTAGGGGTGGCTCAATTGTGACTTTGTTCTGGGCTGGACAGTTAAGGCTCTGCTAGTTATCAGTGCTCCTAAGTCTGCAGGCAATTAAAGTGCACTGGCTACTGTATCAATAGAGGCTTTATGAAACTGCAGAGTAAATTTAATGAGCACTTTCCTAGGCCCTTGACCTGTGTGTTATTAGTAGAGGTATTGCTGCGTGGCAGCTCCAGAGCAGATGATTCCAGGTTTGTTTCTAAAAGAAATGGCCTTTAAATGCTTTGTGCTGCAAGTGTAATAGGCTGTGAATGTTTTTGCTAAGACAGGTCACACGAAGAGTTAAATGTGCAGAGATTATTTCACTCTGATACTGCTACGTAGGCTGTTTTATAGTACCCTGAAGTGTGGCAGGCATGTTACAAAGAGCAAGTTCCTATAAGGGTTCACAAAAGAGACCAATAAACTGGGGGAGGGGGCAGAATCACCGAATGGAAGGGCTGGAAAGTTTTCCTTTGGAAACATCACGCTCATGGGTGGCTACGCAGACAGTATTTTCCTGTGGCAGTGCTGAAATAACTGGGAAATCTGTGTGGTAATATCTGCAGCTGCCTGCACCCCTACTACCAAAATCCCATTTACCACTGATGTTGAGACAGAGCACTTTGAAACACTGTGCTTGAAACAAAATGTTTAACTTAATTGAAGTGCTTTTCCCTTGAAAATGTGATTTCAATTTAAACTGAGTTTCAGAGGGAAGCTTATCCCAAGCACATCTTCTTGTGTGGGTCCAGGCCATGCTGATGTGCTCCTAACCTTGTCAGGCTCGTGGCTCGCTGCCTGTAAGGGCCTGGGAGGAACTTCTCCTGGTCAGCAGGGTGTGTTAGCTCAAGGGAAAAACCATCCCAGCAGCACCTTAAGTGCTGTTTAAACGTAACATGCACAGGGACAAGACATTCCAGAGCTGTTTTCCTGCCTTTCCTGCCTGGAGAAGTAAACCCAAATCAAGCCATAAATGGTTGCTGTTATGACAAAGTCTAATTCCACAGAAATTTGATATTTTTCCAGTTGATATTCACCTCCTGAAATGGATTTAACATACTTTTTACTAGAGACTGCCTTCAGGCACTAGCAGAACCCAAAATAACTGCCCAGGTTTCACCCCAAAGGCTTTGTTGTTGCGTTGGGGGACGAGCGGCGGCGGTTTCCCAGCTCCTCGGTCGAACCAGAATCACCTACAACCAAACCTGCTCTCTCAGGGGCGTGCTCAAGCTGCTGGGGTGTTTTCCATGCCAGTTCTGTGTGCAGAATGAACCTTCCATGTATCACCAGCAGGTCCCTGATATTCCAGCCACGAAGCCAAAGCTCTCACGCTCACCTCCAGGACAAAATCTGAGGCCTGACAAGGGGCTATGCCCTCTACCCGGAGCTGAAGGGTGTGATTCTGGAGATGCTCATCTGCAGTTTGAGTGGTCCCTTCAGAGGCCCTCCTCCCTTTGATCTCTGCTGCTTCCTGCAGTGAGGCTGTTAAAATCCTGACACCTGAAACCTGGCAATTGGCAGGTAATGGCACCACCAGTAGAGACCCCAGCAAATATGAAGTGACACAAAGTCCCACCTCTATTTTTAGTCTTTGGTTCAGAGTAGGTCTCTTGGCAGTGAAATTCAGGGCTCAGCAGCTTTGTATCAGAAACAGTCACAGAATTTGGAACATTTCACTGAAGCAGTCAGATGTCTGAGGGAGCTGGAAAAGCAGAGGAGGGCAAAGGCCTTTGGATCTCAACAGCTTTGAATGGAAAGGTGCCTGTCATCTGAAGACTTCTGCACCCCAGTACTGGTGGAGAGGATATAGAGTTGGAGAGGAAAGCTCTTCAGTCTGCAGGGGTTTGTCGTGATGTGTTTCTAAACTGTGTTTCTAAACTGTGATGTGTTTCTAAACTTCTAAAAGCAAGGCACTAGCCCAGGACTGGACAAACTGGAATTCCATCCATTGTCTATCAGTTCTGCCATGCCTGCCTTTCAGAAGTACATTTCTAGCACTTCTGTTTAGCTGGAAAATGTCAATGATTGCTTTTGAAGGAAAAGTTCAGCTTGCTTTCCTAAGAATAAACAGAGCAATCAAGGATTAGAGAGCTGTTTTCCCCGACCAAGGATTTTTCCCTTGTAACAGAGGGAGTACTGATTACTCCTCCTTCCCACCCTGTGTCTGCCTGCCCTGTCTGGAGCAGGAGCTCTTCTGGACCAGGGTTGTCTCTTGCTCTGGGTTTATATAGCACGTGGTGAAGAGGCTTCACTGGTGTTTGTACTGGGCTGGAAAGCAAATAACACAAGGTGCTGGAAAAGTCTTTTGTGAGAGGGCTCTGGAAGGAGAGGAGGGAAACAGGTCATTGCCAGAGGGGCACCTCATTTCACAGCGTTGTAAACTTGGCAGAAAGGAGCTGAGAACACCTATTCTGGGTGACCTAGAGCAGGAGTTTCTTGCTCCCATCCCCTGCAGAGCTTGGCTCCCACTCAAGCAGCTTCATACAGGTGACGATCCGAGGCTCGCGCTGCAGAGCTCTGCGTTCAGTGACTTTTCATTTCCTTTTAGAAATGAGGCCAGATCGTTTCTGTTATATTAAAAAAAAAAAAAAAAAAAGCCTGTGTGTGATAAAATAAATGATAGACATCAGTTTCTGTTGCTGTGGTGGGAGAGTCCCTGAGAGGGTCAGGCAGACAGAGTGTTTCCTTCACAGCAGAAGCTGTCTGTCTCTGGTGTAAAAAGGCAGGTTAGGGTCACCCTTTGTCTCCTCCTCCCCTATTGACTGAAGGGCATTAAAACTCTTTCCTGAACTCCTTTCTCCCCAGGGACAAAACCTCTGTCGGATTTTGGATGCTCATTCAAAACTGTACTCAGGACTTCTATAATGCTTTTGAAAAGCAGTTTGTTCTTTTCCTGCTGCCACCTCTGAAGGCTTTCAACATGCTCCTGCTCCTCCTGAAAATGTAAAAAAAGACTGGGATAGAGGAGCCATTCACTTCATCTCTGTCTCTGGAGTGACATTACCCATGCTTGTCCTCTTTGTAAAGCCCCTAAGGTTTAGCAGTGATAGTTTTTTTATTCCTATAGAGTCACTTTGAAGAGACACTTGGTTACATGGCCCTTTTCACGCTGCTGCTCCCAGTGCTCGGTAGCAGGGCAGATGGTTCTGCACACCTAGCCCTGATGCAGTGATGATGGCAGCTTTTCATCCTGCTTGAGGTCCTCTGCTGCAGCGAAGAGCTGGGAAGGCTCCCACAAGCTCCTCTGCATAGCACAGGGGACTGACAGACCACCTGCATCACTTCTGCCTGCTGGAGCAGTGAGCACAGAACCAAATTAAACCTTCCCAGTGAAGTCTGTAGGAGCTAGGACTAAATCCTTTTACTCAGCCCAGCCTTCAAGGCCCACTAAAGCCAAGCGCTTGGTGTGTGTATCGAAGAGAAGCCCTCCCCTCTTTAGGCACAGCATGAAATCAGCACGTTTAAAGACGTGCTTCAAGTTCAATCCGGGCACTGCTGCAGCACCAAGCACGCACACCTCCCACCTTCCCCTCCCCAGAATTCAACGGGGGGTCGATTCCTCAGCCACTGGACACGGCCACATCTCTTAGCTGCACCTCGTAGGTCAGCCTTCTCTCCACAACAGCAGCCAGCAAAGCCTTTGAGGCTGTGCATGCTCTGGGATTGCTGCTCCAGATCACAGAATCATTGAATCATTAAGGTTGGAAACAACCTTCAAGATCATCAAGTCCAACTGTCTACTAGACATTATCAGGACCACTAAACCATCTCCTGAAGTGTCACATCTGGACATCTTCTCAACCCCTCCAGGGATGGTGATTCCACCCCTGCCCTGGACAGCCTGTTTCCAGGCCTCACCACTCTCTCAGGAAAGAAATTGTTCCTCAGCTCCAACCCAAACCTCCCCTGGAGCAACTTCAGCCCATCTCCTCTCCTCCTATCACCAGCCACATGGGAGAAGAGACCAACACCCACCTCACTCCAACCTCCCTTCAGGGAGCTGCAGAGATCCATAAGGTCTCCTCTCAGCCTCCTCTTCTCCAGACCAAACAACCCCAGCTCCCTCAGCCTCTCCTCATCAGACACGTTCTCCAGACCCTCACCAGCTCCCTTGCCCTTCTCTGCAGCCCCTCAACGTCTCCTTTATCCTGCAGCACCCAAAACTGCACCCAGTGCTCAAGCTGCAGCCTCACCAGTAGTTTCTGGAAAAGCAAATGTAGGCTGCAAATGCCAGTGCAGGAAAGTGAGAAACTAGGAAATGAAATCTTAACCAAAAGAGAGGATAGACACACCCCTGCCCCATGCACGAGGAAATGCCTCTAACGTGCCCTGTTTCAGATTTCTTGATATCTTTGTATTTTACAGTATCCTCCAGAGGTTGTTTTCCATTGTGCTTCAACTGCCAGCAATACTTGTAGCATTTTCTTGGCCTCACTGGACTCTGGCAGGCAAAAGGAGGCTGCACAGCACAGCTGCCTTGCTTTCTCTCCCAGCTTATTCATTTCAGAGCCTAAGCGGTGGAGTTCTGACGCCTCAAATGTGTAGCACTCTGAAAGGTCACTCAAAGAGCCCACTCTTTTCCATATTCCTGTTCCCTGGCACAATAGCAAGGCACTGCAGGACAGTGACTCCAGGCATCACCCACACCTTCAACAGGCGTCAAGAAGCAAGCGGCCACCGTTCTGGTGGCAGGAGCCCTGACTGTGCTTTTTCTCTGGCTTTTCTCAGCCATGCAGGGGGAGTGGAGTTTGAAGCTGTGGCTCTCGCTGCGGGTACAAACACCAGTTTTCTCTCGGTGTGAATTCGAGGGGAACATGGTGCTGATCCCAGAGAAAAGTGTGGATTTGGGAGGAGTGTCTGACACCCCAGAAGGCTGTGCTGCCATCCAGTGTCACCTGGACAGGCTGGAGAGCTGGGTGGGGAGAAATCTAATGAAGTTCAGTAAGGACAAGAGAAAAGTGCTGCATCTGGGAAAGAACAACCCCATGTACTGCGTCCAGCTCTGGAGCCCCTGGTACAGGAAAGAGATGGACGTGCTGGAACGTGTCCAGAGCAGGGCCAGGAGGATGCTCAGAGGCTGGAGCACCTCTGCTATGGGGACAGCCTGAGAGAGCTGGGGTTGTTCAGCCTGGAGAAGAGAAGGCTCCGGGGAGACCTTCTTGTGGCCTCCCAGTATCTGAAGGGGCTCCAAGAAAGCTGGGGAGGGACTTTTTAGGCTGTGGGGCAGTGACAGGACTGGAGGGAATGGATTAAAACTAGAGAGAGGTTGATTCAGGTTGGACATGAGGAAGAATTTCTTCCCCAGGAGGCTGGGGAGACACTGGAAGGGGTTGCCCAGAGAGGTGGGGGAAGCCCCATCCTTGGAAGTGTTTCAGGCCAGGCTGGCTGGGGCTGTGAGCAACCTGCTCTAGTGGGAGGGGTCCCTGCCCATGGCAGGGGGGTTGGAACTGGGTCAGCTTTAAGGTCCTTTCCAACCCTGACAATTCTATGATTCTATGATCAGCACAGGCTGGGGGCTGATCTGTTGGAGAGCAGCTCTGGAAGCCCTGGTGGACAAGAGGATGGCCACGAGTCAATTATGAGCCCTTGTGGCCAAGAAGGCCAATGGCATCCTGGGGGACATTAAGAGCAGTGTGGCCAGAAGGTCAGGGGAGGTTCTCCTGCCCCTCTGCTCTGCCCTGGTGAGGCCCCATCTGGAGTTCTGTATCCAGTTCCGGGCACCCCAGGTCAAGAAAGGCAGGGAACTACTGGAGAGTCCAGCTCAGAGCCACTAGGGTGGGGAAGGGAGTGGAGCATCTCCCTGCTGAGGAAAGGCTGAGGGAGCTGGGGCTCTGGAGCTTGGAGAAGAGGAGCCTGAGGGGTGGCCTCAGGAATGGTTCTAAATATGGAAAGGGGGAGTGTCAGGAGGCTGGAGCCAGGCTCTGCTCAGGGATGTCCAGTGACAGGACACGGGGCAAGGGGTGCAAGCTGGAGCAGGGGAGGTTGTGGGTAGACATAAGGAAAAACTTGTTCATTCTGAGGGTGCCAGAGCCTGTGCCAGGCTGCCCAGAGAGGCTGTGGAGTCTCCTTCTCTGGAGACATTTTAAACCCCCCTGGCTCTGTTCCTGTGTGGGCTGCCCTGGGTGACCCTGCTCTGGCAGGGGGGTTGGACTCGATGATCTTTTGGGATCCCTTCCAGCCCCTAACGTTCTGTGGTTCTGTGATTGATTCTGTGATGTAGGGCCCAGCTGTGCTTTGTCTCCATAGGTATTTGTTATGGAAAATTTGCCAGTTTAGTGTTAAATTTATCTTGGTTTGTGTTTTTTTTTCTCTTTCAAATGAACGTTGTTTTCCTGGTCAGGATTGACAGCCTTTATTCAGTGCTAAACACAGCTCCTTGAATTCTTCCATGGTTCAGTGTTTCCATGAGGATTTGCATCGTTCTTCCAAATTTTGATTAAAAAAAAAAAAAAAGGAATGAAAGCAGACATTTCAAATGCTTCAGCCCTTTTTAACCAGCTCTAAGACTGGGAGAAAGGTTTCAAAATGTCAGTGGAACTTTTGCAAACTATTTTAGCAGGCCTATTTTCCTCCTTGTTTATTATTCAGCCTGGGTAAGTGGCAGGTTCTGTCTAAGCGTAGTTCTAGCTGCATAAAACCACAGGTACTACACAGAGTGATGGCTACATTCTAGCAGAAGCTGACAACCCAAGGATTAAACAAACCAAAAGCAGAGTTCAAGCCGCTCTGGGTGGTTACAGTAAGATTTATTCTGTATGTGTGCTTTGTCCTGGTCTGACTTGCCAGGGGTTCCTCAGCGCATCATTCCTGGCAGCGACAGCACAGAGCAGGTGAAGATCAGGAAAAGTAAAAGAAAATTCCTTTTAAAAAAAAAAAAATCCCAACAAACTAAGAAAAAAATCCCCAGAACAAAAGAGTTAAAAGGCCACTTTATTTGGTTTCTATTTTTGCAAATTGATTTTAGAATATTCTTAATGGCAAAATACTTGTTTCAATGTAGGGGCAAAAGGGGCAGACAAGAATTAGACATACAAAGCCTTACTTCTTGAATGATTTCCTGGCAGGAAAAAGTCAGGACCACATCTTCTAAAGCACTGCATATCAGCAGGTTCCATCGTGCAGGCAATGGATGTGACTTTTTGCTGCCTAGAGGAACAGCACCAAACGTGCAGCTCTGTCTTCTCCAATGAGCTTTTGTTTTGTACTGGGGTCCAAGTTCCATTTCCAGAGATGTCTTGGGTGAATTCTTCTCTTGTGTGGACTACCTCTCTTTTGTTTCCAAGTGTCAAAGATCAGGTTGTCTTGATCCAAGTCCTCCAGAAATTCCTTCTGCACCAGAAGAGAGTTTGAAAAGTGCTCTTGACCTGGTTGGTTTTGTCCATTACTCCTCCCATTATGGCATGGTGGGAGACCATCTGCCCATTGAATCACAGTGACTTAAGCAGCCACCCAGTTTCCCCACCCGACAGGTCAGTCTGCTCTTGAGCGTGTCCTTAATCTGCCAGTGTGAATTGGGTGGGGATTTGGAAAGATCTGGCTCTTACATCAAGAACATCTCAATGAGGCTGAAGTCAGGACTGCCTGCTTGCTTATCTCGGAACAGGGGGATACTGGGAGGAGCTGGCATCAGGAAGCCAAGAACATCTGGTTTGGGTTAAATCTAAGCAACAAGAAAGAACGTGCACTGGGGTTGGAGTGCTCTGTTGAGCTGGCTTGTGCAGCAGTTTGCACTCCGAATCACAAATGCCTTTTTAAATGGGGGAAGCATCCCAGTTAGAGAGGAGAGGATCTGGAGTTAACAGCTTCTGATGTGGAAAAACCCTGGGTGTTGTTGCCATGGTGCATATGTTCAAATCTCCTTGAAAAGCTCACGGCAGAACTACCCTGACTCAGCATTGCTCAGAGGAGCAGGATGACCTGAGTCTTGGGCCCATAGAGATCTTGCTTCAAGTTTTCTGTTTGGAGTAAATTGATTCTTCCATCGCTTTCAAGTTTATACTGCAAGAGCTGCAAAGAAAGGAGAATGCTTAAAGTGCAAGGAAACGCTGTGTTGTGAGCCCTTTCCTACAGCTTTTTTTTTCCATCCTCACAGTCTCTGAGGACTATTACATTAATTTTGATCTGAAGTGAAATAAGTGTTTTATGTAATAGTGAGGTTCAGAAAATGGAGACAAACCCCATGCTTCTGGGAAGAGAACTAACAGCTCTCAGCCTCTTTGCAATGAGGGCGGGTGGGGGTTGCCATGTTTGGATGTATGAGGAGGGAGGAAAACTGTCTTTTGTCTGCAAAATAAATGAATGGCCTTTGGGACATGTGCTTGCCTGGAAGCAGGATGCACAGGAGAGGTACCGTGGAGTTTTGTGTTAGTGGTGCTCACATGTTCTCTGTGTTTCTCTTCCAGTCAGATGGGACCATCCTGGCCATCGCGTTGTTGATCCTCTTCCTCCTGCTGGCATTGGTTCTCCTCTGGTGGTTCTGGCCTCTTTGCTGCACAGTGGTAAGTGACAGAAATCATTAGCACAAAACAGCAACTCAGCATTGCCTGAATGTAAGAAATGAGTAGGAAGGAGGCAAAGTTCTCTGGTAAGAAAGAGCATAGAACTGGTTGTGGAACAAGAGGGCGTTTCTTCCATTGCTGGTTCTGTTTCATCTGCCTGTCCTGTGGGTTATACCCATGGAATAGAAATGTTGCTGACATGCAGACCTGGTCAGGAGCCTTTTCGTCTTATTTGTTGGTGTCCCAAAATGGTCCCAAAATGGAAATGGTGTGCAGGAGTGTATTAGCTGCTGTGCCTTTTTAGGAAGGAATGGCTTTTCTGGATTTCCCATTTCCTGTGCTGGAGGGCTCTTGTAGAAGGGCAGACGTGCTGAACCCCGGCTGGAGTCCTTGTTCTGCCTCAGGTACAAGGAAAAGACGTGTCTTAAGTGTGCAAATTTTTGCAAGATTAACTTTTTTTTTCCCTGTCTCACCATGTCTGAGAATCACTTTGAAATATCCACGCAAGTCTCAGTAGGCTGTGCTTCACTGAGCTGTAGCTTTCCTCCATGCCTTTCCACAGAATGTTCTGCAGAGTTAAGCAGCACAGTCACAGAGTTAATAATTCAAAAAGGCAGACGGAAATCAGGAGAAAACAGGAGAGAAGGAAGAGGTCAAGGGAGGCAAGAAGGAAATCAAGGACTTGAAACAAGCTTTTCTCTCACACGAGACCCTGCGGTTCGTCTGCCAGTTCCTGCCATTCCCCTGTGCATCCCTGCTGATCACCCTCTGCCTTTTCCAGTGGAGATCAGGACAAAGGCTGGTGATTGTGGAACATACGATACAGCGAAGTTCTGCTCTCACTTTGGGTCTCGTTTGTGCTGCAGATACACAACAAGAATGAGGGATGTACAAATGTCAGCAGAACTGGAGTCTGCTTTTAGTGTCTGGCTGTGTGTAAGGTTCCAGATGCTCCTTCTAAGACTGCCCAAACCAGCTCCAGTTTCTGAGTCACTATCATTATTCTTGATTTTAAATCACTTACCGAGTGTTGTAAATTTGCACCAGATTGTACCAAACCTACAAGCCGGTGCTGAGAGCTTTGGAGCCACAAACTGCTGGAGCAGTGGCATCTGAAGAGGAGCCTCTGTGTTGAGATGTATTTCTCTATCCAGAGCAAGGAAAGAAATCTCACAAGAAAAATCTTAGCTGACTATTTCTGTTTCTGGCTGGAAAAGCCAGGGGGTAAAACTCTTCTTTTCACAGTAGTTTGGCACCTCTGCCCTGACATGAAAACCAGAAGGAAAAAAAAAGGGAAAAAAATATTTAGACTTTTCGGAATAATAAAAAAAAAATCCATTCTAAAAATGGAGAGAGGACTAGCAGAGTGGTGGGTTGCTCAGTTATTTGTCTAAACCTGATGGCACGTTCCCAGAGAAGCTGGGCCAGCTCCTTTGTTGGCACATCTGCAGAGAATTCCATGGAGATGTGCCCCGTACAGATGTTTACACTGGGATTTGGTGGAGAATTGAGGTGATAGGAAAGGCTCTAAGTCATGCTGCCATTTTAACATTCTGTTACAGAAGAAAGGTGAAGCTGATAGGAAAAAGGCATAAATAAAAGCAGCAGGGCAGAGAGTAAAGGGAATCCAGAGCTGTGCATTGAGAGGGCAGTATGGGAGTGGGCCGGTGGAACGACACGAGGGCAGTGGTCACATAACAGCATTCTTGAAGTGTGAGAAATGCAGCCCAGATAAGCAAGGTGGGTGCAGCAGAGATAAAGAGTCTCCTGTCTACATGAAACTTTATAAGCTTAATATTTTCCAGATTTAAATACTGTGCTTAAAAAAATTCTTCATAGATAAAAGCTTTTCCTCACCCTCTCTCCTCCTTTACCTCCCACATTCTCTCTTAGCAAGGTCTCCAAGTGGGGACTATCTCACTGATAGGTTGCAAATGTGAGTTGAGCACATCCCTCCAGTTGCTGGAAAGATTTTAATTCAAGAACCAGTATGAAATCTCTGCCCTCCCTCCAGGATGTTAGTGTGGTGAGTTTGGCAGTTGGTCAGAAGCTAAGACACTTCACCCTGTGTTGCTTACCCAGAGAGTCTGTAGAACGAAAGGTAAAGCCACAGAGGAGTCCCCAGCCTGTTTGGCTCAGGGCAGGGAGCAAAAGAACCCAGCAGTGCTTTCTTGACTCGTTTGGTAACGGCACACCAAGGAATGCTGCAGGGTTGTCAGAAGCACGGAGTGAATTAAGGGCAGAGGAACTGGCTTGCACAACAGACGAGAGAGGCAGGCAAGCAATAACCTCGAATAATCAAACCGCAGACCCAGAGACACTGCTGTGGGCTCGAGCCCAGGGACGTTGCAGAGATAATTGTGTTTGTGTCCAGGGAAAAAACCAAAACGCACAACAAACTTTTTTTCTTACCAAGTATGAATTTGTTTGAGTGACAAGCACATTTCTAAACCCTGAAATTCCTCTTGGCATGCTTTTTAATTAAATAGGAATCATTATTATCCAGCAGTTCTTCAGGAAAGACACCAAGCCAGCTTCATCCCTAGAGTAAATGGACTGAAGTCAATAGACTTACTCTGGAGACTTATCTGGAACCCAGTATCTCCTTGGCAGGCACCCATAAAGAAATGCTGTTTCCAAGTATATCCAAGTTTATTGGTCTCAGAAGTATTCTGGGATGAAGTCTGGAATTTACCACTTGGTTTACAGTAGATGCAATTGTTGCTTAGTGGATCAGAACAATAATTAGGTCTTTGCTGTGCCTGATACCAACACAGGCAAATTTTCCCTTGATATCTGCAGGGGAATATTACACAGGCCTGGGAGCCAGGTGCTAACCTTGCAAAAGACTTCAAGGATGTTTATTCAACAACAACAGAAACCAAAGGAATATAATTCTGCTAAGCTGACAACTCCACCAATGGACACCTTAAAAGGATGGTGGCAAATTCAAGATCATCTGTAACAGGGTGACCCCACTTCTCCTGTGCAGAATGTATCTGGAAAACAGCAGATGCCAGATCTTCGTTGGTGTTAGTGGGCATTTTGCTGTTGTCTTCCTATTCCTTCTCTTTCCTGAACACAGAAAGGAGCCTGGGTGATTATGGCAGTAACCGTGTGTGCAGGAGACTATTTAAGGGCCTAAGGGTGAAGTTGTTCTGGGTAGGAGGCCAACATAAGGCTTAGGTTTTATATTGATCTAAAGCAAATAGATTTTAATATAGATGTAAGCCAAATAGATAATAAGCCTCCAAAACAGTCATGAGGAGGATTCTGCAGGCACGTTGTTAGATTGGCTTGGAAATGGAGCTGGTCAAAGTCTTCTGGATGTATGGTGAAGGCATAATTAATAAAAGGGCTGGAAAGCTTGTCTGTGCTGGGACAGCTCCCCAGAGCCAATATGCAGCACCACGCTGAGCCAGTGTCTCACACAGACACATCAGAGTCACGGTTGGGCTGAGCTTTGCACCTGAGCTGGAGCTGCAGGAAAGCTTAGTCCTGGCCTAGCTGAAGTGGGGCGCTGCCATCAGCCTGCCCCCAGCCTCGGGCTGAATCTTACCTAGGGGAGTCCAGGATATGAGTGGAAATATCTCCCCAAAGCATTTCCCCACGTGCTCAGACTTCACATCTCCTTACAGTTTTCAGAGGTGAACGTTGAGTCTTTGCCTCCCTTATGCATCCATACAAGAGGGCAAGAAAAGCTGGTCTGTGTTAATTGTCCACTTTGAATATATACATCATCTTACTCCTTTTTAGATGGCAGCTTTGTTAAATACAGGGGTGTGCCTGCATAAAAATGAGGTGTTGGTATTTAAGCATCTAAGACCAGTTTTAGCTTCAGAGCTGTTTTCTGGAAGGAAGCATGGAAGAACCCAGTAATTTGTTTGGCTCTCAGTCTGTATTGCAGCTGACCAGAAGTTTTGGAAACAAAAAGCTGGATGGAGAAAATGCAGAAAATATATATTAAAACCACATGAAAATCATGGCTAAACTAGAGGAAGAGGAGGGGAGGAAATGCATAGACTCTACAGCAACCCTGAAGAGTCATAAAATTACACGGTGCACGTTGGCTTGATGGAGATTACTTGCAAGGGTCCACATATTCCAATTCCCACCCTCTCCCATGTGCACAAGACACAGTTTTTCTGCAGTTAGGAAGATCTGGGGAGAAAAGAGCAGGGGGTCACAAATCATCTGAAACGTTATCGAGACAAACCAAGAGCAGGAGACACAAAGGTGCAGGCACAAACTGCTCGTGGGCCCTGCAGTCCCTGCTGCTCGTTCAGATCCCAGCTAAAGAGGCCAGCACTCACCTGGGGAGAGTCCCACTGAATTTACTGGAGCTTAATGTGCCTGTGACATTCAAGCTCTGACTCCACGCGTGCCACCGCAGATGAGAGTCTTTGGTTGCAGCACAGGAAGTCCAAGACCTTCGGAGGTAGCGCTGTTCTCATAGGGTTGGTGCAGAGAAGAGAACCTGACTTTGCAGTTGCTGGTCACCGAGGGCAGCAGGGGGATCCAGACAGTCTGATTAGTCACCCAGAGCACCCACAGCAGCTCCCTGCTCCTCTCGGCATCCTGTCAGTCAGATCAGCATGGTTTCAGTATGGATATAATGCTCTATACCTGCTTTAATGCTCTTAAACAGGCTAGCATGGTTCCTGACAACAGCATAGCAGGGGTAGTTTGCCTGGGCTAACACCAACAGCTCGACAGCAACCCAGGTAGAGAAGTGGGCTAGTGGAACAGTGTGTGTGCCAGGCACTGAACTAGGATGCTTTCTTTGGTGTGCTGCTGTCATGTGTCATTACCAAAAAGTTAAAGCCAAATTCTCCAAAGCGTCCGTCTAGTTTCTAAACGGAAAGATCTTCATGGAGTTCTTGTTGGAAAGCACTGAACATTGCCCCCTGAAGCTTAGGAGGCAACCGTTTGCTTAGATTTCAGATTCCTTAACTGTTTGACTTGCTAATCATAGAATCATAGAATAGTTTTGGCTGGAAGAGCCCTTCAAGATCATCCAGTCCAGCCTTACTCCCAGCCCTATCAAAACCACTCAGCCCTGTCCCTGAGCACAACATCTGCCCGGCTCTTAAACCCCTCCAGGGCTGGAGACTCCACCAGCTCCCTGGGCAGCCCATTCCAGGGCCTGCCAACCCTTTCTGGAAAGAGATGCTTCCTGAGATCCAGCCTGACCCTCCCCTGGGGCAGCTCCAGGCCATTGCCTCTTGTTCTGTCCCTTGTCCCCAGGGAGAACAGCCCAACTCCCGCCTCACTCCACCTTCCCTTCAGGTGCTGGAGAGGGCAAGAAGGTCTCCCCTCAGTCTTCTTCAGGCTAAGCAGCCCCAGTGCATTTCCTTAAGGCCAGTTTTACTAATCTTGACCAGGTTCAGCACCGTTTGTTCCAGGCCACGAGAGACGCTTCATGTAAAGGAGGTGTTGTTGTTCCTCACCCTGGTCCTGCATGGCAAGTAATTAACTCCATAAAAATAACTTCTTCCTTCGTGTTTTCCCCGGCCGTTTCTCACCTCCTCAGAGAAAGCTGGCTCAGCCCAGCTAAGGAGAAATAGATCTTTTGGACATAGTCTTACTTAACTGGAAAATTCACCAGCAATCAGTGAGTAAGAGCTGAAAGTTTTCTTTTCTGATGGTTTTCTGTAGTCCAGAAAATGAATTTTGGTTATATAGTCTTCCAAAGAAAGTGGGTCAGACACTTGGAGCAACCCCCACTGACTCTGGCCTTGTTTATCTGTGTGAGTGGAGAAGGAATGACCTCTGCAGATGCTACGCTGTTCTCATGGGTTCCCATCAGTCCCATTCAGTGGGGATGGAGGGTTTTTCCCCTCCGTGATGTCTTTCATGAAGTGGATGATTCTGACACGTGCTACGAGCTATCCTGAGTGTGGTCAGCTTTGGGTGTGAAACTGCTCCATCTTCCACTTCTAAGGAGGTAAAATTGAGCATCCTGGAGCTGCTTCCAGGCTGACAATAAAGGTTAGCTTGAAAGGACAAGTTAGCTTCCCTGTGGGCCTTCAGTGACCTCTCACTAGCATGTCTAGGAAGAAGAATGTAGTGTATGAAGATGATGATGGTGAAGAAATAGGGACAGGCTCTTGCTTGTATTAGAAACTTTGCAGTGTATACCAAACCTCTAAGAATTTAATGGGTACTTTACGTACATGGCAGGTACGAAACAAATGAAAAGGAGCTGTTCCTTTACCCAGCTCATAACTGAACTATGAAACTCTGTCACAGGCCTTAGAGCAGGTCAGAACTATAACTATGTAAGGAGGAAATAAAAAGAAGGAGATGAGTCAGATGGGTCTTAGTTAACGCTGTTAAAAAGCTCCTGCTTATTCAGATGGCAAAAATACATACTCTGCATCTTCCAGAAGAGGGAAGGTAAATAAGGACAAAGCATCTGTTTGCTTAACTGCATGCTCCCTTCCCAAATTTTAGTCCTAATTAGATGTGAAGTCCTTTCCTTCTTCTTTTGCATGGCTTTCTCCTGTAGCCTTCACTTTAAATGATGATCTGCTCCGTCTTACAGCAGATAACGCTTCTCCGACAAGAAACACACTGCCTCTGTTTATCATACAGAGCTCCAGGGAGAGTTGCTGTGTATGTGCTTGCTGGGCTGGTGGAGTTTTCTGCTCTCCCAAAATGGAAAACATTCTGGACATTTTCCTGGAATATGCAAAATCTGGATTAAATGTGTGGTCTCTTCTGCCTGAATGGCTGTGGAAAACCAGTCCTCCCAATGCTTTTAAGCTTCTAGGGGGTGGCTAACAGCATTCCTCTGCCTTTCCACTGGGTTACTCACCAGCAACAGCTGCTTCTCCCACATCTGTGACATCAGGAGGGGGTCAGTGAACACAGACCCGTGTCACTCATGTGTGTTGTGATGAAAGGTGCTAGAAAGGCAAAGAATTACTTCACTGTCCTGAATTTTTGCAGCTAAGTGTGTTGGAAGAGCTGGCAGCTACTCTCCATGTTCCTTCTTCTGTCAAGAAAAGCTAATGGCCACCTCTCCAACCCACAGGCCCTTACTAGTTGAAAACAAAAGACCCCACTATAAGTCCTTCATTGCATAGGGATGATATAGAAACCCTCAGGTATTCCTCACCTAGCAAGCAAATATGGTTGCTAAGCAATGATATCTTTCTTCTTTCAAGCACAGGGACAAGGGGATAGAGATGCAGCAGCAATCACAGAAGTGTCCTGGGGTTATCAAAACAACTGCAGCACACGTGGCCCAACACTTCAGCCTTGCCAAGCTAAACTTGCCGAAGCGTTTTGCTCGGCCAAGCACGCTCCGAGCCGATGGCGTTCAGCGGGTCTGGGGGGGTCATCTGGAGAGGCAGGGCAAGGTGAGAGGTGCAGCCCAGAACAAAACATGGTGGCCAGTGTGGGCTGTACCCGTTCTGGGTTCCCTGTAAGGCCATTTCCCTTCTTGGACTTGAGCTTCTCTTGGTGCAAAATAAGCAGGCAGTAAGGAGCTGGCTTTTGGCTCTGGGGCCTTGGTCCCACCCGGCGCTTGCTTTGCTCACTTGTGTGAGATGGCACAAAACTCCCTTCTCCTTCTCTGCCTTCAGGACCCCAGCGTAAGGGGCTCTGCATATACAGCTGGAACTGCCAGCATCCGAAAGGGAGAAGGGAAAGGTTTGTCATCTTTGTAGACCAAAAACCTTTCCAGACCTGGGCAGCAAGACAGAAAATACCTTTTTTTGTAAGGCTTGAACTTTGAAAGTTTGTACAGGCTCAAAGGCAGAGAAGATTAAACTTTCCCCATCCCTGGACTTGTCCAAACTACTCAATCTATGCTGGCAGCTTACTGGGTGTTCAGTTGCTATTAGAAGTGCATAGCACTCAAAAATGGATTTTTTTTTCTGCCCCTCTTGGACTGTGATGGAAAAAAACCTCAGTCTGTTTATAGAGGTCAGTTAGTTTGCATGGTTGTCTATGTTATGAGAAGGAATGCGAACGTATGAAAAACACAGGAACCTCCTCATTTCCAAGTCTGTAATCTCAAGAGTTTCTAGAGGTACTGGCTGAGAAGTTGCCTTTGAACGCTCAGCTGGACCAGATACGCTGGACGGATTAGCCTGGTGTCTCATGCCAATGCAAATGAGAGAAACTGCACCAAAACCCTTGAAGCTCCAGCAGAATAATGCTAGAGGAGGGAATGAGGCCACTTCCACGAGGTGTATTTTGGATCAGATATCTGAAGTTTCTCAGCATCCAACAGATTTGGATTAAGGGGTTCGGTTCAAGAGGTAGGTTGTTGGCAGTGCCACCCCTCACACCGACCAAAACATATCTGAAACGTGGCTAGAAAAGTCTTCTCTGGGTGCACTGTGCGTGCCGTGTCAGCATGCATTGTGTCAGGGGACATGGCAGAGGTGATGCCTGAGGCCTGCAACTCATGGGGTCCCACGGGGGTCGGTGCTGGGACCAGTTCTGTTCAACGTATTCATCAAGGGCCTGGGTGAGGGCACAGAGTCACTGTCAGGAGGTGTGCTGGTGACACCAAACTGGGAGGAGTGGCTGACACACCAGAGCTGTGCTGCCATCCAGAGAGACCTGGGTTGGGTGGGGAAAACTGTAATGAAATTCAACAAGGGCTGGCGTAGAGTCTGGCAGCTGGGCAAGAACAACCCCAGGCACCAGTACGGGTTGGGGACGGAGCTGTTGGGAAGGGACCTGGGGGTCCTGGTGGCCAGCAGGGTGACCATGAGCCAGCAATGGGACCTCGTGGCCAGGAAGGCCAATGGCATCCTGGGGTGGATCAGAAGCGGGGTGGTCAGGAGGTGGAGAGAGGTTCTCCTGCCCCTCTGCTCTGCCCTGGTGAGGCCACATCTGGAATAGTGTGTCCAGTTCTGGGCCCCTCAGCTCCAGAAGGAGAGGGAACTGCTGGAAAGAGTCCAGCGCAGAGCCCCAGAGATGCTGAAGGGAGTGGAACATCTCCCTGCTGAGGAAAGGCTGAGGGAGCTGGGGCTCTGGAGCTTGGAGAAGAGGAGCCTGAGGGGTGACCTCAGGAATGGTTCTAAATATGGAAAGGGGGAGTGTCAGGAGGCTGGAGCCAGGCTCTGCTCAGGGATGTCCAGTGACAGGACACGGGGCAAGGGGTGGAAGCTGGAACAGGGGAGGGTCCATGGAAACATCAGGAGGAACTTTTTCATGGTGAGGGTGCCAGAGCCTGTGCCAGGCTGCCCAGAGAGGCTGTGGAGTCTCCTTCTCTGGAGCCTTTCCAGCCCCCCCTGGCTCTGTTCCTGTGTGGGCTGCCCTGGGTGACCCTGCTCTGGCAGGGGGGTTGGACTCCATCATCTCCAGAGGTCCCTTCCAGCCCCTGACATTCTGTGATTCTTGTGATTCTGTCTCCGTCTTAAACTGGGGAACAGCACTTTGAGCAGACCATGCTGAGACCCAGGATTTCCTTCCCAGGGAGCAGAGCTCTGATGCAGACAACTTTTCAACCCCCTTTTCATCGTGTACTTTCCACCAGGGAAAGAGCTGCTGTCCTCCAGAGCTGCAAGCTCAAGCTGGGGATCAGAAGGCAGACGTCGAGAGGCGGCTGCTCTGGCAGGTGCTGAGCAGCTCTCCCAGTCAGGCTGAGCTCCTCCGGCCATCAGCCCACCTTGCCCCTGAAGTGCTCAGAGGTTTGATGGCCACAGCCTGACCCAGGGTTCTGCTGCATTGGAATGGGCGCTGTTGTGGTCCCCGACCACGTTCCTCCGGTGCCACTGCAGCTTCCACTTGTGCTCTGTGCTTCTGTGCATGGAAACAAAGAGGCAATGTTGACTCCTGAAGCTGAAGATTCTTCTGCAGGAGTTCCCTGAGGGCTCCTAAAAAAAAAAAAGCCCTGCTGCCCAGGACCAGGTAGTGAGACAGCTCCACAGCCACCAGCGCTCTGGGCTGTGATACAAACCAGGGCCTGATCCAGCCCAGATCTCCTCCCTAGCCAAAGGCACATGCTCTTCATTAATGGCCACATTGCATGACTCGGGGTTTGCAGAGGAAAATAAAAACAGTGAGCTCATCAGAGAAGGAAAGACACGAGTGAGAGGAATTGTTGTAAATATTTATATCTTCAGGGCCTTTAATGTGATTGTCATTTTCCCTTTCTGCATTTAAACAGCCAAGCTGCTGTTGTGTGGGATTGTGATTTTCATTTTTATTTAGGGTAATTTTTAAGCCTACAGATGGGAGCCCCATGCCTAGGCAGGCTCTACACCTCATGGCCAGTCCTGAGGGCACTCAGTGCTGTGTCCACAGCTGCTCAGCACCCCGACACCTTCTGATGTGTAAAGAAGGAGCTGCTTCATCCAGAGGGACTTAAAACTCCTGGGGAAAATCCCCCCCTGGGGCAATGGCATGGGCAGGAGTGGCTGGATTCAATCTGTTGACTGTGATGGGCTGTGCGTTGGGGTGCGTCTCCTGTACGGCAGAGATAGCTGATGTGCCTGTAGGCAACTGCTTTCCCTTTGGAAGGCTCTCTGTTGCTTTTGGAGTGGAGGGCTGTGACAATAGCCAACTGCCTGCCGAGCCCTAGATGCAAACTTTTTGCATGAAATAATAGCCTCACGCCCACATAAACTTAAATTGTTTCTATGGAGAATATCCTGGATTGGTCCGAAACCTCACCCTACTTGCTTTATTAGAAACCCTGGGAGAGCCTCAACTGTATATATGTATATTTTATATATACTTTTTAAAGCTTATGAGATTGAGCTATATTAGCCTGCTGATGTGAAAAGCATTTTTCCCCGAGAGCGTGAAGTGGCACACCCTGCTGGAATGAAGTGTGGGTCTGGGAGACAGGCTGGGGCTTTGTGACCGCTTCGCAACATCTCCAGGGCGATTTACTTCACCTTGGTTTTGCTTTGCAGCCTTTGTTCAGACAGGGAATTGTCTGAGGCAGGATTTGTGCACGTCTGCAGTGGCAGCTAGGAGAAGACTCTGATTTTAGCGTGGCTGTTCAGCGGTTGCTCTCTGTTAGAGCCAGCACTGACTATGGCTCCTGCTGGCATTAGGAGGCTGGAGAACTGAGGATATATGACCTTGAATTTGCTGTTACCTCAGCTCTGGCAGGGATCACCTAATGAGCAGGAAGAATTCAGCGCTGCAATTAGGAAATGTCTACATGGCAGAGCTTTGGGATACCTCCTGTTTCCCCTGTGACTCTCAGTGACTGTGACACCAGTAGCACCCATAGTAGGCCTGGCATAACCCAGTGTCATCACTAAGTTCAGAGAGGTTCATAGCGACGTATCCTGTTGTTTCCTTGCTTGGTTTTGGTGTTTCTTTATGTGACAGTTGAATTGTTCTAAAGAACAAAGTATGATTTTACTGTCCTGTTTCTCTTTGATCCTTCTAGATCATCAAAGAGCCACCCCCACCTCCTGCAGAAGACAGCGAGGTGAGTAACACTGACAACCTTGTTTCCTCAGTGTTAAGGACAAGAATTTGTTGAGCCTCCTCAAAGAGACTGATTCTGCTGCATGACAGAGTGTGGACCATTTAAACTTCCGTGGGGCAGGCAGGAAAGGAGAACAGAGGCAGGCAATACTTCCACCAGGTCAGAACAGCACTGCAGAGTTAGGCTGTGATCCCCAGAAAGGACAACACTTAAGCATATGTTTAACTTTGAAGTTAATGGAACCTAAACATACATTTAACTGCCTTCCCGGAGTGGCACAGTAATGATTTCGATGGGTTAGGGCACAGAACATCTCTTGGCAGCTGAGTGGTAACTCACAAAGCTGATCCCTTGGATGACAGTTGCTGTGGGTAAAGGCAGCCCCTCAGTCTTTGCAATGTGGCTGAAGACTGGACCAGATTCTGAGCAGATGTAAACCCCCAGTAAGGTCATCTTGACATCGGGAGAGCTGCACGAGCCAGGGACGGAGAGAAATGGTAAAGTAACTTAGAACCTTCCTCTTAATCTGCCTGTGGTTTTTAGATGAATCTAGCAAGAAGTGATTTAAAGCTGTCACCTTTACTTAATTAGTGGACTCTGCCCAGAAACATGCCCAGTTTTCATCTGCCTCTTTCTGTGTCCTTCTGCTTTCAGCACACAACGAGTCTTTGCTTTCCCTGTTTTGCACGTGGGATTTCACTGAAAAGTCACTGGGCTGTGTTCAGGGTGCACTGATGTCAACCGGAGTTTTTCCATTGACTTCACTGGGCTTTGGATCGGTTCCTTTTAACAGTGCAAGTCAGAGAAGACTCAGATGTATGCTCAGAGTGAGCTGCTTGGTTAGTTCGCCCCGTTTTTAGCATCTGGAGACAAATTCATTGCCCACTTCAGCTTGCAAGTGGAAAAGCTTGCTGAAATGATCCTCTCCATGCTCTCTGTAAAGTCTGGCCCAGAGAGTGTGCTCTGTGCCAGGGCAGGCAGACAGACACCCTTACAGCTCAGGCCTCTGCAACACTGTGGAGGTGGAACCCAGCCAAGCTTCTGCCCACATGCAGGACAGACACACAGTTCAGGGAAGCTGGAGCCAAGGCCAGTACTGGAACCTCCATGGTGGTGGCACTCAACCCCTTCACAACAGGCCTGAAGCAGAACTCCAAATCTGAACATTCCCAGCCCCAAGGGAGATTTGCATTTGGATCCAGTGCTCCCTGTGCCTCTCTGTGCGGGCATCTGGCCTATTTTCCTGAGCAGGCATTTCTCTATGGGCTGTATGAAAATCCACTAGCTTTGTTAGCTTCTGTCAGCTGAAGGAAAAGGAAAATATTAACCTAAAATTGCCCAGGCTCTGTTCTGCATCACACATGCCTCCAAGCCAAGGCATTCAATTGCTGAAATTAATTAAAATACATCATTCTGGAATGCTGGCTCCTTGGCCAAGGACTGGAAGGGGAAATTACATCTGTGTGCTAAGAGGGAAGGCGTGCTTCACGTATAAGGAAGCCTTTTATCAAACCAGTAAGTGCTGCAGATCAGTCCAGTTGCTGCAGAACAACCTAGCTGCAGCAGATCAGTTACGTTTGCCTTAGGTCAAGTTTAGTTAAGCTGTGTAAGATATTTCTGGGTATGTTCTATTTTCTTTCAGGCCTGATTCTGACAGAGAGGAACAGTCTGTGCAGCCCTTTGGATGGATCAGTCCTCACTTAATCTGTCTGATTCACAGCTTTCCTTTAGCAATGGATTTGCCACTGGGTTCTTCTTTTCAAACAACCTGGCCTTGTACTTCAGAGAACATGGGTCAGGTCCTCAGGAGATCAACATTGTTCTGCCTGCTCCCCATAGGAGACAGCTTTAACTGCAAACTGGTCCAGGCTTGGGTTGTACTCAGTGCACCGTGCCTGAAGAATCACCCTAACTCCTACCTGTAGATTACCTGCTTCTTCTCTAATCCAAGAGGAGATCTGTGCAATCTTTTTTCTTACTGTTTTGGGACCCTGGGATGGGGGGTTTGGTTACAACAATGTGCCAGGCTGTAGGGACTAGTTACTTGAAATTACACTCTCTTGTATCTAGTATAGGCCATTATACGAGGTGCTCTAATTGCACACATACTTTCCATCAGAGCACATCCTCTAAGCTCCACACTTACAAAATTAGCAGCCAAAGGGTTCTTAAAAAGGAAAACGGAGTTTATACTGGTTTAGAAAGTGCACAGCATCCAAGCAGTGCTCAAAACTAGTAAGGCTCGAAGCTGTGACTTGTACTATGTGTTTTTTCTGGACAGAAGTGTTTCCCACTACTGAAAAGATGCATTTCATTGGTCCCATTTACTCTTCCAGAGCCTGGTCCACAGAACGGGGCTGGCAGTAGTATGGTGCTTTCATGGGAGGTTGGATCCTCCAGATTTTCTGCTTTGCTCAAAACAAATACAAGATGGAGTTAATGTTCTACAACCTAGTTTTCCTGGTGTGTTGCAGATAGCTTTCTCCCTTGCAGAAAACCCAGCAACTGCTCGTCCCCAGCACGAGAGTGCTAATCCCTTCAGCAGCAGCTTTACAGTTGCAGTCAGATTTTTTTTTTTTTTTTTTCCAAAAAATTTTGCAAAAAAAAAAAAAGACAAGAGGAATTGTTGCATCAGCAGATTTGGGAGCTGAGGCCCCTGCGTCTTCGCGCTGCAAGGAGAATGCATTATACTCTAACAATGAAGGGAAAGTAGCACTGCCCTCGAACCCGCCAAAGATTTTACTGAACTCACTTTAAAGGCCTTTTGAGACATATTGGAGACACGCTCACTGGTGGTGAAGGGAAATCACTTCTGGCTAGAAACTGCCAATTAATTCATTCAGAAATTGCACATGTCGTCAGCTTACCGCAGTGCTCCTCCGACAGCGCACGGTACCGGGGGAGGGCAAGCCCGGATGAAGGACACATGGTTTCACTTCCAGCCAGGAAAGATTGAGTTAATGCCGGTCGGAAGGAGGTGAATGCCTTGAGGAGCCAGTGAGCACCTTTCTGGCCTGTGATTAGTCATTGATAGTGGATCAAAACCACATTCTTCTACCTCCAGTGAACAGGAAGGCTTTTTCTAGCCTCGCTGGAGGAAGACACAGCTTCTTTTATTCATGTGTCCTACCACCTTCAGACGGAGCTTATTGGAACAACTCTTACTCAGCTCAGACCAGAAGTTTATCATGAGGCTGAACCTGGTTCTCACTATAGCAGCCCATCTTCTACATAAAAAAGCCCTCCAACCTGCAAAGAAAAAAATTCCTGTTCCCTACCTAACCTCTGCCAGAGGTCTGCTGCTAGTCAGTCACACAGAAGGACAAGAAAGCTGGGGAGGGACTTTTTAGGCTGTGGGGCAGTGACAGGACTGGAGGGAATGGATTAAAACTAGAGAGAGGTCGATTCAGGTTGGACACGAGGAAGAATTTCTTCCCCAGGAGGCTGGGGAGACACTGGCAGGGGTTGCCCAGAGAGGTGGTGGAAGCCCCATCCTTGGAAGTGTTTCAGGCCAGGCTGGCTGGGGCTGTGAGCAACCTGCTCTAGTGGGAGGGGTCCCTGCCCATGGCAGGGGGGTTGGAACTGGGTCAGCTTTGAGGTCCCTTCCAACCCTGGCAATGCTATGATTCTGTGACAGACTCTGCCTGCAGTCAGAGGGTGCGTAAACTGGAGCCCTCAAAATGTCCCCAGGAGGCTCACTCTCCTCTCATTGCTTCCTTGCCCTGTGTACAGAGACCAGACAACATTAAAACACACTGTTGGATCTTCTCCCTCTGTCTTGGTGGCACTTTCTCCCACAGAAGGGACACAGGGACACAAAGTTCCCTGAAGTCTGGCAAACCCAGGCAGACCTACCACATGACCAGAGAGTGCCCTTTCCTCATCACTCAGCCCCAGGTTTCCCATGCTGCTCTGTCACCCAGACTCCACAGTCACCCTTGGCATGACACCAGAGCCAAGCCACCAACCAGCCTGTAATTGGATAATTCTTATGTCTGTTGTCATCCTACCCACATACACCAAGGCAAACACACACAAGAAAGTCCTGGTGAGAAAGGACCGTTCAGCACCACAGTCACGAGATGCTGAAGGTGATTATCGCTGTCCTAGGAGGCCAACTTGAAAAGGAGGAGTTTAAGTCAGTGCAGGGCAGCTGTTGTTAAACCCATGGATGAAACCACCTGTTCAGCTTCAACCTCTTTGATCCTTGTGACCTCCTCTCTTTCTCCCACAACTGAACCTTCATGGGGCGGGGGAAGAGCTAAACGGGATTCATCTGCCCGGGGACCTGTCTGACCTCACCTACTCACATGTATTAATCTTTTCCAAATAATTTTCCTCTCTCTTCCTGAAAAGCCTTGATGGGGAGATAGCAAAATAAGCTCTAGAGGAAGGATCCGATAGGAATTTTTTGTGGACACCAAGGCAGGAAATGTCTTCTGTTATTGCTGAACCAAGGCCAGGTCACAGTGGTATTCCAGCTCTTCTCCTCCCCCCTCGGTCCCGTTTTGCGGTGAGTTGCAGAAATATGGGAGGAGGAGGAAAAGAACCTCTCAAGAGACAGGCATTTAACAGAAGAAGGTTTAGGATGATATAGGCAACAGTCGAGGGGCAGGTATTGCACCAGGAAGGTGTGGGCTTTTACAGCCAGATTTCCATATCCAGGTGGGCCCAGCACAGCAAACTCCCCGGAGAGGCTGTGAAAGCTGAATTTAATCATATCACAGCTGCAATGGGAGCACTGGTGTTAATTCCCTTGGCCTTATAAGGCCTGATTGCCTCTTCCTGTTGCTGCCTGAGCTATAAAATAAGAGTAATGTAGCACCTCTTCATCTTCACTGAAATGGGGGCTCTCTGTGCACATGCAGAGCTTTGAGGACACAACTTGAGTAAGAATCTGTACTGTAGATAAACTAGGGGTTTAAGTGATCAGTAAGACCAACAAAGGCTGATTTTCTAAGCATTTGTGTCTTGAGAGTAAGCTTAGCTGGGGATTTTTTGGTGCCTCATGAGACTTGAGGTCTTTCTTCAGCCTGCTCCTTAGCAGAGCAGTAGTAGGTCACTTTATTTTCGATGCCCTCGTGACCTTCCCGACAACGGTTCGCAGGCTTGTGCTGGCGGCAGGGAAACGTATGAGAAAACCCAAAGCAATGAGTTTATGCAGGTCCAGTTTGGATGCCTGGCAGAGCATAATGCAACAGGCAGAAACCTCCCCCAGAAGGGAGGAAACATTTCTTGAGAATGGAGCGAGGTGTCCTTGAGGTGCAGCAGCGTCCCCGCAGCGGAGAGGTGGCCGTGCCGCCTGGAAGCGAGGCCGGTGTTGGGAGCAGAAGGAGGCAGCGAGGAGCCAGAAGCCTTGAGGACAGTGTATTCACCTCCCTGCTTCCTCAGCTGTAAAATCAGATGGTCCCATCCCATAGCCAGAGGAACAATTGTCCTGTCTCAGAGCACTTTGTGCAGGCAGAGCTCTCTATAAAGGCTGAATTCTGACAAGATTCAGGCACTGCAGAGACAACTGTGAAAATAATCATAAGGGCAGGGAGAGGGGTAAGTTGTCCAAACTTTTTTTTTTTTATATCTGGCCAAATTTAGTTTGAATTCTTACCCTGAGTGGTTCAGATGTCCTTAGTGGAGCCTGAATTATCCTTCTGTTACCCACAGATGAGGTTCCCTCAGGTCAGGGTCAAAGTATACAGAGCCCAGCATGGACTCTGAGATAAACACAGATCTTTGTTTTCTGAAATCCAGCAGTTATGAGTCTGGATCTCTGACTGTGAAATGTAGCTCTGTTCTTCTTCCTTTTTAAAAGAAACTCTAGCTCCATCTAAAGCAGATTTTGGGGATGGAAAGATGCCAAGTTCTGTACAGTCAATTTCCAGCATCCTTAAATGCACTTGAATTTTCCGGGGCTGTTTTTCATAGTGCTGCTGGGTCAGAGCTGGACATCCCCATGCAGTTCTTCCTTGTGCAAAAACCCCACTGCAGCTAAATGTGGAAAAATATGGGCAAAACCGAGCCAGGACGCGAGAACTCAGCCCTGTTTTATCAGCTCTGATCCTGTGAATGGGGCAGTGAGGTAGGATGCTGGATGCAAGGGTTCTATGCCTCTTTCCTCTTGGTTTCCTGCAGTCTCCCTGCCCTGATCCCCAAGGTTCCAGTTGCTTTCCTTCAGCGACTCACGTGTGTTGTGAGACTATCTGCCAAGTGTGTAGGACATCACTGGTGGGCTGGGTTTTTTTTTTTTTCCACTTGGATTGCAAAACCTCCCATGCCCTTCCAAACATGTAAACAAGACTCATCCTGAAGAAAGCTTGTGACTCCTTTGTTTTTCAAGTGTCCACTGTTGTCTCTCTGTGCGTGTGCTCTTTCTGTTGTTGTCCTGGCAGAAACACTCCTATCTCAGATTGAAGTGACTTGCAGGGCTTTTAAGGGCTTGTGGGGAAGATTTCCTAAACCTTGGTATTTCCTGTTGTGAGAAGTCCAGTCTGTGCTAAACTGAAGAGAGAGAAAGAGAATTGCTGAAGGAAAATATTTAGATGGCTTTGATTCCAGTTTTTTTAAAGAGTCCTCATGGAAAACTTCATGCAGAGATATTAAGTTCTTGGGCTGCAGCAAAGAGCCTCTGCTGCTCTAACCAGAGAGAGAGAAAGAGGTCAGCTATGAAGGAGAGGAGCCTTGTATTTCTGACTCAATTGTGGACTCTTCCTTCAGATCAGGTCAAATTTTGCAGCCCAATTTATGTGTTTTGAAAAACAGAAATGCTTTTGTTTGACATGAAAGGCCTAGTTTGTCTTGGATATTTTCCCCTAGTTTTTCAGTTTTCCTACTGGGGAGTTCGATTTCAAAGTATTTTTGGCTTTTCCAGTTTTGGAAAGCTCCTAAGTTTTGGAGTTTTGCCAAATCCCTGTGAAAAATTAAAGAAAGAAAAAAAGAGAGCGGGACCATTTTTCATTTCTCTCCACATTTTTCACAGGAAATACTTCACGTTTTTGATGAACTCTGCTTTTCTGCCTTGCCAGTTCACAGCCTGATCTGTAGGAATTAAAGGGAAAGGCACGGTATAGGTCAGAGCATACCTAGAGTTGCTCTTTGGTGCAGCAAAGAATATGGAATCTATAGAATACCCCCACTAGAACTGTAGCTAGACTCATTTTAAAAACCCTTAAGGAGGTTTTCTTGATGTTTAACAGAGCTATAGCTAATTATCATTCAGGCCACAGTCCTGAAGACGTTTAACTTTGTGTATGGCAATGCACCACAGGGTCCTGCAGTATGTAAGGGTAGAACACATCCAATGTAAGTCTCATTTTTCACACAAGGCCTGACTTCTGCTGGCATGAGCCCATGAAAATCACTGAAGCCACATGGACTTCCATGGGCAGCCTCTCTAGCAGAGGCAGAAGTTCGTTATAAGAGCTAATTCCATTTTTCCACTGGACTTTTCCATTCCACTACACTCGGCCAGCTCGTCTCAAACACCCCTCATCTCTGTGTTGGGCATTCTTGCTGGGTTGTTTCCAAATGTGCTCCTGGTTTGCCTTCACTCAGGAGTGAATTTGACTCACTTGTTTTCTTGCTTTCCCCCGATTCTGTCAAATCTGAACTACAATACAATGATTTATCTGGGCCCCGGAGGGTTCCTCCAGCTTGGGGAGTCTGGGAACTCTCCTCAGAGCAGCAGCTTTTCTGTCCCTAATCACAGGCATAAGTGAAGGGATGACAAGGAGTAAGCCCCTGTTACCATCCTTCACGGCTGGCAGAGCAACCCCAGCTCTTGGGCTATGCTGAGTGCTCTCTTGGTGGCTGCTTCAATGATTTTGCAACTTGGAAACAATTTACTTCCCTGAATTTAAAGATGATGAAAGACAGCATCTCCTTATTAAAAAAAAAAAGGCAGAAATCGCATTCTTGCTGGAGCTGGACTGTACCTTTCAAGTGGTGATGGTGTTTACACCATGAAACATTTTCTTTTTGTGAGTGTACATCCTCTGGAAAGCAACCAGCAAGAGACCAGAACCTTGACTGCACTGGCTGTAGCAGGCTCAAAGGACCATGGAGCCTGTGACTATTTCTTTCTTTCCATCTCTGGTCATGTTTCCTAACGGTGCAACCCCTTCATTCTGTTTGTAGGAGGAAGATGATGATGGCCTTCCAAAGAAGAAATGGCCAACGGTAGATGCCTCTTATTATGGTGGACGGGGAGTTGGTGGCATCAAACGAATGGAGGTAATGAAATACCAGTTCATGTATCAGGACATCTTATTTGTGAACTGAGATGTGATGTACCCCTGCAGTTTACTCAGAAAGAAACACAGGAGATGGGCATGAGCATCTTTAATCTGTGGGGGTTTTGTACATATGAGCCAAGATCATTTTAATATAGGAGCACTTGAGAGTCTAACATAGATTCCTGATGTTTGTGACCATCTTCTTCCTCTAGAATCTAGAAATGGATTAAAACTAGAGAGAGGTCGATTCAGGTTGGACATGAGAAAGAATTTCTTCCCCAGGAGGCTGGGGAGACACTGGAAGGGGTTGCCCAGAGAGGTGGTGGAAGCCCCATCCTTGGAAGTGTTTCAGGCCAGGCTGGCTGGGGCTGTGAGCAACCTGCTCTAGTGGGAGGGGTCCCTGCCCATGGCAGGGGGGGTGGAACTGGGTCAGCTTTGAGGTCCCTTCCAACCCTGACAGTTCTATGATTTGCAAAGGGAACACTCCACAACATTTCTGCTGAGACATGTCAAGCACATAAACTGGAGTCAAAAGACAAAGATATTTCTTGCTGTGTCCAGAAAATTTTCTTCCTTCATTCTGTTTCATTTGGGAGGAATTATCCAGCAAGATCCTGGTCCGTGCTTGGGATACAGGGGCAGTGTTGCCATACAATTTACAGGGACATTTAATTTTTTTTTCTGAAAACTTTCCTCACTCTCACATTTCTCATAAGTTACAGAGAAGGGGAAAGTTTGGACTCTAGTCTAGAAAAAGGCTTCGTGGCCTGTGTCGATACCGCACTTCTCCTTGGATTTGGACACCGGGAAAATATGGACAGGGATTTAGTTATTGCATCAGGGATGTAACTCTCTGTAGCAGCTACTATTGTAACATGTCCTGATACCATCTTTCCAGGTGCGCTGGGGAGAAAAGGGCTCCACAGAAGAAGGTGCTAAGTTAGAGAAAGCCAAGAATGCCAGGGTCAAGATGCCAGAACAGGAGTATGAGTTCCCCGAACCCAGGAACCTTGCGAACAACATGCGCAGGCCTTCCTCTCCTCGGAAGTGGTACTCTCCCATCAAGGTAAGCCCAGTCCAACGTTGTACTGCAGGGGATGTTTCCAGGAGGTCTGTATTGTTTTCCAATCCAGAGCTAAGATCTAGAACTGTCCTCTGCAGCCCTGTGATCTCGAGATGCTGCTAGAGAAACTGTGCATGAGAGACTAGACTACAGAAAGGGTAGTGAAATATGGGAATGGGCTGCCCAGGGAGGGGGGTGAGTGGCCAGCCCTGGGTGTGTTTCAGCATCGCTGAGATGTGGTGCTGGGGGAGATGGTCTGGGGGTGACCTTGTAGAGTAGGGTTAATGGTTGGACACGATGATCCCAAGGGGCTTTTCCAACCGCAGTGATTCTGAGAGTGCCCTTGAATGTGTGCCTGGGGAGGTGCTGTAGGAAGGAGCCACAAGGGCTGATAGGGATTTCCTGACGGGTTGATCAAGTTTTGGGGTTGCATTCCTTTCTTGGACCAGGATAGGGTCCTGATCCCTTGGGGTGGCAGAGGTAGCTTCTGCAAAGTGCTCACAGACTCAACTGCACTTCCAAGGGCAGGGCCTTTAGTCCCTGATGCATATTCCTTGAGATGCAGGGAAGAAACAGCATCCTCTTTCTAGAGAGAAAATAGGAAGAAAATGGCAGCTAAATGTCATCATGGAGGGTTGTCCTCAGCAGATGAGGGATTGAAGCACGGCGGTTCCCGGGGCCAGGCGTGCTGCAGGGCAGTGCGCTCACCTCGCGAGGAGAGAATGCCCTGCAAGAAGCTTTTGGCTGAATTTGAGTGCCTCAGATGTGGAAGGCCAAGGTCACACTGATACCACGCCGCATGCAATGCAAATCTCATTTTGAAGAGCAGAGATGCTGGTTGGAGTCTTAGAAACCCCCTATAGGCAATTTATCTTCAAGTAGTCTGCAAATAGGCAGTGGAACGTAGGTAGTAAACATTTTGGTGTATGGAGCTCACCTCAGACTTTATGCTGGGGAATGAGGAAGTGCCTCACTGCTGGAAAACAGAGGTTTTATTCTGTTTTCTTCCTCCCCAGTAGCAGTCAGTCCAGTCAGACACATTCTATTGGCTGAGTTGTTGCAACAGAGCTGCACCACTCTGAGTACACTCAGGTTTCCCGTGCTCTATCTCGGTGCTGATCAGCTCCAAGAGGTGGAATGTGGGCAGGTCTCACGGCTTCCCTCGGCCACTGGTCCTGCAGCTGGTTCAAATCCAGAGCAGGGATGGCAAGGGGGCACCAGGGACCGAGGGCGGTTTCCGGAGGATACGGAAACGTGAGCCTCTTTGGAAATTTGGTCCAGTGCCTTCTCTCTTTTCCCCTTTAAGATTAGCATCTAATAAACACAACCCACCAACGAGTCATCTGCAGTTGTGTTCTAATGACTTCAGCATGTGCTCAGGGGGTTGGCGGTGGGACACGCTAGAGTCGACTCTTCGCAGCGCAGCGTGGGGGATGCAGTAAGCACCGTCCCATCGAGCTGCTCCTTCCTTCCTGAATGCATCGTGCTGTCGTTTTGCATCAGTGCAAAGCGTTTGTAAAACACACTGGTGGCAACTGGGAGATTGTCTCTCCTACCACGTGCTCGTGGCAACGACCTCATCGAGCCGAGAGCCGCAGCTCAGCTGCTTTTTGCGCGCTGCCGTCGGAAGGGTTCTGAGCACGCAACGCTGTGCTCTAACCACTGAGGAGCTGGCAGAAACCCTCCTTTTTAGCACAAAGAGCCCTGAATACCTGCTCAGGCAGCTGGAATCTGCGTGGGTACCACTACCTGGAATCATTAGTATCATTAGTTTTCCTTTCTCGTAGAAGAGACTGCTGAGTTTCTGCCCTCTTCCTTCAGCAGCTCATGCTGGTGGATTGCAGCTTCAGGAGAGTTTCAGTTCATTTTCAGAGTTGATTCTGCATGGTAGGAAATCAGTTCTGAACTGAGCAGTCAAGTTTGTTGCAGATCTGTCTCAGCTGGAAATTCTCCAAAGTCCACGAGAGGCTTGGACAAAAGATTCAATGCAGACTCAGTTCTGACTCAGACTAGGAGCTGGTTTTGCTTTGTAACAGAACAGCAAGAATTCAGTTCTGAGGGGGCCTACAAATATAAGGAGCACATTATTAGTGATATATATTCTTAATTCCTTTAGAAATATCTCTCTTGTTTGCCATTCAAATTGTATACAGTGCAAGGACAGCTGCAGTCCACGACACTATATCCAAATACTCCCATAACTTCGGGGTGTTCCACATCTGGGTAGTATTTAGCAGCCTGAGTGTGAACAAGAATTTACCTAATTATTAATTGCCACTGCACCTTCTATTGAACTACAGCCAAAAAGTGTATGGTTTTTAAAATAACATAGAGGCTTCCACCACTTTCAGGGGGGAATGGTTTGCAGACTGCCCAGACTACCACACCTCACCCATAGGAAATGTCTCCTGATACTCAGCTTAAATTTTACCCTGTCCCCATGCTCCAAGCGTGCTCCTGCTCGTTTGGTTGATGTTCAATTTCTGCCCACTCTGGACTGGTTGAAGCACCTCTCTAAAGGCAGATAACTGTGCCTGCTACAAGTGACTTTAAAAAAAGACTGGTAAAGGAGGAGGGCAAGGAATTAAATCTCAGGAACAGTGAACCGAGGTAGCTTGAATCTGACATGCAGCCAGGAAATACACATTTTAGGGCCAGTCATCTTGCTGGCCAAGGGGCCTCCTTTTCTCTAGGCAGCATGAGAGTGCCAGCCTTTACTTAGAGTGTTCTGCCTTATGCCAGCTTATCTGATGGAGTTTTTCTTCCCTCTCTTTGCCACTCTTCCCAGAGTAACTTCTATCAGGTAGGTAGAAAGCTGGGAGCAGATAGATTGCTTTTTGAAATGCTCCAGAGATTTATTTCCCATCAAATGTGGCTACTGACACTTAACACATAGTGATTATTATTGTTAGTCTTATTTGCTGCTGTCACTTCTTAGCTCAGTGCCAACTGGGTTATCCCCCTTTTAAAATACCATTTTGACAGTTTGAACAGTCAGTACAAATAATCCAAGGAGAATGCCAAGCCTGAAAGCTTGCTAAGAAACTTGCCAAATCCTCAGTTCTTCTGACAGAAGGAGGGCAGCACAAAATGTAGGTGCAAGTGAAGGATCATAAAGGACCGTGCCTTGAGTTTTGATTTGGTTCAGGACATGCCCCTGCTGCAGCCAGGTTTGTGTGCTTTGCTTTGGCTAGCAGCCTTCCTCCTACCCCTGGTTCTACCTCTGCTTTTTTCTACCTGTCTGCTTAGCTACAGCTCCTTTCCTCCTCCTCCAAAAAGCATTTCTACTACTTGTTTGAGTTCAAAAGGACACATATTAGTCCCTAAAAACCAATGAAGAAAGGACCACGAGACAAGGCAGGCGAAACTCACTGTTCATTCACAAACACTCACATGCAGGACTTGCCTCAAGGCTATGGCTGAAGCAACAACTGGTGGTCTCAGAAAGAAACCTCAGGTGAATCCTAAGTGGAGACTACTTCAGAATTTACTAAGCCATGTGTCTCTGGCACATTTTCTAGTCTTTGGCCCTCCTGTCTCTCTTTACAAAGCTGCCATGGCACAGCTTCCTGGCTAGAAGAGGCCCAAGGGCAGCTTGGATTTCTGGGCAGCTCACAAAACTGCCTCTAACTGACACCACCAGGTACCAGGTCTGAGGAACACTGTAGGCATCAGGTCATTCCCTAGACCAGGGTCAGTACAGTGCTGAATTAACCATTAATTCAGGAAGAGAATACATTCATATTAAACTCTGCCCTCCTCCATTTGTCATCTGCCCTGATTGTTTCTTCTTTCTGGACTTCATAGCTAGCAGGACTCAAAGCTTTATTTTCTTCCAGACTTTTTTTTTTTTCCTCCAAGTAACCTTGTGCTTCAATTGCAAAGGAGTTCCCAGAGACACAGCCCATAGCCTGGAGAGCACAGGAGTGTTTATATTTCCAAGTGAAAGCATTGCCATTTTCATTTCAACCAACATCATCCTTTCCATGATCCACATTCTCTGTCTTCCACTCAGATGTTTCAGGCAGACCCTGGGACTCCATTCAGACTCCCAAGGATTGAGCTATTGCCTTTTCCCAAGAAATCTTGGTAGGCTCTTGGAAATGAGGGCTGCAGAGTAAAAAAGCCTATTTTGTTCCATGGAAAGTTGGAATTTTCTCTCTGGTTTCCTAAAGGAGAAATGGAAGAAAAAAGTACTTATTTCTGCACTTGTCAGAGGGGACAGGAGATCAAGAGCTTCAACCAGCCCCGATGTAGGGGGAAAGATGGATTGGGGTAGACAGGGATGGCTTCCCTCAGGTCTAAGAAGTTGTGCTGTCCAAATGCAGAGGAGTCTGACAAAGGAGTTTCTTGCTCCTTCCTTTGAGAATAACAGACTTTCCTGGCTCTCCCCTTAGGAAGTATCCTATGGAAACAAGATCTATGCAGTCATTCTGTGTGTCTGCCTGTCTCCACCCATGTATCCCTCCCAGCTCCCAGAGCAGCTCTGAACCATTGGCTCAACACACTGGTTGAGGAATACAGGTCTCCAAGGGGATTATGGCCCTAATGGCTTCTTGAAAAGGGAAGAGTAAACCTCCACATCCCCAGCAAATGCAGTGTATACACTGAGTGCACCGAGTCTTTAGTTAGATAGCAGAGAACTGAGGTCACAGAAGGCTCTCAGGAAGGTCTCACCATCACAGACACAAGTTTACTCCCAACCATGAGCTGCAGGTCTCGGGAAAGCAAGTTCCCTTCCTGTTAATGGAGCTATTTGCTCTTTTCCCAGCTCCACTGCAATACGCAGCGTGCGTTTCCATTCGCTTCATCTCATCCCATGAGGCAATATGATTTTTGTAGTCTTTATTTCCAGGAAATGGGTAGTGATCATACATGACTTTCTGAGTCTGGTCGGAGGCAGCGAGGTCTTTGGGTTGGATCCCCTCGGCTGCAGGAAATAGTTTTGTACCAAGGGACAATTTGGTGCATTCTCAGACCAGCTCGGCTCCCTCTCTGCAGACACAATTTACTGACTGTGACTGGGAGGGGTTTCCCTCCTGGCACCTGCTCTGGTGTCACAACAGTTGTAGCATTTGAAACAATCCTAAGGGAAACCTTGATAAATACTGCCTGTTGTTAATCCTCTCACAAGATTGTTACCCATCTCTGGGTGCCATGCACGTAGCAGACAAGGGAAGTTCGTGTGAAACGAGTTTGATAAATTAATCTTCAGCTTGTGATGTTTGCAGCCTTCTGCTGAGCCAGACAACAAGCTGCACTCGTGCAAACCCTTCCGCAGATCTCCTGGAAGCTGAATCCCTCAGGAAAGGGAAACCCTGGTCTATTGGAATGGGGATAGAGCAGGGAGGCCTTCAGCAGCAGATGTATGTTTTAGAGCAGATGATTTGGTGGCTAGTTCTACGTTGCACAGCCCTCTGCTGCTCCTTCTGCCCTTGTTCAGCTCACTTGGGAAGTAACCACAGGCTTGGCGTTTTGTGTCGCTGCTGAATCTCAGTCAGGGGTGGATTTTTCATCCGCATCACAGAGAAGCACTGCAGGAATGGCAGGGAGGGGCTGGCCCCACATCTCATCCAAACCTTCTGTCAACAAGAGATTTCAACACGTTGGGGTTTTGGTGGAACTTGTCTGGGTCTGTGCACGTGCACACGTGTGGCTCCAGGCTGCTGGGGATGAGACCACACAGTGAGGGGGACGTCTTGGCCAAACCAGCGCAATGTGTCGAGGCTGGCATCTGTAGGGCAGCTGACACTGAGCTCATAGGAGTGGAGGACTTTGAAAGATGTGTGCTATTGCCTGGAAGAGAGACAAATATTAACTGACATCTGGGGTGGGACTGGGGAGCTCGTGTGAGACCCGGTAACCTGATGCTCTCTCGCCAGCACGTAGCTGCCATGAGAGATGATGCAGGTTGTTACACAGCACCTCGCTGTGACTCAGCTCTTGGCTGCGTGGGGAGATGGTTTCTCAGCCAGTTCCCCCCCAGCAGATTGTTTTGAGATATAAATCAAAGCTATTCTAATATGTCACAGTGGTCACCTAGAGCTAGAGGCAAGTCCTCAGCCAGCTGGAGGAGGAGGCAGAATAGAACCAGAGAATGATAGAATAGTCAGGGTTGGAAGGGACCTTAAAGACCATCTAGTTCCAACCCCCC